>JAILYA010000066.1:1200000-1789204 GCA_021437795.1 Rhodamnia rubescens | reverse complement strand
CCCATGTGCCATTTGAACCATCGATAGTGGCAGTCAATTCTGGCATTCGTCTCGGTCCATTATTTACTCAAAGTTTAGATACGAAGCCAATTTGGTAAGCTTCTCATGTAGTTAGCGTTTTGAAGCGCGCGGCAGTGATGTACTTATCTTTCTCGGCCATTTGGCCTGGCCGTCTCGTCAGCCCGAGTCTGGTGAGGAACAACGCCTCTGTGGTGCTATGATTATCATGGAATTGGTCCTCGATTTCTTGATTGAGGTCGACCTTCAAACTGTAAAAATGGCGGGGAAATGCGGGTTGAGGATGGCAGCTGATCACACGGAGTCCATGGGCGGATCCCGACGCAGCCCTTGAGACTAGGTCATTCCAAACCTAAAAATTAATCAAAATCTATAGGGATTTTCCAAAATTAAACCTCAAAATTGAGCTTAGGAGCATGGATATTATCTAAAAATGTGATTTTCCCAAAGTTGTCAGGAGAGTGCGTAAGCACCCTAAATTTCCCTTTTGCCCACGAGAGTAAAAGCATGTAATTGGGGCTTTAGGCATAAAGTCGGAGAAAAAAAACCCGTGCCGATTGATTCGAAATGCTCGAAAACTACGGGGGTGAGGTCTAACCTTGTGCATGGCGGTCCCTAGATTTTAATTAATTTCACTTTGAATTGGACCCGAGGGGACTAAAATGAAAAAAAAAAAAAAATGCAATTATGCCCAATCTATGCAATCGTGCAATTTTATGTGAATCAAGCGATCAAATTGCAATACATAGCGATCATGTTGAATGTCGAAAATCCCAAAAATGCAAAATACAAATTAAAAAAAGCCTTGAATGGCAATTTTTGGACAAAATTCAACTATATGTGTAATGAGAAGGAACTCATAAAATTGAAATAGATTTTTGAATTTTGAGAGGTCAAAATAAAAAAAACTAAAATAGAAATATAAACTATTTGTGCATATTTTTTTAACCTCAAAAGCTATTTTTCTCGATTTTTCAAACATTTTCCTATTTTTAAAAAATATTTAAAAAATAGAGAAAAATACGAAAAATCATTTTTTTGTTCAGAAATGGTTCTCTGGAAGAACGGCATTGATTTTGCAATTTTGAATTTTTATGAATTTTAGTGAATTTTTCAGAATATAAAAGCGGAAAGCGATTAAAATCGGTCTGCGATAGGCTAGCACTCTTTGAGAAGAAGCACGTTAGAGGTTTCTCTCAAAAAGACAAGGTAGCACATGATTCTTATTTAGAGCTCAGGCGGGAACATAAAGAAAGCAGAGTCATGACCCTGACTTTCATGCCCGTCGATAATGCCTTTCAGATCTAAAAGAAAATACATGCATTCTATTCAGCTTTTGATGCAGAGAGTTAGATAGAGCAAAGAGACTTGCAGTAAGTTAGGTCCAACCAAAGATGGAATTCCCTAGCCGATAGGAATCTAAGGATGACATATCTACTTTGGGATTTGCACGAGATTTGATCTCATGGTGGATCGGTCCAGAATAGAATTCTAAATGGAAGGGATTCTAAAGGCCTTTATCCACGCTGTGGGATTCGTTTAATGATTTGATATGTATGGTGGATTAGCTCGGAAAAGAGACCATACTAAAAGATTTGCCGGCGATGGGCACATCACTACTTTAAGGACTGGCGAAAAACTTTAGGAAGGTTCGAACATGAGGAAGTGCGCCTCCGAGATGAAACATCCACTTCCGGAACATCGCGAAGGATTTTAGAAAAGGCTCACCTAACAAGGAGTTTACCTACAAGATGACTTATCCATTTTGGGACTGCATGAAGAGGACTTTAGAAAGGCCTACCTAAAGGGAGCTGATGAAGGATTTAGAGATGTTGGAATCTGCGAGAGAGTCGAACCCGGAGAATTCATCTTACTATAAGAGGTGCGTTATGGGATTGGGGGATGCCAGTGAATCTCGTAAAAGCTCAAACCTACAAATTCTTTTTATCGAAAGGTGCCGTTTGGGATCTAGAGTTACCAAGAATCACTAAAAAAGCTTAAACATGTGAACTTTCTTTATAGAGAAAGGCGTCGTTACAGGATGCAGGGTTACCATGAGTCCTCCGAAAGTTTCAACCCTGAAAACTTTTCTTTTTCAAGAGAACGTTAGTGATCTTTAGGTGATATCCATTAACAAACCGGAATAAAAACTTTGCAAACTTAAACTTAAGTCATGAAAGATTTTGAATGAACGCATTATGATCTTTGGAGAAGTTATCTAAAACATATTGCAACATGCGAGAAGCGATCAAAAATTTCTTGTAGGAAAATTTGGATCCGACAATCCCTGAAAATTCCAAAAGAGTTTGTTTAAAAACATCCATTAGAGTATTCTCATCAAAGAGGACTTCTCACCATTTGGAGAAAATGGTTTTTTGTCGGGAAAGCACTCGAATTTCCTATCAAATCTATGCTTAGGATTCGGGATTATTCGCAAAGCATACATCTCGATCAATCGGGAGGCCTTCTAAAAGGGATTGTAATGTTAGGCTTGGACAATGAAGACCAGTAATGTTGGGCTTAAACGAAAGGTCTTTATCATTTTGCTACGTTTTACAAGTCAATAACCCCGAAATGGGAAAGAAATAATCTTGATCATACTTCTTTGAGCTAAGCTCTCGTTAATCCAAATGCTTAATCGAAAAATACTTTTCCAGGTTGTAATGTAGGTGAGGGTAGGGGGCCAGAAAAAGCTTATTTTGGACCCAAGAATATGCGAAGGGGTTTGACGTTAGTGATCATTGCAAATTTGCCACCTGTCCCGAGCCTTACGGATTATCCTTTGCGAACGTCTTCAATCTTTGAGATATACCAATAGTCTTTGGATAGCATCATCAACCTTTCGAGAGCACTCTTTTGTCTTACGAGTGCACACTAGTCTTTAGAGTGCCCCTCAATCTTCGAAGTGCACTCTAGTCTTGAGCATACATCGATCTTTCAAGGGCACCTCTATCATATCAAGAGGGTGCAAACTTTGTCTATGCTTTTGTCACACCGAACATGGCATAACTAGGGGAGTGTCTCTGCGGTCTGGCTCCCCTGGGACTTTCTTTTACAACCGTATTTCACTAGGGGATCTATATAAAGATATCATGTGATATTTTGACACTTACAAGATTGAACACATGATTTATAAGTGTACAAATACTTGAATGGGCATCGGCCTTGCTTTACCATGCACTTTGTTTTTCTTAATACCCGAGATTGGCTTTTCCTTTCTTTTTATTTTTTGTCAAAAATCGGCTTTTCCATTCAATTTGAAACTAGGATTTTCAATGATTATACTAGACGTTCAATTTGAAACTTTAGCATGCTTAAGTATTAGTCTAGGAATTTTTTGTAAATCCCATCTCTTGAACTCTTCCATTCTTGGGTGACGCCGCTTCCACCTTGGAATAGGCAATGATCACCAACGGGGTTCATGGAAATGAATATGCTAAGAGCTCAACTGGCGTGCAAAGGGGTAAAAGTGTATAGAATAGAAAACGAATGCTTTTCGTCATCCTAAAGCACCTGAATCATCATATAAGCAATACACGAAGATTGATGTTAGTCGCAGCAGAAAATTTCTAACCATTTTCCTCTTGATGTTCTTTGGACTTACTCCATTTGGCTCGATGTGGAGTGGTTCTTGACGAGGGGTAAAGAATGAAACCGCCATTCAAAGGGGTTATCAATGGTCCCCTATAGTGTTTATCATAGAGAAACGTATGCTTCCGTCGTGCCCCGATCCATGTAATCGCTACAAAATAATCCCCTACGTCCGTAGATCAGGTTTTTCGCTATCCTTTCCACTTCACTCATCTCTCAAGTGTGTGTAGGACGTGTTTGGATCGAGGTTTGCCTCTTGTACGAGGAAATAATCTTTTGAATAGTTTAAACAATCCTTATCGAAAATATTCATCCCATTTTTTTTCAAAATTTACCCTCTACAAGGATTTGTGGTGCACCATGCATGTTCCGATCGTGTTTAAATAACCTCCAATTTTAAACCCGAATGCGAGTAACATGATAAAAGAAAAGCTTAATTTTCAAATCTAGCTCTTTCACGAATTACCCATATTTACGACCATTTCCAATCTTGAGGGATGATGAGAAAATCTTTCGCCCTATTTTCGACGTTAGCTTTCGAGTTATCTTTGCATGGCTAACGCAGTATCTTGACAAAAGGAGTTAAACACTTGATAAGCAATAGGGCTAATAAAGGGTGATGGGACGATACATATTACCTATTTCAGCGTATTGAGATCGCCAAGCTCCTAGTTCCTTTTGAACGGGCTTGGTTCGGGTTTCTCTTTTTTAACACTGCAAAATACGATGCATGTATGTATGTATGAATGAATGACATGAAATGTAATGATTCTATGGTAACTCAAATTATTCCAAAGAAAGCCAAATCCACTTCCGATTTTATTTCAGGGATAATACTTCTTCACTACATCAGCATTTTCAAGATATCCTAATTCCTCTTCATTTGATTTTACAAGAATTAGGGCCCCTCTAACAAGGACTTTCTTTACAACATATGGGTCCTCGTAATTTGGAGTGAACTTGCCCCTAGGATGAGTAAAGTTCGATAGTGTCTTTCTTCAGACGAGGTCATCCACCTCAAAGTATCTGAGCAACCTTCCGGTTGAATGACTTGCTACCCTTTTTTGGTAACTTTGGCCATGGCGAGATTGCCTTTCAAAAGCTTTTCATCAATAAGATTGAACTTGTTCCACAACTGTCTTTGTATCGACTTCGACCTGAAAACTTAAATTCGATAGTGCCTTCAAGGATGGAATCTCCGTTTCCACGGATAGGACTACTTCCCGCACCATAAATTAGAGAATAAGGAGTTGCCCCATTGAAGTTCGAATCGATGTTCGATATGCCATTAATGCAAAGGGTAGCCTCTCACGTCAATCCCCGTAATTTTCTAACGTATTTGCCAGAATTTTCTTAATGTTCTTATTCGCCGCTTCAACTACTCCATTCATCTGCGGGCGATAAAGGGATGAGTTGAGATGTAGAATATCAAAATGATCCAGCGGATCATCGGCGATCTTGTTATTTAGATTGGACCCATTGTCAAGTGATAATTGCTTTGGGAGACCCATAGCGAGAGATTATATTTTTTCTTGATAAATCTCGCGACATTCTTCGCAATGAGATTTGCTTAAGAAATGGCTTCAATTCACTTAGTGAAATAATCAATCACTACCGAATAAAGCGGTAACCATTTGAAGCAACGGGTTTATTAGCCCAATCATATCCATCCCCCATATAAAGAATGGCCCAAGCCCGGCATCTAATGAAGCTTGTTTGGAAGTGCATTGATCTTGTCACCATACATTGACATTGATGACACTATATCACGTGTTGGTTACAATCGACTCCATGGTCATCTAGTAATAATCAAGTCGCATGATTTTCTTTGCAAGGAGATAGTTATTCATGTGCCCCACATACTTCACGTGAATCTCCTTCATGAGTGCGTTAACTTCTTTGGAATCTATACACCTTAGCAACACTGAATCAAATGATCTTTTATACAGCGTCTCAACCACTTTCGGAAGAACTTGGTAACCGTCTTGGTTATGTACTTTCTCAAACTTAACTACCTTCGGGAATTTTTCCTTTAAGAAGATAATTCTTGATATCTTGATACCATGGCTCACTATCAAATTCTTCTTGATCAACATATAGTAAGCTGGCTTTTTGACACCAATCCTTAAAGATTCCATATCAAGCCTATTGTCACTTATGCAACATGGAGGCCATAGTGGTGAGGCGTACGTGAAGTGATTTTGCGTCCAGAGCGGGTATTCGAAAGATATCTCTTGAATTCTAGAGCAGTTCTTCAAAAACTCATGATATAGGATGAGCTTGGAATCTTTCATTTTCCATTCTCCTTGAGTCTAAAGAATGATGAGCATGGAATCTCCATAGGCGTAACTTTTGTACTTTCATGGCAATAGCCAACCGCGGGCCGAGAATACACGCTTCATATTTTGATATGTTATTGGTGCATGGAAATACCAATTTTGAGGTGATAGGATAATGTTGGCCTTCCGAGGATATTAGGATAGCCCCAATGCCAGCTCTGACAGTTGATATACTATCAAAATACATGGTCCATTTATCCTCGATAACGCTAAGAGTTGATCTTCGATTTCGATTACATCCAGACCGCCTCTCTCTAGGAGCTTTACTCGCTAACATATGCGCTGCTATAGCTCGCCCCTAACTTTTTGGGCGAACTTCTTTGTCAAATTCGATAACATCACTTGCCACTTAGCTAGCTTTCCAATCAAAGATGGTTTCTACAAGAGATACTTGATCGGATTATTCTCTATCATCAATTCGAATATGATGGTGGAGGGTGTCTTGTATCTCAATCCGCATAAGCACCCAAACTCTTGCTATACATGTTCTCTCAACATGTAGAGTAATTCATCTATGACGTAGTGAAATTCTTACTCATATAGTATATGGCTCTCTTTACCATCATCCGAATTAGTTTGGGCCAGATAGCGCTCCTAATGACTCTTGATGAACAATCAAGTATAGAGTCAAAGGATATTCAAGAATTGGTGGTACCGCATCGGTGGGGAAATTAAGTATTGTTTGATCCTTTCAAATGCTTGGTGACATTCCGCATCCCAGGACCATTCGTAGCACCCCTTTTCAAGAGTTTGAAAAATGGTCTAGCCGCATCGAAAAGTTGGCATATAAACCTGGCGATGTAATTGGCCTCCCCCGAAGGCTTCTTACTTCTTTGGTCAGTCGAGGGGTTTGCTATGTCATGAATAGCTTTGATATTGGAAGGGTCAATTTCAATTCCCTTGCTACGACCATAAATCCAAGAAGTTTTCTAGATCTTGCCCAAATATGCACTTATTGGGGTTCAACCTCCAGCTTATACTTTCGCAAGTGTTTGAATAATTTTTTTCAACACTTGGCCGTGGATCTTCTCTGGCTGGGATTTGGCGATCATATCGTCAATGTATACCTCGATCTCTTTGTGTATCATGTTGTGGAACAAGGTCACCATGGCCTTTTGGTACGTTGCCCTGGCATTTCTTAATCCGAAAGGCATAACTTTATAGCAAAAGTTTCCCTACGGTATTGTGAGCGAGGTCTTAGCCCTATCTTCTTGCTTTCAATATTTGGTTATACCCGGAAAACCGTCCATGAATGAGAACAACTCAAAATCGACTATACTATCAACCAGCATGTCAATGTGAGGTAGCGAAAAGTCATCTTTCGGCCTTGTCTTATTCAAGTCCCGTAAATCTACACACACTCGGATTCTTCCATCCTTTTTCATCAATTGGGATAATAATAGTAATCTAATCGTAATATGGAACTGCTTCAATAAAGCCCACTTTAAGAAGTTTCATTACTTCTTCTTTGATCTTATCCGACAGGTTCAAGTTTCATTCTTACGCATAACCGCTTTACTAGTTTGAAATCGGGATTAGTAGGAGAACGCGTGCTCTACACACTAAGGGTCCAAACCTTGGCATATCTCCGTATGACCATGCAAAAATATATTGATACTCCCCGAGTAACTCGGTAATTCTCGAGGCATCATGCTAAGATAAATGTCCCCGATTTTTACTTCTACGACATTTTCGAATCCTCCGGATTAACAACAAATGGTTTTTTTTGTGGTGGGAGGCCTAGATTCCTCGAAATTATTCCAATCCCTCCGAATGGCGATTTGGCCCTCATCATCGTCTTCTTCAATATCACGGAAATAATCGCCTTGATGATCTAAGTTGCATAATAACCTAGCATGCATGTTTGGAATGATATGAGTGAAATGTCATGAAAATGGTTAGTTCGGTTTATATAGGTAATTGTAATGCATGACTCTATGAAAAAACCTTTTCAAAAGAGATTTCAAATCAAGGAAAAATAGAAAATGAAACTAGTCCTCATATCCTCGAGACATCCTTGTTCCTTGCAAATTAGGAATCATACGGCAAGTCAAGCCTCAAGCTTCAAATCGAGGAGACAAGTATCATCGGGCTGATTTGTTGTTTCATATGTCCTTAATAAAATGTGGGATGTTTTATTGAATGCAAAATGGACCGCATTACAAAATCCACTATTTGGATCAATGGTCGGAGATCCAAAGGCATTTTCCTTTTACAATCCAAGGAAAAAAAATGAATCGAAAGATAGAATCGAAACGAATTCAAGTGCAAAAAGGAAATCAACATTGCAAGAAATTAAATGCGGTGTTGAAAACGTAAGAGAGGCTTGTTTACCGGAAGTATCGGCGTCCTCATCGAGTTATTCAATGATGACATTCACAAGATCGTCATCAAGAAAAGGGTTGGTCGAGATCTGGATTGGCACCGAAAGTACTTCTTCATCTGCCAATCACTTAGAACCCGTGCGGAAGAACTTGTTCAACCGATCGTCGAACATCTTCGACCTGCCTTTCCAAGTGCAAGAACCAATAAAAGATACACTCGACCTTCTCGGCATCCAAGCTTTCGCCTTTGCCTTTGCCTCGCCCTCGCTCTCCATAGTGATTTTTTAAGGTAATACAACTACACGCCATCAATCCCAAAACCCAAACCAATTATGTGCTCATCTCGACTCCAGTGTAAAGGCATGCGAAACCCTTGGCGCAAACTTACGAAGACCACTTTTTGCAATGTATTCATAAGCCAATAGCATCTTTGCAGGAAGAAAAGCAAATGTAGAAAGAGTGAGGACCTTTAGCTTGGTCCCAAACGGATGTGTGGACCACGATCACCAGCCTCCAAGGAATGATAGCTCGCTCTTTGTTGACACCTAAATTTTGATTTTTAGAAAAATCATTCATTTAAGCACAAAATGAGGGATTAGTCATAGTTCTCGCAAAAATAATTCATCATGCATCGCATATTTATTTTCTGTCAATCATGCATTTGCATTCGGACCCAGAAGCAAAGCAATAGAGCTTAATTTGACGGGTGACTGGACCAGGATCCATTACGAATTTTGGACTAAGGCCAAGAGGGGGTACCGAATTTTATATATGGGTTTGGGCTCAATTCGAATTTAATTCAGCCCATTTTAGCTCTTTTAATTATGTGAGGCTTTTAATTAATTGTTCATTTAATTAATTAAAGCTCAATTGGAGCCCGAGAATGCGCCATCAAGCTCACAAGAGCGAGGATATTGAGCTAGCCCATTACAATCCCTCTTGTGGTCGAAATTATTGAGGGAGTTTTTAATGAGATCGGACTCTTAAAGATCGAGTTTTTAATCCGATGGTCATAAAGGAATCCTACTTCAACTAGGATTAGTTGACCCTAGTCTATAAATATCATGTTAAGCTTAGGGTTCAAGGGGCTGAGGTCAGAATTTTTTACGAACAATTGCTCAGAAAATAGAGAGAAGTTCACGTGAGAGAAAATAGCGACAGAATTTCTTCTTCTTCGCTGAAGACACGTCCACTAATCAAAGAAGTTTTTCCTTTTTTTTTTCTTTCTTTACTCTCGTTCCCGATGCACACGACCAGAAGTGATGGGAGAGGTCCGAGAGAGTTAGAAATTTCCACCACAAAAGTAAAGGACAAAAAGAGAAAGCTTGTCGTGGAAAGAGAAATAGAAGTGAATGTCCTTCTCTCTTATTTCTTGATTCATCTAGACGCCACGGAAGGACACCGCAAGAAGAAATTGACGTCCCGCACAGTGGAGCAAGAGAGAGTCTTGGTGGAATCGCTCCTTGGTCGAGACATCACAGACGATCAAGCCCCCAATTGACAACGATCCAGCTTTGCTCCGTTCTGCTAGGCCTACGTCCGACGATAGCATCTTTCGTTGCAACCTCCCCGTTCTTGATCCGTGTGGGCGCCAAACCCTTGAGCCGGTTCAAGATTCGCAAATTTGGTGTGCAAGGTTCGGTGCGGTCCAAATTGGAAAACGAATTTTGCAATCATCACAGTTTTTTCCACTTCCAATCGGCTCGAGCTTCATCCTACGAACCAAGATCATCCGGGAAATTTTGGTGACGAATTGAGCTTGGAAAGGCGCATCCTTGGATGATTTTTCCAGATTGCGCGTGTGCTGAAAATTTGGCTTTGAAAAGGTAAGATTCTTTTACTTTTGTTTGCAACTCATGTTTGTCTTACTTGGAAAACTCGCATAAATGTTCCGATGATTCGATGAACGTCTTTGATTTGCGATCGAAGTGAAAAGTTAACCCTTTTTTTTACCAATTTGTGCTGGAACCGAAAAATTGATTATTCCGGTATAAAATTCTGACTTTCCCGAGTAAGATTGATTTGATCACGAAATTGGGTGAATTTAAATGAACTTTTTGAGAATTGATGAGTTTATTTGGAAGGTATCTCTCAAAAAATTGTTCACGAATTTTAGATCAAATTGATTAAATCGGAAAAGGTTGAATTTTTGGATGAATTGGACAATGATTTATCCCACATTTGTTTTCTCTTGATCGAACTCCTCTTTGAATGTGGACAATCTCTCCGTGTTGTGATATGATCTCTCGCACATTAATTTGTTGAATTGGCCTTATCCTTGGTTATCTTGATGGTCCTTGATGTTATGGATAGGGATTGGTTGAACTGAGCTTATCTCGATATAAGCTTTATCTTATCTTGGGCAAATTTTTCTGAATATATTGATTAGAGATAAGATTTGATTGGATTGGATATTTATCTGAATTTTTGAGAATTAGTTGAACCGAATGATATTTGATTGATCTTGGATAATTTTTGGCTTTGGATAATTATCTTATGCCTATCTGGTGGTTGAATTATCCGATCTCTAGTAACTGTTTCCGAATATATTTGATTTGAGATAAACTTTGATCGGATTGGATAACTATTCGAGTTTTTTTGAAAATTATCTGAAAATAAATTTTCAAACCTTAAAGATAATTTTCTTAAAATTAGATCGAATTTTTGGATAAGGAAAGGTGGATCCCCAATTCATATTTTCGACCACCCCTCTTTGAATTTTCGAAATTTTCACTTAATTAACTCACTTTTTATTTTATTTTTGTCCCGATTGTTTGTCGTAAAATTTGCACATCTTTAAACAAACATGCTCATAATATATGCTCCCATGTGCCTAGACCCTTCGGAAAAATTAAATCACACGCCTTAGCCGTGATCTCACGAAATGGGATGATGATTTAGTATAAAACTTCGTGTTCTTTCCCTTTGGCAAAAGGGACGTTGTTGTTTTATACCCTTATCCGCATCTTGGCTCGAATTTTCGAGGATGTAGTGGATAAAAATTCTTCTCTAACCCAAATCTTTGGGGATGAGTGAATTTTTTTTCGGAAAAATTGAAAATTAAAAGGTATATTATGGGCATTTTTGTTTATTTTTGTTCAAATTTTTGATTGCTTTTGAGTGCTTTTCATTTTTTCAAAAAATACAAAAAATCATTCTCTAAATATCATATGGTCAAACATGTCAGAACCTTGTTTTTTTATATCAAAAATAACATCTAACATAAATTAAGACATTGAGATATCATTTTCTTAATTAAAATTGGATGTTACCACATTTTGTGATATGTTTTCACCATAACTATCATTAAATCCGAAAATCACAAATTCTCATTTTTCAAGTATCATATGGTCCGTTCCATCTTTTTAATTATCAAATTCACATCGATCAATCAAAAGAGATTTTTCATGAAATTGGTACCGAAAGGGCATTAATTTTTCCAAATTAATGTAACCAAGTCCCCGGACTCATTTTCTCCGGTTCGCGAGAAATAAAATGGTTCTCCCGCTATTTTATTAAGGTTTCTAATCAACCTTTCATAAATGATTAGTGGCGGCTCCAATTGAATAATTTTTCATGAATTGAACCTAAGTTGCGATTCGGTAGGATTTGGGAGGGTCCGAATTAGGTTAGTTGATTTAATTAACCCGATAATCCGTTAACCTAATTTTTAGGTCGCGACGACTTGGACTCCATTGGGGACTTAAAATTTTAATTTTTCGAAAATTAAAAGGGGTCAACCGAAGTTTTAATTAATTTTCGGAAATTAAAATTAATTTTTCGGAATTAAAATTAATTTTCAGATCTTAAGGTTGATTTTTAGAATTTCAATCCAATCCCCTTAATTTTTAGAAAAATCGAATTTTTTCCGGACTTAAGCCGTCGATTTTCATGATCTATGCCTTGATTGTTTGGTTGTGATTTGTCTTGATTGATTGATTGTGATTCATTTTTGGATTGACTGATTTGGAGTTTGATTAATATTCATTTGATTATATCCCGGATAATCATACTCTTTCGCACGTGATTTTTCTAATCCTTTTATGCAGGTATACTTAGTTTTGGCATTTAATTTAATTATTTTATTTCATCGAAAAATGCCATGATTGAGTGGATTATAACCTTGTCGTGCATGATTCATGACATTGCATTGGACCTAAAATGCTAGTTGAACCTAGGATGGTGTCCGGATAAGAATACGCCCGGCCTCGGGATGGAGGAATGGACGTTCTTACCTCGACCCCGACCATGTTAAGATTCCCCGTTCGGGCCCGAATTTGCGGGCACGAGGGGATTTCTTAACATTCCCTAAGCTTAAAAGGGGCTAGATACGATGTACATCGTTAAGTCGGATCTGCCCTCGAGAGCTCTAAAAAATCGGGATAATAAAGCATGCATACGACATCGCGCTTGTCTTTGAATCATCTTCGTCATTTTAGCATATACTTTTTTTTGAGTCGGTCCATGGCTATTAGGTGTTGTCGTTGTGTCGATCTATCACTTCATGGGGCACCACAACATTCGTATTGTTGAGATAACGAAAGAGGATCTCATTGATGGCTCCCTCAAGCGGATGAAGTTGCACGCCATTATGTGGAGAGCCGATTGGGGAAGCTTATTCTTTTGCTTGATATTAATGATCGTGTTGGGATGATCCAAGCTCTCGCCCACCGTTGGGTCCCTCGGACGGCCACATTTCTGCTCGGTAAACATGAGCTCACCCCTACCTTGGAGGAGTATAGCATGCTCATTGGTAAGTCTCTTGATGCTGAGCTTATTAGCCCATATTTAAAAGGGGACGCCTCACGAATTTTAGCCGAATTTCGATGGTTGATTTGCTCGTTGTACAAAGGGTTTTAAAAGCAAACTATGGGCATTGCTCTTTCACTTTTCTCACCACTGTTTTTAACAAAGCCCGATCATTGCAAAAGAGCAAGGTATTTCTACTAGCATTTTTTGGATTGATCATTTTTCCTCATCACAAAATTCTATCATTCCTCACCTGGCTCATTTTGTTCAACAAGTTTGTGAGGAAAGGAACTTTGTAAATGTTATTTTGGCTGAAACCATTATTTCTTTGAATAATTTTAGGCGGGGCAAGTCTAAGGTCTTAAGAGCCCCCGCCGAGCTGTTACAAGTCTGGTTTCTATCACATATCAAAGAATGTCAAGGGCTCGTGTCGATCGATACTCTTAGGAACTTTGCCCCTCCATTAGTCATTTTCAAAGAAAAACAAAGCAATACCCCGATTATCATTTTTCCGAATGGCTAAAACTCGTGAGGAATCCATCCGCCAAGTCCCTCCAATGGCACGCTAGCTGGTTCCAATGTAAGGAGGCTCGCCTTACCTCGGTCGCACCGGACCGGTCCCGCTCTTGGGTATTCTTGGAGTAGCTGAATATTATCCGTCCCGAGTCATTCGCCGGTTTGGATGTGTCCAAAGTTGCCTCCGCCTCTACCGGCCGCTCGGACCCAGCTGAACCTCGAGAACCTTATGACGGATCATGAACAAACAATGTCACGACTCGATACCTATGGGCAACTTGTCAACCGATCAAGCTCGGTTTCCCAAGGAAACCACTGGAGCCCGCCGAGGAAGCCTATCGGTTCACCAAGGAGTATCGACTGAAGCACTTCATTCCCGAAGAGTGGCACCCGAAGCTTCTCCATGTCACACCAGCCCGATATACGAATAATGAACTAAGGCGATCACCGGCCAAGCTCATGAAGAGATTGTCATGGCGAAGAAGACCATCAAGCGATTGAAGACTCAAGCCGGTCCCCAACCCAAGAGGTCGAAGAATGGAGCCGGGCCCTCGAAGTGATAGACTTTTAGTCGTTTGAGTCTTGTCATTATCATTATTTCGCTTCATTAGGTCTCTTGTTAGGGGATTTTCGTCGGGTTTTAGGCTTGTTACCTTTGATTATACTTTCAGTCAGTAATTCAGTTCTGTTTTCAGACTGACCTTGCGGTTTTTGTTCGAATTTTTTCACCTTGTTCGGGTGGTATTCAATTTCCACACTTCAATTGAAAAATATTTATAAGATCTTGAACCACCGCATCAAACAATTTCGTGCTAATCCAATATGATTTCCATTTTTTATGGAATTAATGGCCGGAGTGGAGCAGGCTGGAATTTCACACTTTTTCGGACTCGAGAATGGTTTTGCAATTTAACACCGGAAAACGTGCCCTTTTACGGAACCACTAAACTTGAAAGTTGTATATTTATGTTTCAACTAGCATCCTGAAAATTTTCAAAAATGCTGGAGCTACATACCAACGGGCCATGGTTACTTTGTTCCACGACATGATGCACAATGAAATTGAAGTTTATGTTGACGATATGATTGCGAAGACAAGGCGTGGGGAGGATCACGTGGAAACCTTGGTAAAGCTGTTCGAAAGACTTCGAAAGTTCAGATCGAGGCTCAACCCACCCAAATGCATTTTTGGCACTAGCTCGGGCAAGTTGCTTGGATTTATTGTCGGTAGTAAAGGTATCGAGATCGACCCATCCAAGGTAAAAGCCATCTCGTGAGCTCAAGCCACCGACAACGGTCAAAGAAGTTCGTAGCCTCATGGGTAGGCTGAATTATATTGCTCGATTCATTTCTCAATTATCCGAGACCGCTGCCGTTCCTCGGAGTTATTAAAAAAGAATGCGCTAGTCAATTGGGATACTGAGTGCGAAGAGGCTTTTGAAAAATTGAAGCAACATCTCATGAATCCGCCCGTACTTGTTCCACCTACGCCAGGACAACCTTTGATCCTTTATCTTACTATCAATAGCGAGTCCTTGGGTGCGATGCTAGCTCAAGTAAGTCACGAGGATGGGAAAGAACGAGCTATTTACTATCCGAGCAAGAAATTCACGGCTTCGAGATGAATTATTCTCGAGGCCGAGAAGACATGCGTGGCATTAGTCCGGGTGCTACACGTACTTCGGCAATATACTTTGCACTATCAGGTGCTCCTGGTGACGGAATGCGATCCTATCAAGTACTGTTGAATCAACTCGCCTTGATCGGCAGACTTACCAATCGCGAGATCCTCATTTCGAATTTGATATTCAATATTTGTCCCAAAAAGTCGGTCAAAGGACGGGCCATAGCGATGTCCTAGCCGAAAGTCCGGGGCAAGACGATGACACATATCATCCTGAGAATCGAATCATGTTAGTACATGATTATGTCCCGACCATGTATTTCGACGGAGCTGTAAATTTATCCGGATCGTGCAATCGGAGCGGTTCTAATATCCCCATGGTCGGCATTATCCTGTAGCGGAAAGTTGGTATTTCCTTGTACAAATAACATAGCGAGAATACGAAGGCGTGCGTTCTCGGCTTGCAAGCCGCGATTGAAATGGGCATAACTCGGCTCAAGGTATTCGGAGATTATGCTTTGATTATCCTCCGGGATCGTTGGAAAATGGAAAACACGGGATGCCAAGTTGCTACCCTACCATGAGTATCTGGATGAGTTGGTGGATGAATTTGATGATATCTCATTTGAGTATCTATCCGGGACTCACAATCAGGTTCGCGATTCATTGGCAACCTTGTCTTCAATGTTACAAGTCACCAATGGGCTTGAGGTTGAGCCCCGAAGATCGAAGTACTAAGAAGGCCGGCATATTGTATGGTCGTGATCGATGAACCCGATGGCAAGCCATGATTCCATGACATTAAGGCATATACATTCGGAGCGAGGAGTTTCCCGAGAAGAGTACCGTGTGTCCGATCAAAAGTATATAAAGAAGATGGCTTCAAGTTCTTTTTAAGTGGAGAGAATTTGTACAAACGGTCGTTCGATTCAACCCTTTTGAGATGCATTGATTCTCTTGAAGCGATCCGTTTGATGATGGAAGTACATGAAGGAATTTGTGGTCCATACATGAACGGTCACATGTTAGCTAAGAAGATCATGAGGTTAGGTTATTACGGCTCTCGTTGGAAAGCGATTGTATTCAAGATGTTAAAAGCGTCACAAATGTCGATTCATGAAGACAAGATCAATGTTCCTCCAAACGAATTGCATCAACCGGCCGGAACCATGGCCATTTTCTATGTGGGGCATTGATGTGATTGGTCCAATCAACCCAAAAGCTTCTAATGGACATCGATTTATTCCGTGGCCATTGATTATTTTTCTAAATGGATTGAAGCTGCATCATACCTAGCGATCACCGCACGAATGTTGTGAAGTTCGTCCGTCGAGACATCATTGCACGATACGGCTCACACCTAAGGCCATAATTACCGATAATGGCTCAAATTTGAACAACAAGCTAGTTGACGAACTGTTCAAAAAATTCAAGATCAAGCATCCGAACTCCTCTCCGTACCGTCCTCGGATGAATGGAGCGGTGGAAGCGGCTAATAAGAACATCAAGAAGATTTTAGCAAAGACGGCAGAAAATTATCGTGGATCGGCATGAAAGGTTGCCTTTTGCACTCTTGGCATATCGAACTTCAATCCGAACATCTACTAGGGCAACCCCATATTCTCTTGTATATGGGATGGAAGCGGATTACTGGCCGAGGTAGAGATTCCCTCTTTGCGGATATTGTCTCAAGTGAAGGCGACAAGCCGATTGGGCCCAACAGAGGATGGATCAACCGAACCCGATTGATGAGAAACGGCTTAGAGCCGTATGTCATGGCCGGTGCTATCAACAGAGGGTTGCTAAATCCTTTAACAAAAAGGTTCGGCCTCGACATTTTCAGGTTGGTGACCTTATTTTGCGGAAATTATTGCCAATTGTTCCACTTCCGGAAGGGAAGTTCGCTCCAAACTACAAGTGGTCCATTTGTTGTGAAGAAGGTGCTCCCGGGTGGTGCTTTAATCCTTGCGAGAAATGGATGGTCGTATCTTCACCAATCCAATCAATTCGATGGTGTAAAGAAGTATTATGCTTGATTTGTTCGACATTTGAATCAAGTTATAATCCATTTTGATGTTTACTCATGCATTGCTAGTACTCGTTTGTCTCGCTTGTTTCGTTAGCATTATTAATCTACACCTGTGAGATCATTTCATTTAGGAAGTTTCTCCGATCCAATTAAACTGATCATTTTGAATGAGGAACGTCAAGACGATGAAAGGCAAGCCATTTCCATACACGTCCTATATTTTAATCCCCGAGTGAGATAAGTGGGAGTTTTCATGCTCACAAGGTAAAGGGTTATCTCGCGAAAAGTATGACGACCAAAATGATATGAGGCATTCGCATTCTCTACCTAAACAAGACAGTTATCCGTTGCTAAACCCCCTTGAACGGCGATTTTATTTCATACCCCTGTCAGGAACAACCTCACATTGGGGCAATTATTAGAGATTCAAAGGATGAATAAAATTTTCTTGCTTTCACTTGCATCAATCTTCAAGCATATTTGTTGCATGCGAATCCTATATTAGCTCAAGTGCTTTAGGAATGACGAAGAGCATTTCATTTCTATACCATATACACCGATCCTTTGCTTAACCCAATTTGTGCGGTGGATTCACTTTTCAAAACCCGATTGGTGATCATCTTGGCAAAGAATCATTTGGAACCATCCGACAAATAAGCGAGTACCTTGGGGCAAACTAAAACTCAAAAGATTTGCTGGCAAAATATGCAAAAGATTCGGATGAGACCTCTTCCTTCCTTTGAAAGAAAAAAAAGGCTCAACGAAAGAAGCTTGAGAAGGGAATAAGAAAAGCAAAGGCTTGCAAAAAAAAAAAAACCTAAGAAATGCAGCCCTGAAAGAAAAAGGCCCTCTCCAATCATGAGAAACAAAAAAAAAAAAAAAGAGAAGAAAAAAGAAAAAAGAAGCTCTCTCAAAAAAAATCTTTGGAAGGAAGGGAGGTCTCGCTGAACATGCTCAAATGTTCCTCGAGAAAAAATTCACAAGAGCGCCATGCTTAAAATGGCAAAGAGAGATGATCACTAATCTCACCATTATACTCCTCTTGTTGTAAATAAGCCTTTCATTTTCCGGCCTACCCCGAACCTACATTACAACCCTTACCAAAAGTCTCTTCAGATTAGGGCACTTGGGTTAATGTAGTATTTCAAATTGCTTATGAATATCGCTCGAAGAAGTGCGAGCAAGATCATTTTATCTCATTTCGCGGGGTTCCCGACTTGTAAACCCAATGCAGTGATGAGGATTTTCATTTCATAAGCCTAATGGCTCATATGAGTCTCCTTTGATCAACCTTTGACCAAACCTCGAATTACAAACGTTGCAAAAGACCTCATTGATTGGTCCGGTCATACTAATTGCAAGAATACCCGGACCCTTGTCGAATGTGAAGATGACAGTCCGAGTGTTTACTTGTACCCGCATCAATGGTCGGGTTTCAAAAGCCTTTTCATGAGAATGAGTGAAAGTCCTTTCGATCGAAGGTTCCTCATTCAATTTGTTCGGATTTATCAAGAGGATCGAATAGATTTCCTTATTAAAAGAGTTCTCCAATGAAGCCTGTATAATGCGAGCAAAAAGTTCAAAGATTTGTGGACATATCATGTTGCATTTATGTTGATTTTGTTCATGAATAGACCTCAAGTGAATAAACAGGTATGATACGATCAACTTGACCATTCATGAAGACCATTCAGGGGAATCCAGGTAAGTTTTCTAAACTCTTTTCAAATTGACGAGCTTTGCTCATTTAAGTTGTCATTTTAACCTCTCGTGTTTGTCATGATTCATTTCGAGGCAACGCATTCTTTTTTGTATTTATCGATTCGGTTCGATATTACCTCCTTTATAATTATGCTATACAGCATTGATGGTATTGAGTCATGACGACATATGCACCCATGATCTCTACCTTTGTCAAATCGCAATGACATATGCACTTGCGATCTTGATCCGTTGTCAAATCATAACGACGTAGCTCTTATGATTTTGACCTTTATCAAATTATGATGACATAAGCACTCATGATTTTGATCCCCAACCAAATCACAACGACGTAGCTCTTATGATTTTGGTCTTTTAATCAAATCACAACGACGTACGCTCTTGTGATCTTGATTGTACCTTCTTCGACTCATAACGACGTAGCTCTTGTGATCTCGAAGCACATTTCAACTCTATATATATCTTGCGTGTCCCGCGTCGGAGGAACAACCTCTCGTAACGGATAAGGCCCTAGTACCTTAAGATCCTCTTGTGATCTTGGTCCTTTTTTCGATTCACAATGACTTAGCTCTTGTGATATCAAAAAGCATATGTTGAACACTACACATATCTCTGCTTTCCGCATCGAAGGAAACTTCGGTAACAGATAAGGCACCCCGTACCATGAGATCCTTGCGCTGCAAGAAGCTTGGAGATTAAGGGAGTCATCGCCTTATGAGGTATCTGGTAAAATAGGTGTTCTCGTATGCGATCCGTGTGCGAGATTTCTCTAATATGGAAAAAAGAAATTTTGGCACATGTTATTAATAGTCTTACATATCATGCATCATTTCATTTGCATCAAGAAAATGGGATTAAAACTCCCGCAAAAAATCAGTATTCATCATTTTCATTGACAAAATTTAGGTTTCAATTAGGTCTTTGAGCGAAACCTCTGCGAACTTCCACTCAAAGAGGGGCATTGCTGACACCTAAATTTTGATTTTTAGAAAAATCATTCATTTAAGCACAAAATGAGGATTAGTCATAGTTCTCGCAAAAATAATTCATCATGCATCGCATATTTATTTTCTCAATCATGCATTTGCATTCGGACGTAAGAAGCAAAGCAATAGAGCTTAATTTGACGGGTGACCGGACCAGGATCCATTACGAATTTTGGACTAAGGCCAAGAGGGGGTACCGAATTTTATATATGGGTTTGGGCTCAATTCGAATTTAATTCAGCCCATTTTAGCTCTTTTAATTATGTGAGGCTTTTAATTAATTGTTCATTTAATTAATTAAAGCTCAATTGGAGCCCGAGAATGCGCCGTCAAGCCTGCAAGAGCAGGATATTGAGCTAGCCCATTACAATCCCTCTTGTGGTCGAAATTATTGGGGAGTTTTTAATGAGATCGGACTCTTAAAGATCGAGTTTTTAATCCGATGGTCATAAATGAATCCTACTTCAACTAGGATTAGTTGACCCTAGTCTATAAATATCATGTTAAGCTTAGGGTTCAAGGGGCTGAGGTCAGAATTTTTTACGAACAATTGCTCAGAAAATAGAGAGAAGTTCACGTGAGAGAAAATAGCGACAGAATTTCTTCTTCTTCGCTGAAGACACGTCCACTAATCAAAGAAGTTTTTCCTTTTTTTTTTCTTTCTTTACTCTCGTTCCCTGATGCACACGACCAGAAAGTGATGGGAGAGGTCTCGAGAGAGTTAGAAATTTCCACCACAAAAGTAAAGGACAAAAAGAGAAAGCTTGTCGTGGAAAGAGAAATAGAGGTGAATGTCCTTCTCTCTTATTTCTTGATTCATCTAGACGCCACGAGAAGGACACCGCAAGAAGAAATTGACGTCCCGCACAATGGAGCAAGAGAGAGTCTTGGCGGAATCGCTCCTTGGTCGAGACATCACAGACGATCAAGCCCCCAATTGACAACGATCCAGCTTTGCTCCGTTCGTGCTAGGCCAACGTCCGACGATAGCATCTTTCGTTGCAACCTCCCCGTTCGTGATCTCAGTGGGCGCCAAACCCTTGAGCCGGTTCAAGATTCGCAAATTTGGTGTGCAAGGTTCGGTGCGGTCCAAATTGGAAAACGAATTTTGCAATCATCACAGGTTTTTCCACTTCCAATCGGCTCGAGCTTCATCCTACGAACCAAGATCATCCGGGAAATTTTGGTGACGAATTGAGCTTGGAAAGGCGCATCCTTGGATGATTTTTCCAGATTGCGCGTGTGCTGAAAATTTGGCTTTGAAAAGGTAAGATTCTTTTACTTTTGTTTGCAACTCATGTTTGTCTTACTTGGAAAACTCGCATAAATGTTCGATGATTCGATGAACGTCTTTGATTTGCGATCGAAGTAAAAAGTTAACCCTTTTTTTACCAATTTGTCTTTGGAACCGAAAAATTGATTATTCGGTATAAAATTCTGACTTTCCCGAGTAAGATTGATTTGATCACGAAATTGGGTGAATTTAAATGAACTTTTTGAGAATTGATGAGTTTGTTTGGAAGGTATCTCTCAAAAAATTGTTCACGAATTTTAGATCAAATTGATTAAATCGGAAAAGGTTGAATTTTTGGATGAATTGGACAATGATTTATCCCACATTTTTTTTCTCTTGATCGAACTCCTCTTTGAATGTGGACAATCTCTCCCGTGTTGTGATATGATCTCTCGCACATTAATTTGTTGAATTGGCATTATCCTTGGTTATCTTGATGGTCCTTGATGTTATGGATAGGGATTGGTTGAACTGGGCTTATCTCGATATAAGCTTTATCTTATCTTGGGCAAATTTTTCTGAATATATTGATTAGAGATAAGATTTGATTGGATTGGATATTTATCTGAATTTTTGAGAATTAGCTGAACCGAATGATATTTGATTGATCTTGGATAATTTTTGGCTTTGGATAATTATCTTATGCCTATCTCGTGGTTGAATTATCCGATCTCTAGTAACCGTTCGAATATATTTGATTTGAGATAAACTTTGATCGGATTGGATAACTATTCGAGTTTTTTTGAAAATTATCCGAAAATAAATTTTCAAACCTTAAAGATAATTTTCTTAAAATTAGATCGAATTTTTGGATAAGGAAAGGTGGATCCCCAATTCATATTTTCGACCACCCCTCTTTGAATTTTCGAAATTTTCACTTAATTAACTCACTTTTTATTTTATTTTTGTCCTGATTGTTTGTCGTAAAATTTGCACATCTTTAAACAAACATGCTCATAATATATGCTCCCATGTGCCTAGACCCTTCGGAAAAATTAAATCACACGCCTTAGCCGTGATCTCACGAAATGGGATGGTGATTTAGTATAAAACTTCGTGTTCTTTCCCTTTGGCAAAAGGGACGTTGTTGTTTTATACCCTTATCCGCATACTTGGCTCGAATTTTCGAGGATGTAGTGGATAAAAATTCTTCTCTAACCCAAATCTTTGGGGATGAATGAACTTTTTTCGGAAAAATTGAAAATTAAAAGGTATATTATGGGCATTTTTGTTTATTTTTGTTCAAATTTTTGATTGCTTTTGAGTGCTTTTCATTTTTTCAAAAAATACAAAAAATCATTCTTTGAATATCATATGGTTAAACATGTCGAACCTTGTTTTTTATATCAAAAATAACATCTAACATAAATTAAGACATTGAGATATCATTTTCTTAATTAAAATTGGATGTTACCACATTTTGTGATATGTTTTCACCATAACTATCATTAAATCCGAAAATCACAAATTCTCATTTTTCAAGTATCATATGGTCCGTTCCATCTTTTTAATTATCAAATTCACATCGATCAATCAAAAGAGATTTTTCATGAAATTGGTACCGAAAGGGCATTAATTTTTCCAAATTAATGTAACCAAGTCCCCGGACTCATTTTCTCCGGTTCGCGAGAAATAAAATGGTTCTCCCGCTATTTTATTAAGGTTTCTAATCAACCTTCCATAAATGATTAGTGGCGGCTCCAATTGAATAATTTTTCATGAATTGAACCTAAGTTGCGATTCGGTAGGATTTGGGAGGGTCCGAATTAGGTTAGTTGATTTAATTAACCCGATAATCCGTTAACCTAATTTTTAGGTCGCGACACTCTTCTTTCACCTTAGGCTATGTATATGGAATAACATTTGCTTTGATACACCACGAGATCTACCTCGCGTGTGCAGTGATCACCTTCCCATCAATTATAAATCGAACTTTCGGTGCAAAATCGAGGGCACGGCTCTGTCGTATGGATCCATGGCCTCCCTAACAAAAATCCAAAAGCGCTTGGTAAGTCCATCACTTGGAATTCAATAGAGAACTTGGTCATACCTATAAAGACAACAAGCTCGATTTCTCCAACCACAACTCTCCTCATTCCGTCGAAAGCTCTAATGCTAGCATTAATGCTTCAAATCAATTCCTCTTTTATGCCCAAACTCCTCAAAGTGGCCAAAGGGAAAATGTTAAACGCGGATCCATTGTCTATCAACACATGGGCTACTTGCTTCGCATGATAATGTGCGGTAATAGACAGGCGCTTGTTGTGCGCTCGTCCCTCCACGGGAAAGTCTTCATAAAAAAAGCTTAACCGATCTTTTAGTAAGATTGCTCCAACAAATTCCTCCACTGGACCTCATTAATAGTCTCGGAACATGCACCTCGTTTAGCACCTTAGGAGGGCATTCTTGTGCTTTTCGGAGTTAATAAATAGATCCAACAAAGAGATCTAGGCCGGCATGTTCCTCAATTGCTATATCACCTCAAACTCACTTGTCTTGATAATGGACAAGAGCTTTTCTCAAGGTCTCCTTTTGATACCTCCCTCTTTTTGAGTTTAGCCTTCCGTAGAGCATAAAATCGGCCGACCTCATAACGGCGTCTTTCTCCCCGGTCCCATAACTCTAATGGATTGCCTTAGTTTTATACTCCTCTATAGGAGGGACTTTAATCGTTACATGCTTCATTTTCTCTACTTCCGCCTTTAGCTCATCCCGCGCCTCATCATCGAAAGGAAAATCATGACCGGTTTGATCGGGACGATCACCATTACTGTCCCAGTTATCAACTTTATCGAGTGTAATCACAACGGGAGTCTTGACCATCCCAATCAAATCATCAAGGTCTTCCGGATTAAACCCGCATTCGGTGGTTGAACTATTTGACGTGGGAGGTAAACCACATATATAAAAACCCACTAGAAGCTTTAAAGATTCCATTGTTTCTAACCCAAAAATAGTTTAGGGACATGAAGGTTTGGCTAGAATCAAAGTTAGAGTAATCCCATCCATAATGGACATGCCTAACTACCACAACCATGATATGGTCAAAAGTGGTGGTGGAAATAGGGAATAACCCAAAGCTAAAGAAAGATAAGATAAAGACTCTATCCCAATTTAGTCCATTCATCCGTAAGAAGGCTTGAGAACCTATTTATAAGGAAAGAGAGGGAAACACCCCACAATTTCTCTTAGAGTCCGGGACTATTTTAGAAAGGTGGTATCTAAGAACTCGGCTAATGAGTTAAGGGGTTCATACCTTATCGGGGCGGAACTAGGCGAGGAATGAACTTAACTCCAATGGCGGTATTATACTCCTCCAAAGCGGAGTGATATCCAATCCCTCCATGTTGAACATAGCAGTGGTCGGATCCCAATACGGCACCATGGCTTAGACAAAAGTAGGAGGATACTCAATCCTCGGCAAATCCAACGGATACCGTAATCGTGCTTTGGCATAAGTCCGATTGGCTTCACCCATGTTCTCCTACTAGGCTAAGAGGTCATCTCGGGAAAGGTTGAACACTTGGATATCGTTCTTCCCCATCAAGTCTAGAATATACAAATGATGTTGAAAAATCAATTGCCATAGATTACTTTAAAATGCATGAATGCAAATGTCATGAAATGTACTTCTTGAACGATGCTTAAGATCATTTTAATTCTACATTAACTCAAGTACCCCAATCGGAAAAGACTTTCAAGGGTTGTAACGTAGGTAAGAATTGGGGAATGGAACAGTCTTGTTTTTGGCTCGAACTTATAAGGGGTTTAACGTTAGTGATCATTGCTATCTTGCCACCGGTATTGACCCATTCAAGCTGGTTCTTAAGGAATACATTCACATGCGGATCCTGTCATGATTCGGCTAGGGGTGATTTTCATGATCCGACTCCCTTGAGGATTCTCTTTTGCGAGATTTCACCAGGGGATTATCATGTGGATATCATGCGGCCTTTGATGGATGCATAACTAATAAGTGCACAATAATTTGAATGGGCATTGGCCTTGCTTTTAGCAAGCGGCCACCTTTTTTTTTTTTTTACAACTCATGCTAAGCATACATGCAAGTAAAATCTTAACGCACTTGAGGGATTAGACTAGGAATTCTCCGTGGATCCGATTCTTCTAAGTTTTCGGGTCTTGAGACGACGTCGTCTTCACCTTAGAATGGACAATGATCACCAACGGGCTTACAAAACGAATATGCCGGCTCAATTGGGGTATCAAGGGATTAAAGTGTATAAGATAGAGAAACGAATGCTTTTCGTCGTCCTAAGGTACTTGAATCACAATACGAGTTTAAATGCAAAAAAATACTCGAAGATTGATGTTAGTCCGAGCAAGAAAATTTCTAACCATTTATCTCATACCGCTGCTGGAATCACTTCGTTTGGCTCCGATGGGGGCGCTTCTTGATAGGGGTATATAAATGAAACCACCGCTCAAAGGGGTTAATAATGGAGAACCTATAGTGTTTGGGGTAGAGAAATGAATGCCTTTCGTCTTTTCAATACGGGTAATCACATGAATGACTCTTACATCCTCAAACACGGTTCTTATCCTAAACCTTCCTTCACTCATCGCTCAAGTGTGTGTAGGGACGTATTTGGGTATTGTCGCCTCCTTTCACCCAAGATTCTCCTTATGGCCGGCTTAAACCAAGGCCTTTTGAGAACTTCATTTTCGGTTTGAATCAAAGTCTTTCCCACAGGTTTTCGAACGTTTGACACACGTCCTAAGACGTTTGGATAACCATGATGATGATTTTTTTAAAAAAAAATCATACACGCAGACACCATTTAAAAAAAAAAACATGCATGCAGACACCATTTTTTTTATTTTAATTCTCGAAAAGGTTTGAGATTTGGAAAGATATCACACTCCGATTTATGCTAGCTCCCATGATCCCGGGGGAAAATGCGAGTTCATTCCTTCTCCTATTTTGACTAGAGGCCCGTCCTCGTCATTAATTGTCTTCCCGGGAGATTTCCTACAAAAGGCAACAAATGCATATGGATATGCATGTGTGCGTGAAATGTATACAAAGATCCGTGTGGATCGGGTTCTCTCGAGGAAAAAGTGTCGTTTAGGGCTTCGATTCATTTAGGGATAATACTTCTTGACCGCATCAGCGTTTACAAGATGTCCCAACTCTTCTCCATCCATGTTTACAATGATTAAGGCTCCTCCCGGAAAAACCTTCTTAACCACATAGGGTCCTTCATAGTTTGGAGTAAACTTGCCCCCGGGGTGTGGCGCGTTTGGAAGTACCTTCCTAACGACCAGATCATCGATATCAAACATTCTTGGCTTGACTTTCCGATTGAAAGATTTGGCAACCCTTTTTTGATATGCCCGACCATGGTAAATTGCATTCAATTTGTTCGTGCCTCTACCGCAACCACTCCACTTGAGATAAGATCCTCAATGACGGGAATTCTGTTTCGACTAGTAGGACTGCTTCCATGACGTATATTGAAAAGTACGGAGTTGCCCCGATGAAAGTTTTGATTGAAGTTCGGTATGCCATTAACGCGTATGGTAGCCTTTCATGCCAATCTCGGTAATTCTCTATAGTCTTGGCTAGGATCTTTTTATGTTCTTATTTGCCGCCTCAACGAGCTCCATTCATCTAGGATCGGTAGGGTGATGAATTAAGGTGCCAAACATTGAAACTATTCAGAAGATTACCCACACCCACATTGTTCGATTCGAGCTATTATCGATTACTATGGCTTAGGGAGTCCCATATCTCGAGATGATGTCTAGCCGATAAACTTAGCCACGTTCTTTGATGTCACATTAGCATAGGGAGTGGCTTTAATCCATTTTGTAAAGTAGTCAATTGCTACCAATATGAATCGGTGTCCATTCGAAGCCTTAGGATTGATCGGCCTTATCATGTCTATTCCCCACATAGAGAATGGCCAAGCTTTGGACATTTGATGAAGCTCATTCGGAGGTGCATTGATTTTATCCCCATACACCGACACCGGTGGCATGACCTGGCATGTTGATTACAATCCGATTCTATGGTCAACCAAGTAATACCCCAATCGCATAATCTTCTTGGTGAGGAGGTGGCCATTCATGTGTGGGCCACATTTTCCTTCATGAATCTCCTTCATAAGCAATTTGGCTTCATCTACATCCACGCATCTCAACAAGACCAAATCGTAACATCGTTTATAGAGGGTTTGACCGCCGAGGAAAAAAATTGCTAGACATCTTTGTTATGTACTTCCTATCTCCCGTTTGACTCCCGGAGGGAATTCCCCTTTTGCTATGTAATTCTTTATATCATGATACCAAGGCTGATCATCAAAACCTTCCTCGATCACCATGCAATGTGCAGGCTCCTAGGTAATGCAAATCTCAACGGCTCAATTTCCATGCCTTTTGCCACCGAAGCATAGAGGACAGGGTAGCCAAAGCATCTGCGAAGTGATTTTGCGTCCTCGCAGATACTTGAAATTAATCTCTTCAAACCCTTTGATCATTTCTTCTAAGAATCGATGATATGGGATGAGCTTAGGGTCCCTCGTTTTCCATTCGCCCAGGGTTTGTGAGATAATTAGCATCGAATTGCCGTACATCTACAGTTTTCGTACTTTCATGTTGAGAACTAGTTGTAACCCAAGGACGCAGGCTTCATATTCAGCCACGTTATTGGTGCACGGAAATGTCAACTTTGCAGCCACCGGATAGTGTTGGCCATCTGTGGATATTAAGACGCCCCCATACACGCCCTGCTAAATTGACTACGCCATCAAAATATATAGTTTACTTATCGTCTAAAAGCGTCGGGACATGATCTTTGGCCTCTTCTTCCGCATGGGCAATATGCTTATGTGAACTTTCAGCTATCATATCGGCGATGACACGTCCTTTCACCGATTTCGATTCGAACTCCTTATATCGATTTCGAGAGGAGTACCTGCCACTTTGTTATTTTTTTCGATTAACGACGGCTTCTTCAAAGGTATTTGATAGGGTCATTTTACGTGACCACCGAATAGAGTGATGAAGGGTATACTTTCTTATCCTATGGAGTATCTATATCAATGTGACACAGGTTTTCTCAACTGGTGGGTATTTTGCCTCCGATGCGTTAAACTTCTTGCTCAAGTAATAAACCGCTCGCTCCTTCCCGTACTCTGGGTTCGTCCGAGTGAGTAGAGCTCCCAACGATTCCTTGTGGATTGTAAGATAAAGGGTCAATGAGATGCTAGGGATTGATGGTACCAAGATCGGAGGACTAATTAAATATATTTTGATTTCACCAAAAGCTCGCGACACTCATGGTCCCACTTAATCTTAGCGTTCTTCTTCAGGAGCTTAAAGAAAGGTTTAGCTATCTCCCGAAAGCTGGGATATAAAACTAGCGATATAATTCAGCCTGCCCAATAAACTCCTCTCTTTCTTGACCGTCGAAGGAGGTTCAAGCTTAAGGATAGCTTGGATTTTTGCGGGGTAGACTTCAATGCCTCGCCATCGACCATGAACCCCAACGGTTTCCTCGAATTTGCCCCAAATACGCATTTTGTAGGGTTCAGCCTCGGTTTATACTTCTTAAGACGCTCGAACAATTTCCTCAACACTACAAGTATGGTCTTCACCAAATATGGACTTTGCTATCATGTCGTCTACGTACACCTCTATCTCCTTATGTATCATATCGTGGAACAGGGTGACCATCGCCCTTTGATAAGTTGCCCCAGCGTTTTTTAAACCGAATGGCATAACTTTATAGCAAAAGGTGCCCCACGGTGTGATGAATGACGTCTTAGCTTTATCATCTTCCTACATGCGGATCTAGTTGTAACCGGAGAAGCCATCCATAAAAGAGAACCTTTCGAATCCGGCCGTACTATCAATCAAGACATCAATGTGTGGTAGCGGAAAGTCATCTTTTGAGCTCGCCATGTTCAAGTCTCGATAATCCACACAAATCCGAACTCTTCCGTCTTTTTCATGACGGGAACTATGTTAGCGATCCGTTACGAATAAGCAATCACCTCAATAAATCCCACTTTGAGGAGTTTCCTCACTTTTTCCTCGATTTTTTTAGACATCTCAAGCTTTGTCCACCGAGTCTATGCTTTTTGGGTGGGACGCTGGGATCGGCCAAGAATGTGTGCTCCACAATGCTAGGGTCTAATCTCGGCATATCCCCATATGACCGGGCGAAGACATCCCGGTACTCTTTGAGGAGTTCAATCACTCTAAATGCTTCATGGATGACAAACTCTCGCCGATCTTTACTTCTCTAACATTTTCCGAAGTCCCTAAGTTTATCGGAATGGTTGCTCCTATGGTGAGCGGTTTAGGCTCATTGTGACGGTTCCTAGTTATCCTTGATCTCACTCTAATCCTGGTCCTCTTCGCTTCCTCGATTTGATGGGAGGACTCCTCTCGAGAACCCGGATCATATAACAACCTACTATGTATGCTTGGAATGGTATGCCTAAAATGTCATGCACCTGGTTAGTTGACATATTATAGAGAAAGCCTATGCATGACAAGAGTTTTCGAAAAATGTTTTGGAAAATCGTTGTTTTAAACAAAGAAAAAGGGGCTAGTCCTCATATCATTGGACATCATAGCTTTCCCGAAAGGTTTCTTAAAGACTAGGAGACACGTGGGAAATCGGGTCTCAATTTTTTTTTCCCATCATTGATCGATTTGTGGTTCCCACATGTCTCTCTTTTTTTTCGTTTTTGTTTTTTTTGTTGTTGTTGTTGTTATTTAAAAAAAAACACCGACAATACAAGGCATCTAGTATGTTACAGGTTTACATGCATTGGAGAGAGGTAAGAATCTCTTTACTCAAGGGCGGAGGCTTCATTTGTCGATCGATTCGATGATGACATTGACGTGATTCTCTAAGAAGAGATTGGTCGAGTCTAGCTCCTCCACGAGTGTTTGGGACTTCATCGTCAAGCCACTTGGATGCATTGTCGAAGAATAGGCTTAGAGGAGTTTCAAGCATTTTTCCTTTTCCTCTCCGGCCACGGACCCCGAATTGGCTCTTTTGGCCTCCCAGACTCTTACGATCGGCACTACTATTCCGTTCGAGACTTTTCTCGAATTGGTACCGATGACTTGACTATATTTTGTAGCCCAACCCATTGTGATTTTGTACAGCTGCTAGGCTAATCGGTGCATAGATTCCTTAAGCGTGCTTTCCTAATCCACCTACCAGGAACAAATCCGTGCTCGAGCAATACTCGAGTTGATATCATTGAGGATTTAGAGAGGCCAGGAACTCTCATGATAGTACCAACCCGTACATGCCTAATAGAAGTTCTCTCTATAGCGTGGAAATTTGACTCTTCTCCGAATGATGGTTCTATACGAGGAATTGCGTCTATTTGACATGCTAGGTGATCTGCTTCGAATGGATCGTCACCAGCTAGTCGTCAATCACCATCCTAACCTTCTTATACAAAGCTAGAGGGGACTGCTCCGGCCGTGTGAATTCAGTGGTCTTCCAAGTAGTAGTCCGAATAACGCTGGGATATCCATGACTTGGAACCGATCAAAAATTCGGTTGGGCCACGGTAACCGATAACTCAATTTCTCCCATGACTTCACTTTTGACGCCATCGAAAGCTCGAATGGTTGACTTTGACACCCCGATTGAGTCCTCTTTTATCCCCAAGGTCCCGAGAGTATTCAATGGGCATATGTTGAAAGCGGACCCGTTATCAACTAGGACCCGGGTTATTCTCTTCCTACGGTAAATTGTCGATATGTAGAGTGCTATGTTATGTCCACGCCCTTTTGGAACAAAATCCTCGTAAAAAAAGATACTTGATCCTTCAATAAGATCGACCCCACAAAGTCTTCTAGTTGGACTTCATTGATTGTTTCGGGTATATGAGCCTCGTTAAGCACTTTCATGAGGGCATTCCGATGCTTCTCGTGAGGTCTTGAAAAGTTTCGGAAGTGAAATCACCGGTATTTTTTTTTAACTATTCCACAACTTCAAATTCGCTTGTTCTAACAATCGCCAAAACCTGTCAGGCGTCCTCTTCCGTCACTCCCTCCTTTTGGACTTAGCACCTCCTGAAGTGGGTAATTGCATTTACATCACTAGTGCCATAATTTTAATGTACCGCCTTGGGGTCATAGGCTTCGGAGGAGAAATCATGACCACGAGTGGGTCACCTTTTGTGGCTTCGTCCTTGAAGAATTTGTTAAATTTTTTGCTTACTTCAGGTTTGTCTTCCTCATCCTTTTCATACATAAAGTCAAACTCGACGAGTTTAATTACCAACAAGGTTATACCTTCTACCATGCAGAGTTAACGCATTTAGATATATTTCTTCCGAATTGTACTTGCTCCTTAGGATTGGCCGGACAGGTTTTTCGTAAAAGTGGGATTGGGCTTGAGGAACTTGAATTCTTCGTTCATCCTCTTTAGGAATTGGATCACATTCTCCGTTTTGGAGACTTTAGATCCTTGGATCCGATCTTGACGCCAGGCCCATTCTATCATTTCCAATTCCTCCACCAAGTGATTGAAGGATTGATACTTGTAGGCACCTATAGATACAAGCAGTCTCTCATGGCATAGTTTTTGTGAAACATTCAACCAGTTCTTCCTACGTTAATGGGAGGAATACTTGCACAGCCTATTCTCCTCCATACTTTTGCATAGGATCCGATGTCTTCACGCTCTTCTTTTTTCATGTAAATCGGGTCCTTTTTAGTGAAGCGAAATGGCTTATCAATGTCGTATTCTTCTAGAAATTGGGCGATGAATTTATCCCGGTAATGGACCGGTGATGGTTGAAGATAAGGAACCACGTTAGAGCTAGGCCATCTAAACCGAGCCCGAAGTTCCGGATAAGCGCATTCTCGTCCTTGACGAGGTCAACCATCGTTCCCAAGTAATGTAAGATATGCACTCGTGGACATCCATCTCCATTATATGTCGACGTAACGCGATATTATTAGTGCATCTCGAGGATACCGACTCGACCCACGAGGTATGGGTGTTAACGAAGGACTTCATTTCGCAGAACCATTGGTTAGGTCCCAGTATTGTCTTTCTAGCTCAACGATTTTACGATTCCGCCTCTCCAGCTCCTTCCTCTGTTCCATTGGCATGAAGCCGTTCTCTATAGGCTCATCGGTCCTTACCGATCGGATTAAATCGGTTAAAATGTTCAATAAGCCTGCCATCGCATTTCCATGTTGGCCGATCGTGTATGTATCCATTGGTCCCCTTCTATCCTCTGGACTTGTATCGGGAGCATCTCGTCGGCTGCTCCTATAACTTCCCGCTCTTGAGGGTCATCCATACCTTCCCAACCGTCGGGGGATCACGTCCTCCGGGTCAATGAAGAAGCTTGGAGGGATGGAGTATGACACCTTAAAGTTGTAGCCTCCGCTATCTTGTCCGAGGTTGTCAATTATCTCACCCCTCTAAAAAGCCTCTCGCATGAATTTTTTGTCACTTTGTCATACTTTCTTCATACGTCGCTCATACTCATCTAGTTCTTCAGCCTCTGCGGCATCCTTAATACTCAATAAATATGTCGATGGGACTTTCCAGGTTGCTCCTCTAGAAGTCTTCATCGCAAACCTGTTTGGAATCCACATTGACTCTCACATAATATCCCTTAAAAAAGGTCATTAGTCTTGCCAATAACGCCTAGGTCAATCAGCTTAATTAGACATGACATCTTCCGTTTCCTTGTGACTTCACCCTCCTAGGGATATTGCGAAGTTATGGTCAGCACCTCCTCCAATTTAGATACGCTCACGAAGAATTCCAAATCGCTTTCCAAGTCAACATCAAATACTGCATTTACGGTATGTTCCGGTAAGGGGTTCTACTCGAACATTTGGACCTACTCCGTCAAATTCCAATAAATTGTTATCGACAAGAGCTTGCACGTCATACCTGCAAGGTTCGGCAGTTGTCCACATTATGTCCCTTTTCACCCATGTGGTACGCACGGGTTTAGTTCTCGTCAAACCCGGGAATCTTGGTGGCCTTTGCCCTTGGCGGCTTCTTAGCTAGTAACCTCGCTTCAAGAAGCTTGGGGAGCAACTTGGACATCGAAAGAGGAAGTGGCGTAAAGGACGGAGGAGGACCTTTCTTTCTTGGTTCGAAAATCTTTTGGGCCGTCCAAGAAGCGTTCCCTTGAGTCGGGACGGAGTCCTCAAACTTCTTGGGCCTCGGCGGATTGGAAACAAAAGCTACCTTAGTACTTTGGTCTCTTTCTTTCTTTACCGGGAATGACCGTTTAAGAGCCGTTTCCGATGTACGCCTCTCTCTCATCGCCCATTCGTGTCTTTCCGCCACTTTAATCAAATGAGCAAATGTCCGACATTCGGACGTGTTTAGTTTATCGAAATAGTTATAGGGCAACGCCTTCAAAAAGATGTCCACTAGTTCTTCCTCGGGAATTTATGGTTTAACTTGAGTAGCCAAGGCTCTCCACCTTTGGGCGTACAAGCGAACGCTGCGTTCCTTCCTTTGGCGGTCCGAAGTAAGTCCTCTCTAGTAGGAGCGGTCATTGCATTGAACTTATACTTGGCATAAGAACTCTCCCGCGAACTCATCCCAATTGTCATACTTCTAGATGTCCAACTCTACATACCAAGTCGGAGCGGCGCCAAAGTGCTCTCTTGAAATGTGTTGATGAGTAAGGGTATGTAGTCCGAATACTTGGTCATTTTGTACAAATAATACTTCATATGGGTTTTGGGACAACTTTGTCCCATCATATTTCCTCGAGAAATCCAGTTCTTTGTAGTCCGCAGGGACTTCGATCTTTGTAAAGGACGTGATCTTATCAAATTTTGAAAGCTCAAACCCTTTACTGGTCAAACATTCTTCTATCTAGGTTATCCTTTTGACTCCATCGTCAACCTTGATAACGGGTTTCTCTTCTCGCTTCTCCTCAAGGTCGATCACGACAAGCGAGGCCTTTGATGAGATATCAACGTTTGGAGCTTGGCCAAGATTGGCCGCAGGATTCGTCCCGACGGATCCATTCATATCGAGGTAGTAGATGTGTTCGGATTTGCGGTCCGGTTAAGATCGATTGGTGGAGCGGGTCTAGTATTAGCTGCGGTGAACATAGCCTTCATTTCGACCATCATTTTAGCCATTTGCTCCATTCGTGTCTCCGGATCCCCGAGGCGAGAGCCAACTTGTTCTTTCTCCATAAGGGCCCGTAAACGAGCCTAAGCCCGAGTCCTCGAAATTAAGAATCACCTGTTTGAATGAAGATTTGTATTAGTGGTGTGAAGACAGGTAAAACGTGAAATTCAAGGTTGTTTTAACATCATGTTCCCTTGCGTTGAAGAAGGGAGGAGGCCTTTTTAAGAGTGTTAACTCCTCATGCCGTGTGCCCTCGTCATTCTACGCAAGTAGGTATACCATTATGCAAAAATGCAATCCGTAATAATTATCGCAATGATTCCGAAAAGATGCCTTCACATGCATAGATGCGAATGAAAAGAGTTCATTACAAATAAAACTCTCGAAAGAGTGCTTAAAAAGTGAAACGTAAAAGGTTCATGATATCCCGAACTCGATGGGAATCCTCTCTATCCAAATCTGGAGTGCTCCAGATTAGCGGTCTTCGTAATCCCACGGAAGCCTTATTTTCAAGGGTAATGCTCTTCATCTTCAAGGTAATCGGATAGTCCCATATCCTTTGGTATATACGGTTCTATTCCGGTATACTTGGGACAACATACTCCGGAACGTATGGCTCGTCCGGGAGTGTATCGGATCCTCTTGAATGCCCGAATATACTCTCGAGAAGCGCGGTGAACGTATATTTCTTTATTCATGTTGCCTGGCCACTCCACCTCTTGGAGGGGAGAATTCTTCAACGTCTGCTCTATGGCGTCGATCCCGGCTTGAAAATGTGCATTGCTTTCCTTGGTAAGCGGTCCTTGAAGGAGATCAAAAGCGTACTCATCGGGATAATGAGGAGGCGGAATCTCTTGTAGAATATCGAATTGCCCGACAACTTGGATCGGACAATATGCAACTCCTCCAAAGTGAATCCCATAAGTGGGATTGGTCCTCTATCGCTAGATGTAATCTGAGCCTCATACATCCTAGGCCATGTCAATCGCCATCGGAGTTGTTCAGGCTCTAGCTCCTTAAGGAGGTTGTACCAATCGTTAAAAGAACGATTGATAACGAGTGATTGGCATTTGGGAAGGATTTAAGGGGGTAGACATGTTTGCTAATTTCGTAGCGACCAACGCGGAATCCGAGACCTGTTGACATGGTAGGTGAACCACATGAAAAGAAAACAGTTGAAAGCTTGGAAGATAACTTTTTGGGCGCGTTTGGAGCGACTCAAAGCGAACTTGTAACGGTTTAAGGAAAGGAATATTTCGGCGAGGATCATGTAGGAGTAGTTCTTTTGGTGGCAAGCTTGTTGGGCTATGTGTGCAACAAGAGGGTTGAGGGTATTCCTCGGAGGTGGGGAATAGGACAAACCCGAAGAAAGCTAGAATAAAAATTTTACCCGCTTTATGTCCAAAGTGTCAATGGGAAGGTTCGAATAGTTATCAAATAGATAGGAAAATAGGAACCTACTAGAGTTGACTTTGAATATCTTTTCTATTTCAAATGATTTGAGGTGGAGAAACTTGGAAAGTACTAGCGTAGGATCAAGTCCTAAGGGGGAATAGGCTATCTCATCTTTGAACTCAACTCCGATGACGGTAGTGTACTCCTCCAAGGTAGGCGTAATCTCTAGACCCTCGAAATTAAAGGTCAAGGTAGTCGCATCCCAAAATTGCGCTAAAGCTCTGAATAAGTGCAGTTGGTATTCCACCTTAAGAAGATCTATGAGGTGCCCCAGTCGCTCCTTGACGTAGTTCTAGTTAACCTTATTGAGCCGGTCCCACCTTATCAGAACTCTCGCACGAAATCGAAATGACTTGGATATCGTCTTTTCCCATCGAGTCTAGAATATGGAAATAATTTTGAAAATTAATTATCACGGATTACCATATGATGTAAACGTCATGCGAATGTCGGGAGGGTTTATTTGACTTGTTACTTCTCATTGGTATGATGAGGGTTAAGTTCCTTCATTTGATTCGTGAAGAAAATCGAATAAGAGTTCAAACCCATTTTGCCAAAGAGATATAAAAAGTTAAATTAGAACCCCCACGTGTCAATGCGAATGATATGTTCATGCATGATATGAACCAGTTCAATTTCATGTCTCACGTGTGGTGAAATGAGAGTTAGATTCTCCTACTCACCCGAAATGTATCGAGTATGAGTTCTAATCTAAATTTCACTTAAGTGAGAGATGCAATTGAATGGGAATGTCTAAATGGTTGAGAGAAATTCCAATGTCACGTTCCAAAGATCGAGACGCCTAAATACGATTCTAGCGCAACTTTTGATGTCTACATAAACCGAAGATAGGAGAGGGTTCGAAGGTAGAGACCCAGTCTGACTCGATGATCCTAATTGATAAATAAAAAGAGATGATTGAAACGTGACCCTAAAGAACCTAAAGAGATGCCCCAAGTCGGGTCTTCTAGGAATATCTCCCGGCGACCTCAATTCGGTTTCTTCGTCTCGTCGTCTTCATTGGATGAAACTTCCATGATAAATAGGGAGAACGATTGACTCACCGAAGAGTCGTCTTCTTTACGCGGCGATAACTCGACAACCTCCGGATGCGTGTGAGAAGGGTCTTTGCCTTGTGGAGTTGGCTCTTCAATTTCACCATCAAATCAAGCATCCTTTCTTTTTTGTGGTCGCGCTCCGGTTCTCGACAGATCTGGTATAGAAACAATTCCGGCTTCGGATAACGTTCGGGCCGGTGAGTTGTCTTCCTTGAACAAAACGGAGATACTAGAACCCGTTGAACGTCTCGAGAATTGGATGTCGAATAGCGCGTCATTCGTAAGTGAACATATCCGAAATCTTGGATGATTCAGGAGAACCATCCCTAATCCAACTACGCTCTAAAAAATGGAAATGGATTCAACCATCGGACATTATGAATGTTGTATGATCTGCATGTCACAAGAAAATTTAAGCAAAAAAATTACAAACAAATCAAACTCGGGAGTGAAAAGGATCTTATCAAACGCGCTATTCACAACTCTCGATTTTGGGTATACCAACCATCCACAAACATGTGCATGAAACAAGTGAAGTTTGACTCTAGAAATCGAAAAATGGGATAAGGTACGGACCTAAAAAGGCTCGGACTATCCGGATATATGAATTCGTCCACAAGCGCAATCAACAACAAGTGGATAAAATCATCAATTCAGATAGTAAGCGGGATCGAATATGGTCAATCCCAACGCAAGCCGACGCTAGAGCCTCGCATATCGATTCCCTATCTACGGTTTCATAAAAAGGTAATTTGCAGCCTGGGTTTGGGCACTTTGTGCAATGTGTCGTGATTCTCAAATATGCGGGTGGACATGCACAACAATTTACATATGAATCGGCTCTTCAAAATCATCCACATAACATACATTTCTACACCAAACCTACGAAAAACAAGATTAGACATGGACTATACCCCTTATCACTCCAACCTTTAAAATGATTTAACACCTATTGTGAGCGGACTTACTTCACCTTCAAGAGCGCCCGCAAAAACACATCGGAAAAATCATTCAGCGTTTTAATTACAGCTTGAGTCCACTTGAGGTTTGGAAAAGTCCCCGGTGAGTCGACAATCTATCGCGATCCATTTCCTTTCTTTTTGCAAAGCTAATGGATTACCGATCGGGTCTCCCGCCTCATCGTTGAGGAGGCCTTTGGGCCTTTCTCGGCGCGGGCCCTCCTAGGCCCATACCAAATCGCGGCGGGAGTTGATTGAATTATTCGACGATAAGAGTCGATCGGGTTCGACCTTAGTGTGGTCGGGGTGACATGTGCAATGTGTACATGCATTTGGAGTCGCCACCAATCCTTCTTGAAAGGTGGACCGGAAACCTCACCTGAATGATTGGGTGAGGTCGATCGCTCTACGAAACTAGAGATTTTGAGCTCGGGACTTGGTTACGTTGGTATCGTTACCAACGCTCTTTCGGTACCTAACGAGAGTGATTTTCCTAACTAAATTTTCATGTAGGCGCAATTTCGAGTGAGGGAGGTTTAATTTAGGGTTTCATGCGGATAGAAAGATTACTCTTATCAATCACAATCAATAAATCCAATCGAGTGCATAAATCACATCAATACGCATCAAATTCAATTGGGGGCTTCCTAGTATAACCCTAATGACTTAGAGAAAGTGATTAAGGGTGATGGGTAGTTTGGAAAAATTTGGGGACGATTCGCCGAGGGGGCGAAATCGTCATTTTTTTAAGGTTCGGAAGTTAAATTACTTGAAATAGTCCATGGCCAGTTGATCATAGCCATTTTCTATTTTTTTGGAATTTTTTGGAAATATTTCTTGGGACGAATCGCCGATGGGCGAAATGGTCGATTTTTGAAGGTTCGGGAATTAAATTACCCAAAATAGTCCATGACCAGTCGATCGTGGCCATTTTCTATTTTTTTGAAATTTTTGGAATTTTTTTGGGACATTTGCGATAGAGGCAAAATCGTCATTTTTTTAAGGTTCGGGAATTAAATTACGCGAAATAGTCCATGGCCGATTGATCGTGGCCATTTTCTATTTTTTAGGATTTTTATAAATTTTTCTGAAAAATTTTTTTAAAAATTTTTTATGATTTTTCTCATTTTTTTATCGAATTTTCTAATTTTTTATTTTATTATTATTAATTAACTATCCGAATTAAATATTATTAAAATGATTTTCCCGACCAGGTCAACCCGGCCCGACCGTATGGATTGAAAATCAATCTAAAACGACATAGTTTTGATTTTTGTAGAATTTTTTCTATTTTTTAATGATGATTTTTTTAGTTATCCAAAAATTAGCCAATCGGACGCTCCAGGATGTGCCACGTGGCTTCTCCCGGTGCGTCCGATTTTGAATTTAAATAAAACAGAAATAAAAGACCAATCAAACGGTCTGCAGAGTGCCACTTGGCACGGTAATGACCGTCCGATCCACATTTTTTATACTATTTGAAAATCATTTTAAAAATCTAAAAATTCTTTTAATTTTGGAAAATGCCGAATCGCGACACGTGGCTACGCCACGGCTGTCCGATCCGACCTTTTATTACCCGAGAGCCTGCTCCATCTTGCCGACATTGCCGCCACGTCGCGTGCCACGTCGGCGCCCGACTCACCAACAAAGGTTGACTGGTCACCCCCTCGCCGAGGAAGATGACCGGCGCCGGAACCTCGCTAGATGCACTAAACCGAGATACAAATCTCGCGAGAAAAGCCGCGATTTCAACACCATTCCAAACCTCATCGACCCCACATTAACATATAGCCATTCTTGACCAAACGATGCCCGAAAACCCCCGAACCGGACCTCCACAGCACTGACTCCGGTGGCCTCTCACGAAATATTTTTTTTGTTCCAAACTTGAATCTATTCGTTCGAATAACATCTAGAGGGGGAAAGAATCTTACCCGAGCTCGGCTTCGAGCTTGACAACTACCCGTACGATGCCCATGAATTTTCATCTCGATTAGAAGCCGGCGATGGTCCGGCGACCATTTTCGACATGCGTCGATGCAAGACAAAGATCAAATGGGGCTTAGAGTTGGTTCTAGAATAGATTCAAGCCATGCAATTGATAAAAACGACTCAACTATGGCATGACCGGGGACTACCATACCTCAAACAACTCGGCGAGACATTTCTACGAACGATTGGTATGCATTAGAGAAAATGACGTTCGAGCTAAAAAACGAAACTCAATAGGAACCGCCGCGACAACCGGGTACTTGAGAACTCTTATGGAGAATGGAAACGAGATTGGTATACATTCGGTTTGGCTCGATTTGATCAAAGATCATACCGAGCCAAAGCTCACAAAGGTATCGAGAACAGGGTACGTGGTATAAAGGTGAAAACCAACCTTTTGGATGGCGTTGGCGATGATCGTGGCTAAGGTGATGATGCGTCGAGGAATCGAAGGCAGCAGGACGACCACTCGAGCGTTGATATAGCTCAAGTCCTCCCTTCCCAGGCCGCTACCTCTCTCGCTCTCTCTCGTGCTCTGTTTTTTTTCAAGCCGGAGCTCCGGCCGAGCTCTCGTTAAAAACTCTCCACCCTTCCCCGTCATTCTCTATGTGTATTCTCTTTGTCAAATGAATCCCCCTTCTTTCAAAAAATGGCCGACCTCTTTCAAAAAATTCCAGCCCTCATCCTTGTACCCCCTCGGCACCGTACCCCCTCTCTCTCTCTTCATCTCTTGTTGCCACCTCACCCTCGAACGGTTACGCCAGCTGCTCCCGTCATCGTTCATCATGTGCAAATGGCGATAAAGGCGAGATTTGATGACGAGGATGAGCGACGTCGCGTGGTCGTGAGCCAAAAAAGGGTGCACATTCGACCGTTCTTTGGCTAAGTTGCGGACTGAGTTTGCGGGCCGGGTCGGTCGACCCGGTCCGATCCCGCTTCGACAAATATGCCAAATCGGAGCCCAATTCGACAATTTTTTGTGAAATTGAGGCGAAATTGGGTTGCCCAACACTTTTTACGTATAATGTGGGTGTTTTCACGGATTGATTACTTGAAATTTGATTAAAACCTCAAAATTGGATTAGGATCCAAAAATGATTTTTGATTAATTCAAAGCTCAAATGATCAAATCGGTCTAAACCAAAACCACCAATGGGTTCGAATGATGAAAACTATAGGGCGAGGTGTTTGATTTTAATGGGTATGTCCGTATGAAATTTAATTACAAGATTTGTGAAACGGGGACTAAATTGAAGGGAATTTGTGCAATTAAGCCTTTTTGGTTAAAATTGATCAAATTAGAGGGCAAACCGAGCTAATTTCATTTCAAGGCCCTAGCTACTAATGTCATAGCTTATTTAAGGTGAAAATTAAAAATTAAAAGACTTGAAAAGGAATTTTTATGCTCGATTCGAGTTTACATTTGTGAAGGAACATAGTGACCCAAGTCGAATTTTCGAAATTTAAAATGACCAAACTGAAAAGGGAATCAAAAGAAAAATATGGACTATTTTTGTGTATTTTTCTGACCACAAATGGTATTTTTATGATTTTTTGGGTATTTTATAATTAAATAAATTCGATAAAATATGAAAACTTACGAAAAATATTTTTTGTTCAAAATTGGTCCCCCTAAGGCTAGGCCAAGGCTTCCAAAATTGATTTTTCAAATTTTATGATTTTTTAGCTATTTTTAAATAATTTTATAAAAATAAAATGATGTAAAAATGATTTAAAATCGAGTGTCAACGATCAAGCTTGCATAGAGTACGTCAAAGGAGGTGTAATCATGCGATTCAGAGCTATTTGAAGCAATTCGACCATAGGTAAGCTTCATACAAGGTTTAGGATTTACCTGGTTTGCCCTAGTTTAAGCTAGGCAAGTTTCGATTGTTCCGATAATGGCGAAGAGGTATGGAGGCTCGGACACGAGGTTGGATGCAAAATCAATGCAATCAAAGTATAAGGAAATGCTCAATGACGTTCAAAGACTAAAATGCACACATCAATTTCAAAAGTAATGGTCGGAGACGAACTCCGCTATAGATGCACAGAGTGAAGACCAAGAGCTCGACTCACCGTTTCTAGAGGAGTTTAGGCTGCGAGATCCACTTTGATCGCTTCCTTGTAGGTTAGGTAAGCTTCCGGTGGTGGTCCGGCGCCTTGATTTGGTCCGGATTGGCCGGGCCGAAGTTGCGAAGCTTTGACCTGGAGCTTCATCAATGGCGGCCTCGGAGAGAATTTTCTCTCTAACTCTCTCTCTATGAATATATATTCTCGTTGGTTGTTTTGACGAAATGCCAGCCTCCTTTGATACAAAACGCATGGGATGCCTTATACCGATTTGGAAATTTCGCGCGGACCACGAGGGAACACCGACTTAACTCTCACTTGCCTCCCATGTACCATTTAGCTCGTCGACGATGATAAAACGGTCCGGCATTCCGTCCAAGTCCGTTATTTACTCCATCAAGCTTAAATGCGAGCCAATTTGACTCAACTTCGCATATGGTTGACTTTTCCGGCCACAACAGCTTTGACCGGTCGCCCTATCCTCCTCCGACAACCATTTGGCCCGAGACCAGCCTCTATCGACAGTCTCGAGGTGAGGAATAAAACGCCTCTCATAATTGCTCCGATTATCATCGAATTGGTCCTCAATTTCTTGATTGAAATTCGACCTTCAAACCTCGTAAAAATGGCGCGAAATGCAAGTTGGGACGACATTGTTCACCCGGTCCGTAGGTCGATTTGGTCTAGCCCACAAACCCGATCGTTTCAATTTTCAAAATTAATCAAAATCTATGGGGAATTTTCAAAATTAAACCTCAAAATTGAACTTATGGGTATGGATATTGTCTAAAAATGTGATTGTACCCAAAAGTTTTTAAGGAATTGCATAAAAACCCCAAATTTTCCTTTTGACGAGGAAATTAAAAATATGTAATTCGAGCTTTGAATGGCCAATTTAGATCAAAAGACCCATGCCAATTGATTCAAAATGTCAAAAACTATAGGGTAGAGGTCTTACATTGTCATGACAATCTCTAGATTTTAATTAATTTCACTTTGAATAGGATCTAGAGACTAAATTGAAAGAAAAACAGGCAATTATGCACAATCTATACAATCGTGCAATTTCCGGAACAACTGGATCAAATTGCAATGTAGGGCAATCATGTTGAATGTCAAGACCCCAAAAACGTAAAAATTGCAAATTAAAAGACTCAAATGGTAATTTTTGGACAAATTCAACTACATGTGTAATGAAGAAACTCATAAAATTGAACCATAGTTTTGGATTTTTGAGAGGTCAAAATGAAAAGGGAACTAAAATAAAAATATAGACTATTTTTGCATATTTTTATGACCTCAAAAGCTATTTTTCTCGATTTTTTCAAGCATTTTCCTATTTTTAAAAATATTTAAAAATGCAAAAAATATGAAAAATCATTTTTTTTTGTTCAAAAATGGTTCTCTAGGCTTGGCCAAGGTCCCCAAAATTAATTTTGCAATTTTTAACTTTTTATGAATTTTTGTGAAGTTTTTCAAAAATAAACCGAAAAAGATTAATTAAAAATCAAGTGTCAATAATGCCCAAATCCAAACTTTCATCATCGATCGAACGAGTATATCATGAGGATATATCGTAATTGTCACAAGTTAGATGCTTCCCTTGCGATCTCGAGAGTATCTTCGTGTGGAACGCAATTCAACAATGAGGAGGAGAGAATTTCGTCATCATTTCTTTTGAGTGCGTCTAGCTGTATTCGTAACAATAGGAAGAGCTATCAATAGACGTGACTTTTCGCTTTTGAAAAAAATTGACTAATAATTATTTCGATAATTATCTCTGATGAGTAAATGTGATTGCTCGCATGGACGCACGTCATAAATCTCATGTATCGACGAGGACAAAACATGAAAAGAGGGTGGACGGTTGTCATGAAAGATCTTGTTCGCGAGGAGAGAAAATAAAAATGAACATTCACCTTCTGACATGCATTAATGAACGCACCCTCAGAAGTCCAGGAAATTGAGCTTGACTTTATCTTTTCACAAGGGACAAACAAAGTCCACGGAAGATGAAATCAAAAGAGGTCTGGCGTCCACAAATTTCTACTCAATGCGTGCGCTTGCGCGTGGAATGAGCATGCATTTATTGATGAAGAAGACATTCACGCCCAAAGGTGAAGACATGTACGCCCACCATATTTTAGGGGATGCATTAAATGAACGAAGGGAAGTGAAGGCCTCCTCTCCTTCATTTAATGTTTGTCTACTGCACCCTATGCATTTTGCACGTGATTTCGAGCGATAAAATGCTCCATGTGTGTCGGGTCTTAAATACGAGCTCAAACTCAAGATATAATTTAACAAGATCCGTAGATTCAATTTCTTCATCAAGTGGTCGTGCTCCATGACACGACGTGAGGAGAAAGTAAGGCTCAATTTTATGTGAATGTATGAGTGCGAAAAATTAAACTAACACATATAAAAAAGATTTAAATATTTTTGCTAGGGACTAAGATTAGTCTTATGCAACTTATGATAAAATAAAAATCAAAATTTATATGTCAATAGATGGTTATCACGTGATCCTTACCCATATATAACAAACATCTACACACCAAAGTTAAATAAAATACTAAATGATAGTTTGGAAATTATCAAAATATTTCTCCAACAATCTCTCCCTTTTTAATGATGACAAAACTATCCTACAGATGTGAAATGAGACAAAGTTTAGAAATTGCAATAAAGTAAGGATATGCATAGTTGATTTTTCAGTTATAAGGCATAATCGCAGATATGTGATATTTTCTAAAAGATTTTGTAAATGAATTTGGAGAAGAACTGACTAAGATGATCTTTTGATTTTGAAAATTGCTTTGATCAAGATCTTTAGCCACAAATCAAGATGTTTTTAAGATAAACACCTGTAGAGAGAATCTTTTGTTCTTTTGCTTAAGCTCCCCCTATTTCTATGCTTCCTTAGGATTATGCTCATATTAGCAGTTTGCGCGATCCTGTAAAATTCCCCCTTTTTGTCATCATCAACGAAAAGCATAATTATACGAATGAGAACAGGATATAATAATAATAGCTTCATTCATTCATTCGCAGCAATAGTGGGGTACATCAAACAAGCATAAGACAATAGAAATAGGCAGTTTATGCGGACAAACATGAAGTGTTATCATTTGGGACTAATGCGCCTGCGTTTCTGTGTGGGAGGAGATTGGGTAAGCCCAGGAATAGATTGTAGGGGATTATAGTAGTCCATGTTGATGACGGTCCTCTCGAGCTTGACTTGATACTTTGACATATTCGCCATGGACACTTTCAGATCCCAAACATTAGATTGAACAGCAAGCAGGACGTCCGAAGACGGAGAAGTAGAGGGTCCCGTTGAAGATGAAAGTCTTTTAAGTTGTGGGGCATGCGAGGCCTTCTTGGCTGCAGGCTAGGTAGCACGGACACGTGCAGGAGGTCACCGCATTGGTGTCGGACACCGACACGCGTTCGACACATTTCGACACGAGTCGACACACGATCAATGCGTGTCGGGATCCCAACGCACTATCAACGCACCGGACATGCCGTCAACATGCATATCGGACTCGCAGGGTCCCTTAAAAAAAGTAAATTGCATTTGCAACCCTAGAAACAACCCAGACAGACCAGATTCGAGGCGAGGTAGGCATTGGATGGCGAGAGCAGTGAGGAAGGTGCATTTGTGCCCGAGCAAAGATGAGCTTCGTGTGCGTCGAAGCAAAGAGAGAACGAGCGACTGAGGATAAAGCAAGAGAGCGCCAGAGGAGAGACAAGGCAGCCAAAATCATGGTCGCCATCATCGCCACGTCGTTGGCTTCTCGAGAGAGAGAGAAAGAGAGAGAGGTGAGGCTTATGCATTCAAAAAGTAAAGAGAGAGGATAGATAGCGTGGGGAAGAACAGAGGAGAGAGGAGAGTGAGCTTGGGGAAGTGTGATTTTTAAAAAAAGTAATGAGAGAGAGAGAAGAGAGGAGCCTAGGGAAGATGCAAGATGATGAAAGAAAACAAGAGAGAGAGAAAGAAGACACGCAAGATGACAGAAGAGAGAGGAGAGAGAGAGCGGGCATTTAGAGGTCTAGTAACATTGGGAGCATTCAATTCAAATGATTTAATTTTCTTTTTATTTTATTATCTTTTTTTTTTTTCCTACGCCAACTGCGAGTCAATTTACGGAAGTATCATGGTAGAAAGTTTCTTTTTATTATAAGATCTCTTTTTATAAATTCTCTACTTTTATGAAAAATAATAAAAATAATAATTAATTATGTATATATAAAAGTATATTTTTAATATACAACGTGTCCTAATGTATCAAAAATCTTTATTTTTTACAAATGACGTGTCGATATATTATATAGTGTCGTGTCATGTCAATGTTGGTCTTGCTTACTTAGGCCGCAGTGCTTCCCTTCGCTTGTCCTAGAAACAAGCCGTTCAGCGAATCTTTCCTTGAGTAGCTCTTGTGCTCTCTCATCATCTCCATGCCCAATGACAATCACCTCATCTTTGGTGTTCATCCATCTATTAGGTGAGATTCCCAGCATCATCTTTTCGAGGGTCTTCTTGCCTATCACAGTAATAAAGAAATGTTCCTTGGCAATATGAGAGAAGTTAATACCCTTTCTCTTGAAGTTCCAGTAGATGAGCAATCCATAAGGCAGACCTCCTGCTCTTCTTTTCACCGTCCAATACATGTGCAGGATGGTCTAAGTATGGAATAGAAATGGGGAAACCGGTGAGCAAACCCCATAGTACCTTAACTTCATTCGAGGAGGAGGACTTGGGACGAAGAATCAAGGTCACGATTTATTGCAGAAAATTTACTTTGAGAGGTAAAAAATTTAGTGGGACGATCTTTCAAAAATCACGAGTAAAATTGGGAGTTTCCATAATAAAGCTGTACACTTTATCATATGAGACTTTTAGTTTTTGATAAGGATAAAAATTAGTTTGGAAAATCTCAATTAACTCCTCAGTAGTCACAAGTGTAATTTTTCTTCTCAAAAGTGAACATAAGAGAGTGAGGATCGGGAAAATTCATGTTTGAGTAACTTGCCTTAAACCTCTCCCCAAGATTAGGCGGGTTTAGAGGCATTGCCATCGGTCAATGACGTGGACTCTCCTAAATCTTATCTCACGTGATGTTGGATTTCGTTTTACTAATTAGCAACCTAAAAAGTTACTATTAGTCTCCACTAACCTATTGGAGTCGACTAGAAATCAATTGAGATATGGGAATGTTATCTTAATTACTATGCAACCGTGAGCTTCTAGGTTCGAGGACTTGTTTACGCTAATTAGATAATTAACGTCCTTACGGTACCTAACCACCAAGATTCCCTAAGGTGACCACACATTCTCGCATATCATTTTAAGCTTACTAAGTACGTAACCGAGTGTTAGATGATCATGCATAATGCTTTTCCGTTATTTCGTGCAATTACAAATTTATCCTTAACTTAGCATTCGGAAAAGCGATTAACCGGCAATTTTTCAAAAGACAATGTTATAATAAACATTCAATCGAGATAAATATGCCAAATACTAGACCGGAATGAACACATGCAAATCAAATTTATAATGACGATATTTCAAGAAAATAACTCCGATATGCGGATCGATACTAAAAAATGGACCGGATTGAACATCGATCTTCATCCTCGCCAAGCCCCAATGGGCTTCCATCTCTATGGGCGTCGTCTTCGATCGCCACATTGGGATATCGGTTCGGCATTTAAGCGAGCAGACATGCATTCACTCAAATTCGATAATCAGCAAAGTTTAGACAATTAAAGAATAACATGTTCGTCTCGAATTAAACTCTAATTACAGTGCTAATCTAACTGCAGAGACATGCATCACGAATCAAATTGTATCCAGACATTCACATGCGAATAAAACATGGAAAACAGTCAATAATTAAGAACATAAAGGCCTAACTAGACATAATAGGCAAACAAAGGCATTTCTTATTTCCTATTTTTAGCACTTTCGAAAATTTTTCTAATTTTTAAACTATTTTTTGTTATTTATGATTTGAACAAAAGGACCCGACGCAGTCGAACTGGACTCAGACCTCCAGGGTCTGAGTCTCACGCAAACTGGGCTCAAAGCATGAGCCCATCCGAACGCCACAACAAAAAAGAGACATTGGGCTAATCCTTGAACGGCCCAACTCCCAAAACCAGGTTAACTTTCTAATAAGCCAGCCCAGTTGGGCCAGCCTCCTCCCGGCCCGAAACAGCAAGGAGATCAGGCCCCGGCTGAGCACCCATAGCCCGACTTTGCTTCTGTTCAACATCATCTTCCCGACGCCGTCTCTGCAGAGGATCACCGAGACTTCATGACGTCCCTCTGCTCGTGTGTAGGCCGGCCGAACGATGTCACTGCCTCCGACCAGAATAAACAACACCATCGGGATCACCACGCTCGCTGGGATCTGCTTGCGCATCGCCGCCGTTTGGGTACGTTCGCCCGCACTTGCTCTGTGCGCTCCGCCAGCCACCAGATCTGGATCGGCCGAGGAGCCCTAGCGTCAGCTTGATGGTCGGCCCTGTCGGTCCAGCCTGGCCTTCTCCATTAGCTACTGGGGATCCGCTCGCCCTGCCGCCGTTGGGAACTGCTCGCGCACCGCCACTGGTTCGGGTCGCGCGGCGCTACTTGTCTTGCTCCTTGTCACCATTCCGTCTGGGTACGCTTGCGCACCGCCACTGGTCCGACTCCTCTTGCCCAGCATTTCCTCCGTCCGGGAGGACAGCCAACGAGCGGCCTCCCGACTGGCCAGACCGAACTGCCCAAAATCGCCGGCCTCACACCCTCACCGCTGGACAACTACGACCATTACCGGCCCATCATTCCGGCCACACAGACACGAGAAGATAAGCCCGATTGGAGGTCTCCAGGCGGTGACGGCGATCTGCTCGTTGGGCGAGGTAGAAGGGGTCGCCAAAGTGCGTGTGGCGTGATGGTGGAACGACACTCTTCTTCTGCTCCTTTCAGCTCTCTCTGAGCTCCCTGCAGATGTACTCCCACACGAGCTGCCTGTTCTTTGCTTCTGCTCTCACGGACCCCAGCTCCAAGGAGCTCTACCAGCTCCCCTGTTCTTTATGCTCCTCCCTTGTTTTATAGCCGAACCTCAGCTTCCTCCCCCAGTCTGCTGGTGTGGCTGGGAAGAAGTGGGTGATGCGGGTGTTTTGCGGCCATGAGAGAATGTGCAGTGAGTAACTGTGAGTTGGAAGGGAGAGAGTTGTGGGCTGGCTATGCAAACGGAGGGGGAAATAAAAGGACATTGGGCTTGGACATGTAGGCCCAAGGAGAAGAAATAGAAATGGAAATGGGCTTGGCTGCAAGAAAGAGTAAAAATGGGAAGCTCGTGGGACAAAGGGCTCAACTGGGCCTGCGGGTTTGATTCCACCCAGCCTGATCCGATTATATATATATATATATATATATTCTATTTTGTGCAATAAAATAAGAAAAGATGCATATTAAACAATTACTAAATATTCTATTTTATGAAGAAAATAAAATATGGGACTGCCAAAAGTAGGTGTCAACAAGTAAAACATGGTCATGAGATTTGGAGAAGAGTGATCTTCTAGTGTACATAATTTCAACAACTTGTGTTTTTCAAGAACTTTGGATAAAAAGATTCCATGAGAATCAAGATATTTGAAGTCCACAACATGTGGAAAAATCAAGGTTTTGCGTTTAATAGACGACCGAGCTTTTGCATGTTCTTCATAAAAAAACAGTGGGTTTTCAAAAGATGGATCGCATTCAAAATCAAAACTAGGCTCAAAGTTTTGAAAAGCCCCATCATCGTCGTCCTCTCATCGCTTATCACTTGCTCTCTCGTTAGTTTCAATAGGTTCCTCACTAACCTCAGTGGTTTCTTCAGGCTCATCCTGAGATTCTTAAATATCTGGAGCATAACCACTTACTACTGGAACAGAAGGAGGAGAAGAAGCACCACCCTCTTTGGGTGGGCTGCTTTCTTGAGTCTCATTGGGAAGTTTGCTACCTCCTCAGTTGATGACTTACGAGGGGACCTTTCTACTAGAGCGACTGGTGCATCGGCAGATGATACAACAGCTACTGTTTCAAGAGCGAGTAGAGCAAGAGGAGCGGATGTCTGTTCTTCTTTCTCCGAATCTTTCTTTGGGTTCAGCTTCTCTATGAAGTCCTTGTACCAAGGGTTGAAATCTTCCCGTGATTTGATCAACATCGGTGGGATGATGATTCCTTCAGAAGGTATAATGAACTTCAAAGAAGGAGCCAATGATGCTTCCTTCTTGACTTTGACTGCTAGAGACTGTGGGGTGCTTGAACTCGGGGAGGCGAGGGCTATTTTAGATGCTGAACTAGCAGAGACAGAGCTACCTTGCTCACCACCTGTTTGAATGCTCAGAGCGGATTTCTTAGGAACACTTGTGAGGTCTATGTTTGAAGGGCTAAAAGCATTGGCTTTAGCCTTGCTTACACGAGCAGACTTTCGGGGACACATTATAGAGGCTTGAGAGAGAGAGAGAGGTGAAGCGAATGAGGATGAAGTGAAGGAGTATTGTGCGATTTAAAAAGATAGTGTGAGGAGCGGTTGAGAAATGAGTGATAATCGAAGGGTGAACGGGCCCCGCATAAATGGGCACACATGCACACACGATCTTTCAAGGCAAATAACAATAATAATAATAAGTAAGATAATTGTAGCAGTCAATAAATCAAATCACCAGCCATCGAAGCAGATATTTCATCGAACGGTCATATCGCGTAGTAATTGATGATTCGTAATGGTAATATTTTTAAGAGATTAGGAGTACCTGATTTTTGAGCAAAGGTAGAAATCAGTTACTTGATCTTTGCGATACTTGCGAATCTTGTACCATTTGGACTTTATCACTTAAGAGGATTAGAAATTCTCAATTCTCCCTTAATAAATTCGAATGCTTGCTTGTCAAGAAACTTTGTGAATATGTTAGCCAGTTGATATTTTGAATTGACAAAGTGTATCACACATCACTATTGTTCACATGATCTCTAATGAAATGATGCTTTATCTCGATATGTTTTGCTCTCAAATGCAATATATGATTCATGGTTAGGTTTATAGCACTTCAATTGTCACAAAAAATAGGAATGTTCAAATTCTCGCTCCTCAAAGTCACTAAGTTGCTATTTCATCCAAAGAAATTGAGCATAGCAGCTCCCTAGCGTAATATATTTTGCTTCAGTGTTTGAGAGTGCAACTTAGTTTTGTTTCTTTGAAAACCAAGATTTCAACATGTTTCCCATCTTTACCCAAAAAAAAAAAAAAAACATGTTTCCCATCAACTGGGATGTACCAAATGTATTCTTACGATCAATTTTGCAACCTACATAGTCGGCACTTGAATATCCCAATAGATCAAAACTTGAAGCATTAGGATACCATAACCCTATCTTGGGTGATGAACCAACGTACCTTATGGTCCTTTTTACAGCCATTATATGAGATTCTTTTAGATTAGATTGGAATCATACACATAGACATACGACGAACAAGATATCAAAGTTGAGAAGCAATTAAGTATAGCAATGATCCTATCATGCTTCCATAGAGTTTAGAATCAACAAGCATACTTTTTCATCCTTGTCCAGCTTGATAGATGCAATCATAAGTGTTTCAGTGAATTTGCATCCTTTCAAACTGATTTTTTTTTAACGGATCTTTAGCATATTTTTTTATTATGAATTAATGTGTTAGCTCTTATTTGCTTTATTTAAAGTCCAAGGAAGAAATTCATCTCCCCATCATGCTCATATCAAATTCACTTGTCATTGCTTTGGCAAAGTCCTTGCAAAGATTTTCATTAATAGAGCCAATGATTATGTCATTTACATAAATCTCAACTAACAAAATGTTTTTACCTTTGTTCTTGATGAACAAGGTAGTGTCAATTTTACCTTTTTTGAAGTTATGTTCAAGAAGGAAAGAACTTAATTTTTTGTACCAAGCTCTAGGGGCTTGCTTGAGACCATAGAAAGTCTTTTTCAATTGATAAATATCGTTTGATCATGAAGGATCTTCAAAACCTAGTGGTTGCGCAACAAACACTCTTTCTTTGATATAGCCATTAAGAAAGGCACTTTTCACATCTATTTTGGTATAAGGTAAAATCATAGTGACATGCATAGGCAAGCGTAAGTCAAATAGCCTCTAGTTTAGCAACAAGAGCATATGTTTCATCATAATTTACGCCTTCTTCTTGTGAATAACCTTTAATTTCTAACCTTCCTTTCTTTCTTACCACATTTCCTTTGTCATCCATTTTGTTGCGAATTACTCATTTCGTGCCAATAATCTACCGATCTTTGGGCCTTGGAACTAAATTCCAAACATCATTGATTTGGAATTGTCACAGCTCATTTTGCATGGCTTCGATCCAATTTTCATCTACTATTGCTTCATCGAGTTGCTTTAGGCTCAATTTGAGATATCAAGGCTAAGGAATTCATCATATCTTTGATTGAAGACCTTGTTTTAATTCCTTCATTGATTTTCCCAATGACACGATCTTGAGGATGATCGGTCTTGAACTTCCAATCCTTAGGATTTTGACTTGAGTTCGAAGGATTAGTAGCTTGCTTGAGGCGCTTGTTGTTGATTATTTGCTAGTGTGGATGTTTAGAAATTCATGTCCTGTTCATCTTTTTGAATACGTTTAAGCTCATCTTTGAATTTGATATTGATAGTTTCTTCAACAAGTTGCTTAAGCATCCTTGGAGAAGCAAAAAAGCCGTTCGAGGTTGATGGACATCTTGTCCCAAGCTAGAATCGCTTTTTCAAAGTCGACTGGACTTTTTCAAAATAGGGGCTGAGCTTATATTCCATGCCGACAGCTTTCTGCAGGACTACGATAGGAGCAAGGAACAATTCTCAATAATCCTCGGAGTACATGCCTTCGTGCCTTCACATCAAGTAATGGCTATTTTAGTCTTTCTTTCTCAAACATCCACATGTTTGGACTTTAAATAACTCCGCAGAACGGATCTTTCAACCTTCAATATCAACAATCGGTGATAAGATTTTTTATGGTCCTCGGGGGCTGTTTTCATGAAAATGCTTTAGATTGCACACAATCGTCACCGGATGGTTATCATATGATTCTTAGTCGTATATAGCAAACATCTACACACCAAAGGATAGTTTGAAAATCATCAAAATATTATATGAGATGTTTCTCCAACAAGGAGTACCCTTTCGTCCTCCCACCATCCACGTACATAATGCTATTAATTAGAAGAAAATTACTAAATCGTCGAGTTGATAAGTAAAAAATGTGCCCGCAGTTGTCGGTGAGAGAGGATTCTTGTGGCACTATATACTTTAGCTCTATATGTTTAGTGAAAATGAATGATTTGAATAATATGTCCAAAAATTGATTACTTGCATCGCTTGAAATAATTAGAAAATGAAAAATGTGTTCATTATCGACAACATATTATGTTTAAATATTTTCGTGAACGATTAGAATATTTCTCATTCATTTATTTTTATAACCAACATAAACGATCATTTTTAGGAAAAATTGTCCATATCATTCATTTTCTGCGAAATAAACGGAGCCTTCCAATTGAACTCAAATTGCTTTTTGAATGATGGAATATAATCTCTAATGAATCAACTGGAAAACGAACCAGATGCATCCCTATATTTTTCCATAGTGGAAAAGACTCTTCACGTTATGTCACGTGGTGGGAGAGTTAGCATAAGGAGAGTGGTGATGCGGGGTTTAATTGCGAGGTTAATTAGCGAGAGCGATGTATTGGTGCATATTCATTATTACTGTGTATATACTTGCACATTTGCATTTAATACACATTTCCCTAGTGGCAAATGTCAGACATTGTAGGTCTGGTCTGAATTGTTCAATTGATGAATGCTTCAAAGTTCAAAGAAAGTCGACTACCAACCTTGAGATTTTCGGAAATTGTAGACGTGGCAATTCAAAGATATTTGACATGGTTATTGCGTGTTCCGATTCATACTTAAAAAGCGCAAGCTTGACCTATGGGATACTACAGTCACAGAGCATTAATCTTTGTTAAACGAAGTTAGTACTGGATCCACGTTAGATTTTGTTGATTGGAGAAAAGTACGACAGAAAAGATATGCCAAGTTTGACATTGCTTTGGAGTCATGCCATTGTCACGTGATTAACTTCACTATCGCTTGAGATTCGAATCACATATTTCATCAGCAAACATAGAAAAAAAAGGTTAGATTAGAACCTACTGTATCAGAGGTCGGTATATAATACAGAAAAAAGATGGATAGTCCGTGTAATACAAAATTTTATTTCTCAGCGACGCAAAAATTAAGGGAAGCTCACCCCCAACTCCGAGCTATTATACAATTTTCCATGTGTTCTAAAGCAGGCCCCCAGCTGTATCCCTTCATTTGTCTTATGAACTCAGTGTTTGCTTTGCAAATTTGAGTTCCAGGTAACGACATAGAACCTGCACAAAGTTCACTCACCTTCTGAGGGTTGCAAACCACCCAACGCGGCTGAGAGAAGGAAGATGAAGTCATGCAAATAGATTATTTTGGTAAATCACCGATCCGATTTTTCGGGGTTAGAACGCAAGATGTGGAATACCGTCTTGAAATTAGGAGTGTTGTCTGTATGATGATCCATAAATTTTTATGAAACAAACGGATCACACATTAGATGCGTCAAAAGGTTTCCTGAGGAGAAGATCACAAAGGTTGATGGAACAACTTCATCTTTTGTTGATACGGGGGTTGTATGTGAGGAGAAGGGTAAGATAGTGGCTCTCAAGGATTAAGATATTGACGCGTGGAGTATCGAAAGACGAGAGCTGTATAAATAGGCAAAGAATTCGCTGTTCTCATTAATGGTGGATACACTTACATATTTTGCATTCAATACATTTCCATATCAAGAAATATGATAGTTGGTAGGTTAGGTAGGAATTGCATATTCCACTGATGTGACAATGCATATCCTTTGGTCAACAATTGACTCATAAGGAAAATCTATAGTATCGAACCTTAGACTATTGACGATTTCAATCTATTAATAATGCATTATTGGAAGCACCGATAAAATGCTCAAGGGCATGTACTTAAACTCGGGGTTGCTTTGTATGCACCCGAAAGTCGTTACAAGGATTTCTAACATCGATCAAACTCATTGGTCTTACATATTTTATTTGATATTGATGGGTACAAAACCCTATTTTTATCTCAAATTTAATTGCGGAAACGTGCTCAATGGAACACTTGAATCATCGATCGAAGAGAGTATATCACAGGGACATACCTTGATTATCACGCATTAGATGCCCCTTTGCGAACTTGGAAGTTCCTTCTTGTTGAATGCAAATCAGCGGTGAATCTTGGGAGAGAGCATACGTAGTTTTTGTGTTTTCTTGAAAATGACAGACCGAGGAACCGTACGAGAAGCGTCGTTCTCCTTTTCTTTTACGTGCCGTGAAGGGATGTGTCCCTTCACGTTTGAAATAGCGATAACTGCTAGTGGGTGGGTGATTGCCCGCATAAGCGCACACACGTAAGTCCCACGCACCAACATCTCTCATTCGTCCATATAGGGCAAAACAGGCTCCCACATGCCTACGAAGGACCAATAACTCCCATTCGTCTACCGAGAACCAAACACATAAAAATTTATCTTCGCAAAGTTCATATTGACAAATAATCAATGCGACTAGCATTTATCGAGAGCTCATTGTCATACATCCGTTAGGAGGATATGACAACTCATAATAGGCATAATAATAATAATAATAAATTTGTATGCTGTACCCTAGATCGATCGACCACATATATATCTTTCTCCCGATCTCATTTGAAATATGATACATTATATTCACAATTATGACCACACTAAATAATCATAACCGATCGGTCTCGTGAATACAATCCATAATGTGACTTTAAAATTCCAAATCAATCTTCCTTCTTCATTAGACCTCTTAATCTCGGTTTAGCTCGCTTTTCTAGAAATGTCCCTTTAGACCGAATCAATTTCATGATCATAGGTAACATTCTAAGATAGCGAACACTAAAAAGAAATCTTGAGAATAATGAATAGTCATGAAGGTACGAAAATGAGGGATTTTTATCCTTGAGAGTCTCACACGGCTTTGAAAAATTGAGATCTAAACTTTTACCTACTCTCATTGGTCGATTCATGCATACGTAATATGAAATACGTATTACGATATTTTCTCCTTCCCCGTGGAGTGTATGTCTTTCCTTTTTAATACCGTACGCATGACTACTTAGACACACTCAATGTCTAACTCAAGTTCACGTAACAACTCCAGCCAAGAGTTTTCATCGAATTCTCATCCGGCAACAAAGATAGATAAAATGAAATATGTTGGTTATTTCACTTTCGGACATTATAAATATTAAGTCATCATCTTAACATTATGTTAAGGTGGCTTAAGTATTTTAAGCTTGAGCTCTCAATTATCACCTAGACAATAAGTTTAAAATTGTCTCATCTCTATTCATCACACAAGAAATAGAGGCGATTACCCATGTGAGTGGGCTAATCTCTCATCTCGTCCGACATACCTTCTCAATATAATGCACCAAACATTAAACATGCATAAATATCAAATAGACTTATAGACATCTATATTGATAAACAATATCATTAACTCGTGAACATTTGAAGGGAAAAATAAATATTCAATACATCAACCTCTACGCAATCCTAAAGTTTTTACATGACTAAGGAAAACATTCCTAGGAATCGGCTTTGTCATAGGATCTCGCTAACTTTTTATACGTAGATATATACTTGTAGGTTCATATCTTTTCGTGCTACCATGTTCTTGACATAGTTGTACTTAATATCTATGTGTTTGGTTTTGCTATGAAACTTAGGATCCTTAGTGTAAGCTATTCTTTGCTCGATTATCACGATAAAGCCTCACAATATTTGCAACATCTCTAGTAACACCCAAATGATTCAAAAATCTTCTAAGCCAAACACCCTCTTGTGCTGCCGATGATAATGCTACGAACTCGGCTTCCATAGTGGATAAGGCTATACACCTGTTGTTTCTTACTGCTTCACGATATGCCGTCATTATTCGGGAAGAAAATATTTCCGGAAGTGGATTTCCTCTCATCCAAATCTCCTCCCCGGTCAAGCATCGATAGCCCTCAAGGTGCGGATCACTACCTTGATATGTCAGCGAGTAATCAGCGGTTGCTTTCGAATACCTCGGGATTCTTTTAACGGCACAATGTGCTTGACCTAGATTGGATTGGTATCTACTTACCGTCCCCACCGCATAACAAATATCAGGTCCGGTACATATCATTGCGTACATGAGACTTCGAATAGCACCGGCATATGGAACGTTTTTCATTTTCTCTTGTTCATGTGAAGTTTTAGGACACATTCTACTGCTCAATCCTTCACATTTTGCAATAGGAGTATCAATGGATTTACAATCTTGCATACGAAATCGTTCAAGAACTTTATTAATGTACGTCTCTTGGGAAAGAGACAACAACTTTTTCAAACGATCTCTGAAATCTTAACTTCGAGAATGTATGTAGCTTCACCCATATCTTTCATTTCAAAATTAGAAGATAGCCAACTTTTATCGTGTTGACAAATGCATATTGCTTCAAGCAATCAGATATCATCAACATATAATAATACAATTACAAAATGACCTTTGGACCTTTTGATATACACGCAATTATCTTCACTAGTCATATCATAATTATATGCTACTATGGCATTATGAAATCATATATACCATTGCCTTGAAGATCGCTAAGGCCATATATCGATCTCGAAGTGGACATACTTTATGTTCTTGGCCTTTAGTAACAAACCCAATAGGTTGTTCCATATAAATTTCTTTTTCTAATTCTCCGTTGAGAAAAGCAATCTTAATATCCATTTGATGTAGCTCTAGATCCAAACTAGCCACTATTGCCAAAATAAGACGAATCAAGTAAATCTTACTACGGGGAAAAAGTTTCCTCGTAGTCAATTCCTTCTTATTGATTGTATCCTTTCGCAATAAAGGCGAGCCTTATACCTTTCAATTGAGCCATCTCGATTTTCGTTTTATTTTGAGAACCTACTTGTTCCCAATAGCCTTACATCCTTTTAGAAAATCAACCAATTCCCAAACGTGATTTGATCTCATTGACTCCAATTCTTCTTCCATTGCTTTCGTCCACTTTTCCTTATCGGGGCAAGATAGAGCCTCATTTAAATTTCTTGGCTCATTATCTTCTAGTGGAGCGATCATGAAAGCTTCCTCTTCAATCTCAAAGCATCTACGGGGAATGCTTTTGCGACTTGTTCGCCGAGGAGAAGATTGCACTAAGGGTAATTCATTCTCCATAACGCTCCCACTCGGACCAGATAATGGTATCATTTTATCAAGTGGTTGCAATTGAAACCGGTTCGTACTCAACTCTCCACTTCTCACATTACTCCCACTTGGACCATTATATCCAACCTGTCCCATTATCTTGATCTAAGGTCTCAAATAGGGAATAGTCTTCACCTATTTCGCCCTTTTTCGAAAATTTATTCTCTAAGAATGTGATATCTCGTTATTCAAATTCAGTTACACTTCCACTTTCTTGCTCACCTATGAACACATACCCCTTTGAGTGTTCGAATATCTTATGAAGATACTCTTGTTGCCTTTTGGTCCCAATTTTCATATTTATGAGTGGACTCATGAGTATAGGCATCGCAACCCCAAGATTTAAGAAAGCTCATATCAGATTTTCGACTTGTCCACAACTCATATTGGGTGGAAGAGATCGATTTTGAAGGTACACGGTTAAGCACATTAGCAGTAGTCAATAAAGCATCACCCCAAAAGGCGATCGGTAAATTAACTTGTGCCATCATGGACCTAACCATTTCAAGTAAGGTTATGTTTTTTCTTTCAGCTACTCCATTTTGTTGAGAAGTATATGGAATGGATAACCTGTCTATCTATTCCTTTTTCATCACATAAATCTCCGAACCGATCAAATAGATACTCTCGACCTCGATTGGATCTTAAAGCTTTTATTTTCTTATCTAACTGATTTTTCACTAAGCTCATAAATTTCTTGAAGCAACTAAAAGCTCCCGATTTATGAGAAATCGATAGACATATCCAAAACGAGTATAATCGTCAATAAATGTGATGAAATAAACAAAGACCGTGCCTTGCTTTCACATTCATTGGACCATAGATATCTATATGGATTAGTTGCAAAGAAAATTCAGCTCTAGGGCCCTTACCGAATGGCTTCCGTGTAGTTTCTCCAACTAGGTAATGCTCACAAACAGCAAATCGACTTTTTCAATATTGCCTAATAAGCCATCTTTGGCTAATCTATTCATTCTTTGTTGGCTAATATGACCAAGCCTAGCATACCAAATATTCACATCATTTTCACTAGAATTGGAAGATGCAAATAGAGAATACCACACATTCACATTTGTATTTTCAACATCCAACACGATAAAGCCATCAACAAAATAACTTGAACCATAGAAAATTGTACCTAACAACAAATCCACACCATTATTATGCAAATTTATACTAAAATCAAGTTTGACTAACACCAATACAGAGATAAGATTTTGACGAATCTCCGGAGCGTACATGACATCGTATAGGAATAAAGTGCGTCCACCACGCATGATAAGTTGGCAGTGCCAATTCCTTTAACTTCCACTCTAGAATTATTTCCTACATAGATCCATCTCACTCCACTTGGAATTGATCAAAATTCCGCAAAAGTACTTCTATCTTTGGCTACATGGTTTGTGGCTCCCGAGTCTATAGTCCACAAAAGATGAGATTCAGATTAAAAATACAGAACTTGATACATAAGTAACACTTTTAAGTGTATTAAGGGTTTCTACCTTCTTCGGCTCACCACAATGCATAAGCGAAGTGACCCTTCTTGCCACGCTTATAATATTTCATCCTTGAAATATTTTTCTTCACAGACGTTTCCCTTTTCCATGCTTCTCAAACTTCAGTTTTTTTGCCATATGGTTCCGCTCCTTTACTCGTTCTCTTTATGAACTTACTAGGACACTTGCGCTTGAAGCCCGAAGCTCCATGTGAGCTAGAACCAACAAAATACACATCGATCATGTATCTTTGTCGACGTAAGACGATCCTCTTCCAGCTCCCAGGTGGCGCATGGCATCCTCGAATGTCTTGACATTCTCATTGTGGGTCAAAGTTAACTTTCATGTGTTCCCAACTATGGGGTAAAGAGCGAATCACCGATCGCACTTGTTGTTCATCGGATAGTGTGTGACTAGATCCTTCACTCACTAATCATGTTCGACATTTTTCTCAAATGTTGCTTTACATTATGCCCATACGGCATCTTGTAGGTGTCGAATCCGATTGTAAGGCTGCCTCGGCTTGGTGACAAGTCTGTCCAAACCTAGCCTTCAATGCGTCCCACATATCTTTTGTATTCTCATGTCTGTCGAACTCTCGCATGATATCATTATTCATACTTGCTCAACAACGTAATGCGAGCGAGTTGAGTTATTTTTCTTCCAAGCAACGAAGGCTTTTCTATCCCTTTTATGTTGTGCGGTATTGCCATCCTCCGGCTCGGCCATGGTCGGGTTAAGAGCTTCCAAAGTGCCTTACCTCTTCCAAAGATATACTGGATTTTCATATTCCGGATATCATAATTTTCACCGTTTAACTTTTCGCCCTTATTGAGCTCAACCACGATATTCTTTGAAGCAGCTTGTCATTGTATCTCGAATATAGGGTAATATAGACATTTTGCACGAATTAATAAAGTCTATTTGAATGCAACAAATGCATTATATTCATGCATTTTAATTGTACTAATATATAGTTTCATAGTAGACTTTAGAATCGGCAGTTCACTATGTTCCCTATCATCATCTAACTAATATCAATACAAGTATTCCATTTGTGTTCATGCAAAGTTACTAAAAACTCTTGAACACTCCCACTCAAATGTATATCTAAGATAATGATATATATGTGCATAGAAAGTCTTGCATCGAAAATAGAATATCCATTTGATGATAATAAGTTCCGAGAAAGAAAAACAATAATAAATTCCTAAACATACTATAAAATAAGCTAACATCGTAACAAAATCAAATGCAATAATGTGTTTTTCTCCTTTTCCTGGTTCCAACTTCGAACCATTCAATTTCCTTATTGCAAGGAAATGATGCTTCCATATCTCTAGGGGGATGTACTAAAATGTTGGGAACCCATATCGGTGCCCTAGGATAGCCCTTCTAAGGACCTCTATTAATACGCCAAGGTGCATATCGTCCGTGCAAAGATCCGTTCATCCCAAGGGATGACGTCTTTGCCACCCCGATCTTCATGTACTCGTGCAAGAAATGTAGCATAGATTTCTTGTATGTGTTGTGTTCAATTATTGCACGAGTGAGCAACTCATGCCATTTCCCGGGGATAGAGTTCCTCAATGCATAAAAAGGCATCCATCGACAATACCTCATGTCCTCCCCATATGATTTCTTGGAGCATGTCGTTGATCCTTTGTACATGAGTTATAATGTCACAAACATTATCTCATCTATATTGGCCCAATTGCTCAACCTTTGCATTTAGGGCTTGTCTTTGCTCATTTGTTCTTGGTCTTTTTAGGCATTGTTGAACTTCGCCTTACCCATTTAATCACATGGTCCGATCTTGATGACGTTGCTCCCGCAACGAATTCAGAACAAAATAGATTACTAAAATCCATTAACCATGCAATTATTACAAACATATTGTAATCAAGAACATGCAAAACTAGGTATTAGACAAGCCTTTATAGGTTGGTTGACCTTTTTTTTGTCAACGGTCAAAGTCAATGGTCAACGGGTCGGGTCAACGGGTCAAAACGGGTCACAGTCGGGTTTGTGCTAAAACAAATCGGATTATGACTAACCCAAATCTTGATTAGGATTAACCAAAAATAGAGTTAGAATAGCATTAAACCGGAACAGGGATAAGCTAAAACGGGGTTAGAATGAAAATAATCGTGAATAGGCCTCGCGCCCGCCGCCGCGCACACGACGACCACGCGCGCCGCAAGCCCTCGGCGCCAAGGCGCATGCGGCCTCCTCCGTGGCCTACGACGGTGATCCACTACTCTAAATGATCGTCTCAACGAGCCCGATCATTCTATGCATTAAAAATTTATTTTTGTCACACAAAATTCAAACAAGCACGCATGAACACTAACGATGTATTTAGGGCTTGAAACACTCAATCATTCGAAAATTTTGAGGCAAATCAATCAGGATCAATCGGAAACAAGTAATCATCGCTTTGATACCAATGATGGGTACAAAACCCTATGTCTATCTTAGATCTAATTACGGAAACGTGCCCAATGGAACACTTGAATCACCGATCGAAGAGGGTATATCACGAGGACATACCTTGATTATCACGCATTAGATGCCTCTTTGCGAACTTGGAAGTTCCTTCTTGTTGAATGCAAATCAACAGTGAATCTTGGGAGAGAGCGTACGTAGTTTTTGTGTTTTCTTGAAAATGACAAACCGAGGAACCATACAGAGAAGCGTCGTTCTCCTTTTCTTTTTACGTCCGTGAAGGGATGTGTCCCTTCACGTTTGAAATAGCAAATAACCGCTAGTGGGTGGGTGATTGCTTGCATGGGCGCACACCGTAAGTCCCACGCACCATCGATATGGTTTCCAAAGAGGATAAACTTAGTAAAAACAAGGGATGGAAAGAAATGCTCTCTAAAAGCATTTAGCAAACTATTTATGCGCGAGATATCATGTAGTGCAAATATTACTAATTATTTGCAAAAGAAAACTAACATCTTTTTTACCAAAAGAAAGGTAAAAATATCGTTTTGATCATATTGCAGACACAAATACAAATTTTCTATTTAGATTTAATAGTTTCTTGGCATAATGTTCTGCTAAAAGATACAAAAGTTGTTTGGTACTTTGTTTTCGCAGATTGATTCATTTGAGGAGACTAGGGGACATAGAGAAATTGGGATTGAAGTGCACAACGAAAGGTTTGTGAATTTCAATTATATTAGAATTTCTATGGCATTCTTAGATCGTATGCATTATTTGAGTCTCATGAGTGTATAATTTGATATTATTTGGGATTTAATTTGTGAAGGATCTCGATCGTTATAGATATTACTTTGAGACCAAGGCCCTGTTTGATTCAACATTTGGCCAAGAGACTTTGAGAAAATGCAAATACATTTAGGTTAAAGTCCATTTCCAAAATGCTAGTAGTATTTGGTAAAGTGTATTTTAAAAACACATTTGAAAAGAAATTTTGACGTAAATGTTGTTTAGTGAAAATGAATTTTGTAAAGTATTTTTACTTTTTGAAAAAAAAAAAGCGGGGGTGGCGGGGAGACGACGGACAAGCGGATGGAGGCAGGCAAGGGCGGAGGGCGACGGCTGGAGGCAGGGCGATAGCACCGGGCGAGTGACACGAGCGACGGCCGATGGGTGATGGCAAGTAGCGATGGGTAATGGCAAGTGGGAATGGGCGGCAGCGATAGGCGGGTGGTGACAAGTAAAGGTAACAGAATTAAAATAAAAAAAATTTAGTTACATTTCGCAAAAAGTCCTTTAGTCCAAAGTACTTCTAAAGGTATTTTGGACTAAAGGACTTTGGAGATCATTTAAGATGTAATTGCATCTCCTTAAAATGAGTTAGAAAAGTAGCCAACACCGAGGTACTTTGGGCTAAAAGACTTTGGAGAGCATTTGAGATGTACTTGCATCTTCCCAAAGTGAGTTAAAAAAGTAGCCAAACACCATTTACATTTGGTCAAGGGACTTTAGAGCTCCAATACTCATTTCTAATATTGAACCAAACAGGGCCTAAGTAGGATCACATGTTTTCTTGTCGATGGGAGTATGAATTACACCCCAACATATTGTACTCACGATTGAATGAATGCCTCGTATCTATAACCGTTCTTAAAACTTCATTAACATGTGAGGATTATTCAAAACATTCTACATTTTAACTTTTAGTCGTAAGAAATCTTTTGACTGCTGGGAATAGGCAACTACTCGAGACGATACATTTAGATTGAGATTTTGATTATAAGTTTTGATGGATGATCCTAAAAATCAATAATATTAGTGCTCTAGGTGATTTCAATAAATAGTTGACTTTTGTTTAATTCTTGGTAAGAAAAGAGCATATGTGTATGCCGAAAAATATTGCTACATCGTTAGTGATGATACTTGATTAGTATAGATTGCGAGTGTAAGAGTGTATGTGACAAAGGATTGGAGTGGTGCGATACACCTCCAGTTGAAATTGAGATTGCTTTGTTATAATAACAACAATAATAATAAAAACCGTACAATTTAGCCTTAGATTTTCAATTAGACCAATTTAGTCCTAAATCTTTTTCACATTGATACCAATTAAGGGTGACCAATTCTAGAATGAGTGGTATCGCGACCCGATTTTGAAGAAATTAGGTTAATGGATTGCTAAGCCTCCGAACGGGCTTTGCTCAGGCCCTCCCAAGCCCATTCCAAATCTCGACAGGAAAAATGGGATTCAATCTTAGTGTGACCGGGTGGCGTGAATGTGCACATGCAAAAAGGAGTTGCCACCGGCTTTGGGAAAGGTAGACCGTAAATCTCATCGAGTGGTTGGGAGATGCCGTTCGATTCTACGCAACCGGATATTAAGGATTCGGGGACTTGGTCACGTCGGTATCACCATCAACGCTCTTTCGATCTCGGAATTGGGTGTTTTTCTAACGTGCTTTGTGCAAGTGTGAGTCTATTTTATCAATTACGATCAAGGTATATAATGTGCGCAATCAAGGAGTCAATGACATGCGGATAAAATGCATCGAAATCAAACTTGGCATCCTCAATAAAGCCCTAACAACTCAAACAATGGTGCGATTAAAATATGGAACAATTTTGGGGACAGCTTGCCCAAATGGGCAAAATCATCATTTTCTAAGAGAATCTAAGGTTAAAACCGAGGAAGTAAGGTCAATTTAACCATTCTCTATTTTTATGTGATTTTCTAGAATTTGTTTATAATTTTTTGGAAAAGTTTTTGTTATTATTATATTTATTTATTTATTTCGAAAAAATTATCCGGACTGGGCCGGCAGACCCTGGCCTGAGCCTTAAGGGCCCAAGTTGGTCTAAGACATAAAACCCAAACTTGGACTTAACCCAATTTTCATATTTTTTTTTATGATTTCCAAAAAAGGCCCAATTTTTTCTCTAAAGCCCAAAAGCCCAGATTCCAAGCTAAGCCCACATACTAACCTAAATACAAAGTCAAACCCAACTCACAGAAGCAAACCACGTAGCTCCCCACTCTGACCTCACTCACAATTCACGTTTTTCATTCTTTTTCTATTATATCATATATTTTTATTTCTTTTATTACTTTTTTGGTCTTCTCTTGTTTGTTTTTTTTTTTCGGGCGTCTTCTTCCTCGTGCTCTTACACAGAGCTCCACCGAGACCCCTCCACCGTGAACCAAACTCATCAGGACCAACCATCCCCGACCTCGACTTTTGTCCGTTTTCTTGCTCAATTTCTCAGATCCGTGCACGCAACGAATATCAACGGAGATCGAGTAACTTATGAGGGTGGCCTCTAACCACGGGCTGCCGCCTGGTGGCGGCCGTCGGGCCATGGACATCCGAGTTCGACAAAGCTCGAGGATGCTTGCGTCACCTGCTAGATTGGGCCACGGCGGTGGTGTGGAAGGCGATGAGTCGAGCTCTGGCGGTAGTCTCGAGCGGCGGTCCGACGAGGCTCCCCTAAGAGCTCCCTCCTCGTAAGAACTCCCTCACCCTCTCTGTTCTTTTTTTTTTTTTTGCTCGTGGAGTAGTAGATGTGGAGGTCAGTGAAGGGACTCCGTTGAAAAGGAGCCGGAAGCCCAGAACCCCCACCGAAGACCAGTAGTGAGCAGCGGCTGACTCCGCCTCAGAACTCTCCCCGTCTCTCTATTTTTTCTCTCGGTAGGCCTCCCATTCCAAAAGCTCCAAGAACCTCTCCCTTGTATTACATAACCAGACCACATTGTCACAGGGCACACTCCACAAAACACCATAACGAGCCTCAATACTTGATCAGAGCGAGAACAGACAGCGCGACCGAAGATCTGATGACCCCCGCGCCTTGAACCAGCCCTCTTGCTTCTTAACCTGAAGCCAGCCCAAGCTCCTAGGGACTCCAAAGCCCCTTGAAACTTGCCCATTCATCCTTGGGACTCAGCTTCATCCCTTGGTACTTGGCCCCTTCCAAATCTGCGTTTCTTTTCTACCTTTTGTTCGAAACCCCAAGCTTCAATCGGTAACTAAAATCCTAGAGGTTTGAGCTTGTTTTGGGTGTCTCTTTGGCTTCGGTTTGAGTGTTGGGCCAAAAGGAGTCCCACTCCTGCTTCTGCTGTCATCTATGTATCTATGTTACGCGGACACGTCCTCCCAGGAGATTTTTGCATGTCGGACACGTTGAGACACGCTCGGACACGCGGTCAATGCGTGTCCGATATCCCGACACGTAGTCAACGGCTGGGACTTGCATGTCTCAGGGGGCAATATGGGAAAATGAAAAAATTGTGAGGGCAAAAACATAAGTGGAGGAAAATCTGAAAATCCCTCGTATCATTGACCTAATTTCTACCGTCCGTTTCTTTTGCGACTCTTCATATTACATTTGAAGTCTATGTTACATAGACACGCTCTTATAGCCATTTTTCACATGTCGGACACGTGTCTATGTCCGATACGCGCAACTCCGATACGCCCTCGACACGCAATCAACTCGAGTCAATACTTCCAACACTCGATCAATGAACAGGACACACTCAGACTCGCGTGTCCCAAAACTAATTTGATCAAATCTTTATACTTTGAAGCCCGAATCTGGCCCCGATCCAAGGGCCTTTTGGAAGACCCATTGCCCGGCCCAACTTGCCACACTGTTTCATGAACCGAGGCCCCATTTTATAAGGTTATTTCCCTCTCTTTCTCTACTTCTTCATCAATGTGGGACTAAAGGAATGGGAGGAAGAAGACAAATTTTATGCATAGGAAGGGGACAATCTCTACAATTTTCTCGAGCTCTGCACGTAGGAGGGTAAACCCTAGAAGTCAAAATACAACTTCAAATAAAGCTTGGTTTTTACTTCGGCATTAAGTATATAGATGAGGCAATATACATTTCCTCTCTTGCATGAATAAGAACATAACGATTCTTTACATCCGCAATAAAAATGGCAAGAAGAAACATTAAGACTCTTAAACAAAATTTGATTACTGCATTCAAATAAATATAGGAGGAGAGTGGATCATTGTCATATCAAGTAAAACCTTCAAACTCAAGAACTGTCTCTTCCGATATATATATATATATATATATAAGCACCTCCATGGTGATCGCTTTTGAACTCAACATCATGCGTATCTATCTTCTTTCGTAGTCATTTCATTTTAGGTCTCTTTTTATTATTTATTTATTTGTGAAATCATCAAAATGATAATTTAACATGTATATATAAAAATATATATTTAATATATAACGTGTCCCAAATGTGTCGAAATTCTCTATTTTTTTAGAAACCACGTATCGGTGCAATATAGGTTGTCATCCCCCTTCTGCCATTGCGTTTTCGGGAATTTATGGGTCAACCGGCTAATTGGGTCGGTTTGACCCGATCCAAGAGCTCGATTTCGCTTTCTTTCCTCTTTTTTTTTTGTCTAATCCGACGTCAATTTAACCCATTTTCGAGCATTTAATTCAACCAAGAACGTACTTACAGGTAACTAGATCAAATGTCATAACTGGCGAAAGGTGAAAAGAAGTCTAAAAAGGATTTGATTTGTGATTTTTGTTCAACTAGAAACCTAAATGTAAAATTTTGAAAATTGAGGTTCCCGACCAAATTTTGAGATTTCAAAATGACCGAAATGCAATTGGGAGTAAAATAAGACTAATGACCATTTTTTTTATATTTTTCTAGTCACAGGCGCTATTTTTATAATTTTTGGGTATTTTCTAATATATAAAAATACTGAAAAAATGTTGACAATATTGAAAGATATTTTTTATTCGAAAATGGTTCCTTGGGCTTGGCCAATGGTTGTAGAGTTGTTTTTTTGAATTTTTATGAATTTTTTATTTTTAATTAATTTTTTGAAAATGACTGATTAAAAATGAGGCGTCAACATGTGTTTTTGTTGGAATATATAAATATTAAGTCACACATTCTTCTATAAGCTTAAGCTTTTAGAAGCGAGTTAGTCGTGGTCCCATAAAATCTTTCATGGTATCAAAGCGAAGTCCCGAGTTCAAATTTTTCCAGGCCCCTATTTGCCTCCCCAAAGAATATTTCCATGCTTAGTATTAGGCAAAAAGACCGGACTAAACGTGAGGGGAAGTGTTGGAATACATAAATATGGGGAAATGTTGGAATATATAAATATTAAGTCACATCTTCTTCTATAAGCTTAAGCATTTAGAGCGGTTGGTCGTAGTCTCATAAAATCTTTCGGTTTCTCACCCTAGAATCGAGAATCACCCATTAGGTAAAAAGACCGGACTAAACGTATTGGGAAGTGTTAGAATATATAAATATTAAGTCACACCTTCTTCTATAAGCTTAAGCTTTTAGAGCGCATTAGTTATGGTCCCATAAAATCTTTTAGTTTTTCACCCTAGAATCGAGAATCACCCGTTAGTGATCGGTTTTGCAAAATGCGAACCGTAAATTACTCGCTCGTTCTATAGATTCACTTGAGAACTGGATCATCGGTCCGGTCCGGTTTTCGATTGGATTGATGGAACCATGTGTTTTCGTGCTCCGAGACATGGTTAGAGGAAATCAGATTCGGACACACAAAATTAAATGATGATATATCGAGAAATAAACAGAGCTCAGAAAACGACTATTGACTTCTCTTTTTTCTACACAATCCCAAAAACAAGCATTAATTCCTTTTCTTTCTAGCTACCTCTCTCTCTCTTTAATATTCACTTCTCGTTTTTTGGGGCTTGGCCATCTTCTAGCGGAGACTATGTCAAACACGCGGCCGGGGGTCAGTTTGTGTGCTCAGGTTCTCCTCAAGCCTCTCAATTGCAGCGGCGACGCCACTCCTTGCCTCTCCCATTTGATCCATCTCACGGGACGCGGCCAAACTCCCTTCATTAGCTTTCTCCACTAGCTTCAAATGGAGCCGACCTGCAAAAAAAACCCCAAATAGGATGTTGAGTCAGGAAAACGAGAAAAAAAAAAAAAAAAAGAACAGGATCTGGTCTTGTTTCACATTTTCACGTCAAGTCTCGTTTGAGCCTCGTGAAAAGAATCAGTGTTGGAAGACCTACAGACTGATTAACAAATCAGCAAATTAAGCTTTTATTTAAGTTTCTTTTGACACGATCCCAATCTTACTTACCAAGAGGAAAGCAAACTGCAGCTCCAAGAGCTGCACCAAGAGCGACATTCCTTGCACGCCACTTTAGCGATCCTGGTGGTACTAACACAAATTAAAGCTAAGAAAGTAACTCTTTTTACATTTAAGATCAGTTCTTTAACAGTACCTGCCCAAATTTGTGATACATTGATTTAGTAGGCCACTGCATAACAGTTAATAGACAATATCTCAATGATGGAAAGTTATGCCTTACGGTCCGGTTGGATGGTTCTCACCTGAAATCATGAATCGAACTTGTACTTGCTAACTCTATAAAATTGAAATTGGGAACCGGATTGGTACTCGTTAGTTACCATGCAAAATCAACCGATTGGATACAGTCGGGTCTAGTTTTGATGGATTCCGATTTTTTTGCTCATCCTTAGTATCATTTCAACCCATCCGATCAATTTAGATTAAAATTGCTGACGTGGATGCCGACGGTATAGGACACGACCGACATGGATATATCCTTGTGATTACTTAAATATTTTTATTAATTTTTTTCCTTTCTTTATTTTTCCTTCTTTTTTCTTCCAGTGGCTTGTCGCCGCCTCCTGAAAAATAGCTTGCGGCTGCGAATGCTCCAGCAACCAACCCCAAACCCGCCCTCCCCCCCCTTCCTCCGTCGAATTGCGGAGACCACTCTCTTGCGTCACCTTCTCCCCTAAATCTCCAGCTCAAATTCACAATATGATTTCAAGCACCAAAAACCACGTCCCCAAGACGCGAATCCGCCTCGACGACCTGCTGAATTTGCTCGGGACGAATTCAGAACCTTTTAGCTCCAAGCTCATAGGACGGAAGAGAAACCTCTGAGAATTCAAATTTTGAAGCCGTGAGCTCATCGTGGGGCTCAAGATTCACGCCCGAGCAGTGACGAGAATGGACGACAACGAGCATAGTGTGATCGAACACAAAGAGCGATTGCAGCTTACGAACCGAACAGAGATCAATTTACAAATTGAAAAGTTCCAAATTCATCATTTCTTTAGTCGAACAAAATTGCGATAAAGAAAACCTCGCTTGGGTGAGAGCCGATTTTGCTAAATCTCGCGAGGTGGGCCTTGCTGGAGCTTGCCCTCGCCCAAGCACGGCCCAGCGAGGCCAACCCTTGCTGGCCATGGCCTATGTCGGTTGCCACTAGCAAAAAGAAAATGGAAAGAAAAAATAGGAAAGGAAAAGGAAAAAAAAAATAAGCTAAAAAAATTATTAAATAATTATAAATATTGTCCGCGTCAAGACCAAATGTACCACGTATGATCGTTAGGTCCACGTTAGCAATTTCCGAGCTAAATTGATCGAATGTGCTGAATTGGTATCAATGTAAAATTGTTTAAGACTAAATTGTTTCAATTAAATATTTAGGACTGAATTGGTGCCAATGCAATAGGTTTAAATTTTTTTTACTACTTTTCCCTACAATCTAGGGATGCATTTGATTTGTTTTCTCGTTGATTCATTATAGATTATAGTCCATCATTCGAAAGACAATCTTGATTTCAACTGGAGGTGTATCATACATGGTAGGTATGTCGAATTGTACAATACATGAATACTTTAAATTAGAAGGAAAATTGACTACCATCCTGAATATTTCAAGAAATTGTAGACATGGCAATTTGACGTACTCGACATGGTATATTAATTGGATGTTTTGAAATATGCACATAATACGGGAAAATAGAGGTAGGTTCCGTGTAACAAAAATTAATTTTTTCATCTATGAAAAGATAAGGGAAACTCCCTCCCTCACGCTGAGCTCTTATACTATTTTCCACGTGATACTTGAAAATGGAACTACCCTAAAGCAGGCCCTAAGGTCTCTTCCCCTACAGTGGACCGCCCTGCAAGGTTGATCTTATTGGCCCTCGCGTTTGGCCGATGACCTACTAGAGTAAAAAAGAAGGGAAGAAAAAAATAAAATAAAAGAAAGAAAACAATAACAAAAATTTAAAAAAAGTTTGAAAACTATTATTAATATATTATTAAAATTATCCACATTAGCACTTGACCACATCACATGGGACGCCCGCCACCCTTATTAGCGACTTCCGATCAAAATTAATCGAATGGACTGAATTAGAAAAAAATGAAAAAAATGTAGGATTTAATTGACCAAAAATATGTTTATGATTAACTTGATACGATTGCAAATTTCGCATTTATTTTTTAATTCTTTTCTTTTTATTTTTATTTTTTCATTTTCTTTCTCCTTGTCTTTTGGTCGGTGACCGGCCACAAATGCAAATTTCCTGTCTCGATAAACACGTGCAGATATCGATCGATGGACCTATATTTTGATATCGGTCACTTCAACAACGCCTAGCTTGTTTAAGACAGTCTACCACGTCCTTTTTTTTTGTCGGAAAGTCTACCACGTCCTTGATTGGTTCATTTCAATCCTGTCGGTAGAAAGCGACAAATTGAAAACCGAACCTGGTCACTATAAGGACACACAGGGGCAAAGATTGGGAGATAGAGAGAGGGAATGGTGAACACAATCAAGCTCTACAAGTCCTTGTTGCCAGCGGCAATGAAGCTTGCCGGCGTGAGACCTCAAAAGATCGAGATCGAACCTGGAACCGTCATGAACTTCTGGGCTCCAGCCCGAACCCAAAGCAACGAGAACAAGAACGCCGTCGTGTTCCTCCACGGCTTCGTCGGCGACGGCATACTGACGTGGCTGTCCCAGGTCCTCTCGCTCGCCGGGAAGTACAACGTCTACGTGCCGGACCTCCTCTTCTTCGGCGGCTCCGCCACGGGCAGCAGCCACCGGACGGTGGACTTCCAGGCGGAGTCCGTGGCGAAGGGGCTAGCGGTGCTCGGATTGCGGCGGTGCACAGTGGTGGGGTTCAGCTACGGCGGAGTGGTGGCATTCAAGTTGGCTGAGTCGCGGCCCGAGCTGGTGGAGTCGGTGGTGGCGACATGTTCCGTGCCGGCACTGACGGAGTCGATGAGCAAGGAGTGCTTGGAGAAAATGGGGTTTCCGACGTGGTCGGACTTTTTGTTGCCTAATTCAGCAAATTCTGTGAAGAAGATGTTTGAAGTTGCGAGCTACAAGTTGCCTAGAATCCCCGATCGGGTTTTCAAGGAAGGCTTAGAGGTATGAGCTCCATAAACTCTTCTAAGTAACTCAGGCACACAAACACCTTAGGACTAATTCCTTCCATACCACGCACTCGATTGAATGTTCATGCATTCACACTACACCAAAAATGAGAAATCCGAAAGATATTATGCTAATCATTTGTAAATTTTACAGATTGAGTGCTTTGACAAGAGACTATTGGAAGCCAATCGTTTTATACATAGTCTCTCGTGGCTTTTTTAAACATATGATCTGAACAAGATTCATCGAATGTTTTTATGTTCCTAGCATCACTCAAGACAAAACGAAGGTAGATGCCTAATAAAATTTTTAGTGCAAGTAAAGGTTTTCAGTAGATTTTCTGGTATCACTTGTCAATTATTCTAATAACTTAAGCTACTAGATAAATGTGTGGTTTAATATGTAAGTACTCTAACGTTTACTCCTAAACTTTCGACTGTTACACATATGACGTTTGAAGCATGAATGTGTATTTTCATCTCATGTTTTTTTTTCATAGACATCTTTCTTTTACTCTTGATTTCCGTAGAAGATGAAAAATATAAGAAAATTGAGAAAAATAAATTAACTAAAATGTTAATATAGGCAAAAATAAATGCCACCAATATATTAAAAAAATGCTGATGCAAGTGTACATAGAACTAATTATATGTCTAAGAAAACTAGATTCAATAAAATAAAAATAAATAAATTGAATAACAAAAAACTCAAATGACAAAAGTTGGATACTAAATATGAATTTTTTAGTAGTAAATTAATACAAAAAAATGATTCGATCGATAAAAAAAAAAATCACCTTCGATTGCAATTAGTCATTTCCTTTTACGAGTTGAGGACATCATATCCTTTTATGGTGTTAACCAATCATTTTTTACAGTAATCAACCCTTAAATGTCTTATTTCGTCACCAATTTTGAAATTCTTAAAATTTTTGTTTATGGAGACGTTTTCCCGTTTTGTTTGTTTGTGTTTATTCTTTTCCTTAAAATATCTTATTTAGTTTGATAACAAATTCATATCGTGCAATAATTTATTTCCATGTATCACTATTTCAGTTAATTAATTTTCTCCCATTCTCTATATTTCCGTTATTTTACGGAAATTAAGGGTAAAGAGAGGTTTCTCAAAAAAATGAGAAAAACTATGCATTTATCCCTTAAAAGCAATGTGCAATGCCAACACTAACGGGAAAAATAGCTGTGAGTTAACGACTTTAACAAAATGAAAGGTTAAGAGGTATTGTATAATTGTTGAAAGTTGGGCAGCAAACGGTACTACCTCCAAAGTTCAAAGGGGTTATGTGCATGTTCTTGAGGATTAGTATCTCACCACATCAACATGTAAACAATGATGTAATTTGTTTATAAAAGACCTCGTATGGACTCATTTCCTCAATATATTTTGACTGATTGCAATGTATGAAACGAGAAATTCTACTAAATGATGCGTGGCGTAGTTGCTAATGACTCTTTAGGGAAAGATTATCAAAAAAGTCATAAATTTACTATAATTATACAAATTCAGTTATATACTTTAATATTTGTGCCAATTCAATCTATTTGACTACGGCGTTGACGTGAAATAGTCGTTGCTAAAGTGGCAAAAATTTAATAAATTTTAATTTATTTTTTTATTTTTTCGTTTCTTTCTCTTTTTCCCCTTTTCCCTTGTGGCCGGCCATTGGGGAAGGCTATCATGGCCGTGGGCAAGCCAACCTCTCTAGTCTCTAGGGTATCACCCACTACGCCTAATGCGGCCTCGACCGCTATCCTACAAGGTTGGGCTCGCCTAGGTCTTGGTGAGCCCGAGGCCACGTTGGCCTCACCTAATGGGCGGCAAGCTCCGATGATCCTCGCCGACTCACGGGGGAAGAAAGAAATGAAAAAAAAAAGAAATAAGTAATTATAATATTTTTAAATTTTGCTATGTCGGTGCCGGTTTATCAAATGAATTGAGTTGGTACAAAATGTAAAAATGTTTTGGACTGAATTAGCATAATTGTAATGGATTTAAAACTTTTTAGATAATTTTTTTGACTTTCTAAAGTATTTGGCATAAATAAATTAGTGAATTTTGCTAACATAATAACCTTTAGATGATCGAAATAATAATAATATATTGTGAGTCATAAATTTTTAAACTAGTAGATCTCATAGTAATTTTTGATTAATTATTATTTGATTTTTGTCGCATAAAATAGTTTGTTAGGATAATAATCACCTAAAAATCATTATATAATTAATTTCCATAGATCTAATTGGTGAACCTAGAAAAAAGTACGCATAGGGACCCCAACTTCTGATCCGAGAAGTGGTACGACGCCCATAATATTGGTGTGGAAGGCTCATAATATTGATGTGGAAAGCTACTATGCCGTCATAAAGCTACTGAGTTGGCACAAAGCACAAGGCAAAAATCTGTTGAGTTTTTGTATTTTTTTTAAAAGAGGCAAAAATTGGGTGTTCTGATGAAACGTTAACAAATAAGTAGTGTCTTAGGGGCCTAAGTAAAATCCTTTAATTTTTTTGTTTGAACTTTGAGACGAAAAATTCAGGGGATATTTTTAAATGAAAGAAGAAAAATATTTTCTCTCAATTTAAAGAAATGATGATGAGAAAGGTAGACTTTACGTCATTTTTGGAATGCTACCGTTGGGTAGTATCATATAGTGGTGTCCCGCTTTGGAGTGAATCATTGGAGGTTCGGCTCTTGCATCGTTGATATGTGCTTAACACAATATCTTTGAATTGATTTATCGGCGACATGCTCCGGTGAAAATGTAAACAAATAAGTAGTGTCTTAAACCTAATCTAGGAATTACTTCATATTGAAGTAACATAAAATAAATAACACAAAATAACACAATCCCGAAATTACCGCACATTGAAGTAGATGTGTCAAATGGGTGGATCGGGTCGGGTTTAGGTCGAGTCGAATATGATTCGATCCATATTGACTGCCTAATCCGTCTTGACTCATATTTAATGAACCATATCCGACCTAATCCACAACTAACCCTTATCCGACCCAACCCATTTTGGCCCATTTGACCAAAACACACCAAGATAAAATCTATATGCCCCCGCCGCCGCCCACCTCAGCCCTCTGCTGCCACCGTGGTTCGCCACCTCTACCCGCCGCCCATTGTCACCACCATGGCCCACTGCCCGATTCCGACAAAGTTTGGCCATTGAAATGTAGGGCACATTATTGGAGGGCATTATTGGAGGAGATAGAGAAGTGATGGAGCGTACCTTGCGGCGGAGGCTGTCTTGCATCTTGGTGGTGGAGGGTCGAATGGCTACACAGTGACACGAAGTCATGCATTGCTTCCTCCCTGCAAAAAAAAAAAAGAAAGAAAAAAAAAACCGCTTTGATTTCATCGTCCATTACCGATCGTGAGCTCTCGAGCTTCGATGAAAGCCAGAAAAGAGAGAGAACCAGAAGCAAACACGAGGGCATCATCTTGCGACCACGAATGCAGGAGTAGATGGTGTGTAGACGAAGTAGTACCTTCTGTTCCGAATGGAACCTGACTGAATTATGGATGCGAAGAGAGCTAAATCTTCACAAACCAGCGAGTTGAGTTCACGAATAAAAGACTCCGAGCTTTTTCGAGCTAGGAAGCAAAATTCTAAAAGTTGGACTTGGAATTATGCGGAGCCCGTCGTAGATCTGCGTCTCGAAAGCAATGCAGATTCGTTTTGAGACGGCTTCCCTGCCTCCAATCTCAACCAAAATTGGATGTACGCACTTGCTTAGTGAGGTCGCTTCTCCTCCTGATCGCGTCCGCCTCTTAGGAAACTTGTTTTTGTAGAAAATCTGGTTGCTTAGATGAATTAAGCTCCAGTACATTACTGGAGGGCGGTGGGGAGGACGATGGCGGCGGTAATGGCAGGTGAGCGCGGCGGTGGCGGTAGGAAGCAACAGAGGCGGGTGGTGGTGGGTGGGCGATAGTCGGTGGAGGGGCAATGGTGGTAGGTGGCTTGTGACCCGGCTCAAGGACAACGATGGCTTAATCTTTTGATGGCTCAAAAATGGGTCGAAAATGAGTTCTATGTGGATTCTATGTGTAACTCATTATTGACCCATTAAATTTAGATTCAATTTTAGGGACCCTTTTTTAGTAGCCTTCTAAAAGTTGACAACCCATATAGAACCCATTTATTCAAAAAATGGGTAAAAAATGGGTCAATGGACTCATATTGACACCTATGTTCTAATTTGAGCATCATAATACCTAATGACTTATGACTCATTATTCTCTTAAGTATCCAATATTTAATGGTGAAGCTAAGAACACACTGATTTCAACAGGATCATTAATATCCACTCAATGATCTATTGATTAGGAATATTTTAAAGATTCGATCTAGCTGCAAACCTATCATACATATTCTTTACGACTCGAGAATAGGTTCAATCACAACTTGACATTAAGGAGTCATTCATCTAAATAATTAGACAAATGAATGAACACGTCTTTGTCATTAATTAAATATAAAATTGAAAGTACAACTAAAGTCCCTAACGTGTAACTATTACATGGTTGCTTTGGGGTATACATCTAACAATATTAGCTCAGCCATGATATTCATTAATGGCATTTTCCAATAAAATTGGTCCCCATTTTCACAAAATATTTAAATGAAAAATTATACGTAAATCCGTTAGTATTTTCATTTCACTTTTCTCCAATGATATGCATTTTAGGTTAGGATCAATAATTTTTTGTAGAAGATTTTGCGCTAATAATGTTCTAAAAGTAGAAATTTTCAATCACTACCAACCAAATTTCTGTTCTAGAAGTAGAAATTTTGTCATGTTGCTAAACGCCTTTCTTTAATCAGATATTAACTTTTAGCTAGAAATTTATTTCTAAAGTAGAAGTGTTGTCATGTGCACCCTAAGCAACAGAAAGAAACAATGTAGCCTACCAAATTCTGCTTGTCCGTACGCTTCCATTTTTTTTTTTTTTTTTGAGAAAGTGCATCCATGTCGGATTCAATTATAACTTGAAGTATTTATCATGGTTGGATTGTAGGTCATGTTTGACCACAGAAAGGAGAGAGCAGAACTGCTGGAGGCTATGGTCATTCCAGAGAAGGACTTCACTTTGCCAGAGTACTCCCAGGTTTAATTTAATCTAAAGAAGCTCTTTCTTTTCCTAAAGCAGAAAAGGGTATTCATATCAATACATCTTACCTTGTTCAGATGAAAGTCAACGAGTTTATGAGATGGCTCACGTGTATTGAGCTTAGGATCGTTACTCGTCAGAGGAAGGGAAATAGGGGTGAATTGGGGGAAATTGACCAAAAAGTCCTAAACTTATTAGACGGCAGTCATTTTAATCATAGATCTTTTAATTATGCCAATTTAGTTATAAACCTTTTGATGATTTATCAATTCAGTCTTAAATCTTTCAATTGTGTCAATTTAACCTTAAACGTTCTAAAGTTTTTCCAATATAGTCCTAAACCTTTTGAAATTTTGTTAATTTAGTCCTAAACATATATTGATAGAAAGGACTATATTGACAACTTATCAATAGATTTAAGACTAAATCGCAAAATCGTCAAAAGGTTTATAACTAAATTAGCATATTTAAAATATTTAGGATTGAATTAGCAAATTGTCAAAAGATTTAGGACTACATTGGCACAATTAAAAGGTTTATGACTTAATTGGCCGTTGTACAATAGGTTTATGATTTTTTGGACAATTACCCCAAAGTGAACATGGGTGGCGTAATTTGAACTTTGCTATGTTTTGCAATAGAAACGAAAATAAAATAAAGAAACAAAAAAATATATGCTCAAGAATTTTGAAAGTTCCTTCCTATTCCATGTCGCATGGAGATTGCAAAAAATCATGCAGGAGAAAGGTGTGGAATCATCTAATTATGTTACGTAAAATAATATAAAATGAGAATCGAGAGCCGTTGATTCTTGATGTATATACTACTAATTGAGTTTGTATTATATAGAATATCGCTTTGAATAATTACCCAAAAACGCGTAAATACGGTTGTCACTCTTGCTTCCTTTATATGATCCAAACTGACTAAATGTGATACGTAAAGTCAACCTTACTATTCCTTTTCAATTTTTTATTAATCTCTATTTTGAGTTATTCTTTGATATTATACTATACTTGGGTCCGATAGATATGCCGATGATAACCGACATGCGTTTTTGCAGAGGGTCCATCCGATGCGGGGCGAAGACGACAAGATCTTTAGTGTGGGACTTGCCAAGGAATTGAAAGAGTACGTCCATCTTTATTTATTTATTTTTTTCTCATCAAGTAGATTATCAATCATTTTGTGCTTGGTAAAATTTTTACTGTGTTTTATTTCAGTAATTTCTTTCTCTTTTGAGCCTAATTATGGACAATACCCGAGGAATTTCCGTACATTTTTTAAAATATAAATATGGTTGTTAGCTATGTGGATTTTCTATAGTATGTGAAACCATAAATAGTCTTTATTTACACAAGCAGTTTTGAATAAAAATACAAGCATACTTATGTAATGAACTTGCCTAGTAATGTTTAATCAAATTATCGAGGTGAGACTATCTTAAACTTGGGCTGTGAAGCTAACTTTTGCTTTTCACCTACCTGTGCAAAACAAGTCTCTAATTAGTGCTCTTGCCCACGCTTCGAATGGGTTTAATCTTTGAAGTTTTTGTAAATATTTACTAATTACTAAAATCTTAGATCACTCATTACCCATCCTTATTCTATGATGTTTCAGATGGGACTCCTGGTTGTCGTTGATACATGTTAGCTCTAAACAAATGAAATTCAAGCTTGAATTTGACTTATTGAATTACTTTTTTGGGCAGAAAGTTGGGAAATAAAGCAACATTGGAGTGCATTGAGAAAGCAGGCCATATTGCTATGCTGGAGCGACCCTTCGTCTACAACAAATGTCTGAAGAGAATCCTCGCCTCCATCTACGAGAAGAGGACTCTAGTTTAGCTCCGATTGAACCATGTTTATATGCAAAGCCAATTATTTGTTGAGACTACGAAAACCTATTATAAATTAGTTGGATTATACTCATGCATGAGATGAAGAATCTATGTTAAAAATTTACGAATTTTTATGCAAGTGGATTATAACGAGTTTTTGACTCCCAATTTAAGAATGCGTGGAGTACATGATATAGGCATGATCGGTAGATAATTAGGGTAAAATGATCTGTCGTGCCTGTCAGACCAAGTTTGAAATTTACGTACACGACTATTGGAAATACTTCTTGGAACGTGGCGAATATTTTGAAGTATTTCTAAAGCACGACGTCCCCATTCATCAAATCTATCGCTTTCTATTAGGTGAAGCGAATTTGGTCCTCCATTTCTCCAAATGATAAAACCTAACACCAGATAATTTGTTTGGATAGAAAAAATTCTGTCTTTTTACGGATGGTTAATTTCCTTTTACCATTCAATGGATCAATAATAGCTGGCTAGTATTGCAAGGTTTTGTGAAATCATAGCGAATTGCTCTAAGTGCGTAAATTGTACTAGAGGGGTGACGGGATCTACATTTCAAATTGATGTCATATAGAAACCAAAAGTAGGGATATATATAGATCAATGGTAGGGCCAAAAAAATATCATAAGTGTCAAAATTTGTGCAGACGACGCTTATTTTAGTTTCAAAGTTTTTTTTTTTCGACTCACTTAAGTGCACACTTTTTTATAAACAATCACTTAAGTGCCAACTATGATATGCTTGGCTGGAAATCCTACGTGGTATTTTTTTATTAATAATTTAAGCCTACGTGGCTTGCCGAAAGATCCAATTAGCAATAAAAAAAAAGCTAAAAGTTAAAAATTGACAAATTAACAAATAAGCTAAAAAAACTAAAAAAAATAGAAAAGGTTGAAAAAAAGAAAGGGTTTGCAGCGACAAAGGTTTGCACAGCCCTCGCCCAATCTAAGTGAGGGCCACAACCCTCACTTGAGGTTGGCGGGGTTCGCTGGACATTAGTCAGCCGGGCCACCCCCATCGGCCATTCCCCAACCTCACCAACCATTACTAGCGATGGTTGGGCCGCAGGGGGCGCCTTGTCGCTGCAAGCCACAATTTTTTTTTTGTAACTTTTTTATTTTTTTAGCTTCTCTTTATATTAAATTTAACTTTCTAAAATAAATTAGCTTATTTTTAAGTTTAGAAGCTCACGTGGACTAATTTTTAAAAAAATTTGTAACATAATATTGAAAATTTAATAATCAATGTCACGTAATCAGTTTGGCCATAATTTTTGCAAATTGGCACATAAGTGGTCTTTTTTTTTTTTTGATTTTTTTTCGAATTGGTACTTAAATAAGCTGACGAAAAATTTTGGCACTAAAGTATGCGCTATACACAAATTTTGGCAATTTTGGTATTCTTTTGCCCAATGGCAGGGGAGCATAAAAAACCAAACTTGAGATCTCTCTTTGATGGATGAGAATTATTTATTCTGTTTTTTTTTTTTGGTAAGGTAAGAGATGTATTAACTTAACCAAAAGGGGGATTACAAGATGAAACCCTACAACACAAGAAGCCTTGCAGTTGTGATGACACTAGGGAATGTCATTACGGGTGCACGGTGTCGTGGGTGAGAATACAAAAGAAAGAGGGAGGGGATGTAACCCAGAGGGAGAATACACATGGACATAAAAGAAGCCAAAATAGGCAACCTAAAAGCAAAAACAGACTAGTCTGAATAACCGAAGCTCAATAAAAAATTGTCGAAGAGATGCCCCAGCTTCCTTGCATCCTTCGGTTCCTAGGGGTGTCATCCACACATTTAAACGTCAAGGCCTTGTCTTTGACAACCTCTCAAGGTGCCTTTTAAGCTGGGCATGAAATGAGTGTGATTACGGAAGAGGATGTGATTTCTTTCCATCTAGATAATGTGACACAATGTGCCGAATGAGAACCGAGCAATAATCTGATGAAAATGATAGCCACGGATGTGCTGCATAGCCCATTGGAGATTGTCAGGCCAACAAGTATTTTGCCAAGCCAAATTGCACCTGGCAGCCCAAAACAGAGCAAGGGGACCAGTGGTGTGGCATCTTACAAAAAAAGGTTGTCTATAGAGTCTAGGCGGCAACTACAGAAGGGGCATACACTTTGCAAAATTCTATGGTAGTTGAGAAATAATACCTGAGTTGGCAGCCTATTCAAAGTGATCAGCCAAAGGTGAAAAGAGTGCTGATGAGGGATGAAATGGTCCCAAATAAAAGAGTGCCAAGACACAATCTGCCATCTATGTCGTATGAGGTCCTAGGTTATAGAAATAGAAAAGACTCTTGAAGGATGGCCAAGCCATATAAAACGATCACTACTTTCGGGGGCCGAGAAGGAAGAGGCTTTGACCAAGATGCAATGGTGACCGTTACTTGAGAGGGGTGGAAGGTTGTGGAGAGAAACTCATACACTTGTAGCCTTCCGAGAGATACAAAATCAATAAATATCCAAAATAGAGAAAAGCTTGTAGAAAGGCCCTCTCTAGTGCCATGAGTCAAACCAAAAAGAGACGGTGCAACCATTGCTAACCTGCCAACGAAAAAGATTTTGAAAATCCGAACGGACATCAATCATTTTCTTCCACACCCAAGAACAAAAAGTCGGTTTAGTGGCGATCCGAAAGTTCTTGTTCTTCAAAAAGGTTGTGTGAATCCATTTACACCATGAGTATTCCTTATCGCTAAAGAGGATCCAAATGTGCTTGAGCATAGCCGTCTCGGTTGCAATCGGATAGCCTGCGAATACCAAGAACCCCCTTCCTCCTTAGGGAGGCAAACATCATCCCAAGAAACTTTAGCATCGCCTACGCCGAGTCCGAGCCTTTCTAGAGAAACTACTTGAGAATCTGCTCAATACTACATAGCACGACTTGGGAAGGATGAATACACTTGCCCAATAGACATGGATAGTATGGAGGACCGATTTAATGAGTTGCGGGCGACATGCAAAAGAGAGAAACCGTTGGAACCATGATTGGGCTCTAGCGGTGATTGAGTTCATTAAAGAATTACACTCCACCTTGCTAAGCCTTGATGCAATAATGGGGACTCTAAAATACCAAATCGGCAAACCGCCTTCTTAGAATCCGAGAGTAGAGAGGAGCTAGCTTCGGAGTTCCACCGAGCCACTCTAGAAAAATAATCTTGCTCTTGGTTACATTAGGCCTAAGTCCAAACCAATTGAAAAACTTATCGAGACCTGTCTTCATGAGATTGATAGAAGCCGAAGTTGCCTCAAGAAACAGAAGGACATAGTCAGCAAAGAATAAGTGAGAGATCTTAGCAACTTTGTACCTTTAGAAAAATTTGAAGCCAGGCCACCAGTTTTGTATATTGAGAATGCCCATGAAAATCTCCATGACAAGTGTAAATAGATAGGAAGACATAGGATCTCCTTATCGGATGCCTCTTCCAGTAGAGAAAAACCCATGAAGTTCCCCATTAATAGAGATAGAGAACTTTGGCGTACAAACACAAGTCATAATGTGCTTGGTAAACATATCGAGAAACACAAAGGCTTGCGGAACCAACACCATAAACTCACAATCCACAAGTATCACAAGCTTTTTTGGAAATCAACTTTGATGGTACACTTGGGTAGATAAGGCTCATGGTGAAACCCACAAAAGAGTTTTTGAGCAAGTAGGATGTTGTCACTAATGCAACGGCCTTTAACAAACGCATTCCGAGGACGACTAATAAGAGTAGGAAGAACACAAGCAAGCCTAGTGGCCATAATCTTCGTAACACATTTGTAGATGGTATTGCAGAAGGCAATAGGTCTAAACTCATTCATGGTGGCAGCGTTAGAGACTTTCGGTACCAGAGAAAGAATGTTAGCATTAGTCTCCCAAAGTAGATTACCATTCTCAAAGAAATTTTTAACAGCTAATAACACAAAAGAGCCAACAATAGCCCAAGTTACTTTGTAAAATTCAGCATTTAACCCATCATGCCCCGAAGCCTTGCTAGGGGCTAAAGAAAATATAGTGTTACAAATCTCAATATTAGAAATGAATCGCGATAGAAATCGAACCTGATTGGCATCAAAGGAGTGCTCAATAACTGACCGTAGCTCTTGAACAAATGGTCGAGCAAGCAGGATAGTGGTTATTTATTCTGTTTGTATCTCAATTTATGGGAAAATTATTTAAAAATTATTAAACCTATTGTATGGATGATAACTCAGTCCTAAACATTCCAATTGTCTCAATTTAGTCCTAATTTTTTTGATAATTTGCCAATTTGTTTTAAAACCTTTCAAGCGTTAATTCAGTCTTAAATTTTTTTTGCCGATTTGCCAACTAGTTGTAAACCTTTTGAACATTTATCAATATAGTATTTTTGCAAATATCCAAATAATAGGTTTAGAAGTAAATTGACACACAGAAAAAGGTTTAGGACTAAATTGGGAAATCGTCAAAAGGTTTATGATGAAATTGGCATAATTAAAATGTTTAGGATTGAAATGGCCTCCCTATGATAGGTTAAGAACTTTTTGGGCAAGTATCCCGTGCACAGTAATGCGGACCCATGTCTCTTCTATGTAAACTTCAAGGAATCCCAAAAATACCCGAATCGTTCCAAAAGTTTCGAGCCTTTTCAATTTGGGTCTTATTCGATTAGAGTAATAATAAGCAAAGAAATTTGGGTAGTTTGGTGGTTCGATTCGGCTTGGGCCAAGTTCGCGTTTTCTTTTTGCATCGTCATTATAACTATTCATCTTTTTTGCATGGACTGCCTAGGTGACGAACGCCTAGTGTGCCCTTACCGGCCCGTCGCCGGTTGCGGCCATATTTAGCCTCGTCGGCTTCCCACATGGAAAGAAGATGAATAGTTATAATGAGGGCAAAATCGAAAAAGTAAATAATTGGTGAGAGTAGTTTTGGAATGAAAAAGAAAAATTATTAATCCTAGGACTTATGCGTTGAGAAAGTTAAAAATCCAAAGCACCCCAAGGCTTTCGGTGTGACGTCCCGAAATTTTGACGCCTATAAGATAACTAGATTCGAGGGATTTAAATCATAAATTCCAGTCTGAAAAATAAATTTAGATTTTTGAGGATTTAAGAGATAAAAATTGGATTATTCCGAGATGTCGATCGAGAAAGTCAAGCCCGAGTAGTCGAGCCGTCATGTTATAGTACCAAAAGCTTTTGTGCCCGAACCTAGCCTTCACGTAACCCTAGTTGTGAGATTTGCAAAAAAAAAAATGCCCTCGGTTTAGTACCGGTAGACTAATTTACTCATGATTATTTAATTATTGTTATTTCCTTGGATATTATATAAGTAAAACAAAACTAATTAAGTTTGATTTGATTTTTTTTGTGGGTTCCCCTTTTTATTTTTGTCCCATCGCCGCCTCACCCCTTCCGCCCACTCTCTCTCTCTCACTCCCTCGCTTTGCCGATGTAATGCCCCCCCTCTTCTTCTTCTTCTTCTTCTTCTTATTTTTCTTCTTCTTACGGGTTTTCTCTAGTTCAGTCCCCTCCATCCTCCCGACGCCACCATCATGACCCGTACCCGCCCACCTCCAGCTAGCCGCACCACCACCCCGCCGCACCGTCGTCTATTTGTGTCATTGCCCGCCACTGTCTTCCGCAGGTCGTCGTTGCTTGCGAGCCATGAAGCCGTGAGCCCGAGCTTTACCCACCCTCTCAATTAGCCACGTCCGACCTGCACTAGTTCGTCGACGCCACCTCTAGCCGAACTCGGGAGCCCTCGAAACCTTTGTCGTGAGCCGCGACCCGGATCACAAGCTCCGTCCGTGAGCACCTAAGCTCCCCAATAGCGACCCACCCGCTGTCCTTGGTTAGTTCTCGCCGTCCCAACAGCCGGTTCATTGGCCTCGGCCTCCATCTCCGATGCCTAGCCGACCCCGACCACCGCCCCGTCGAATTGAGCTCCGACCTAACGACCCCATCATCTCACTAACACCGCGGCCCGTGAGCCGACCGAAGTCGCCTCCAAGCCGATCTGCTGCTTTGTCCTGCCGTGATCTCGTCGGCCATCCGTTAACTTGGGCCACCGTTGACCATGGACCTTTGTTGCCGATCCAACCCACGAACTTCGAAGTTCTTTGGACCCGAGACCCGATTCGGACCCGTGTCGAGCTCTTATAACTCGAATTGACCCATATCATACTCGAGAACCCGCCATTGTCATGGTCGTTATAGATGCGCCCGAGTCATCACCAAATGTCATTTAGTTGTGAGTTAACCCCTAAACTCGATTAGGACAATAATTACGTTTAGAAGGTAGTTAATTAATGTTAATGGCGGTTTAGTTAGATTAATTGTAGTTGGGTTAAATTAGTGATTATGGCTAAGTTAAATTAACCTTAGTCGGGTTAAAGTAAATGTAGTTACTTTAATTTAATCATAGTTACTTTATGTTAATCATGGTTAGATTATATTAACCATAGTTACTTTAATTTAACTATAATTACTTTAATCTAACCGTAGTTACCTTTTGTAACCGCAATTATTTTAATTGATCGTGGTCCGATTAATTAACCGAAGTTGGATTAGTTAATTATTGTGGTGCTATTCGATTGTGGTTGGATAATTTAGTTGAGATAAGTTGACTGATTAAAGCCGGATTAATTAATTAAGGTGGAATTAATTAATTATAATGAGGTTAATCAATTATAATTATGCTAATTAACCTGGATGGATTAATTAATTATTAATTAATTAATCATTATTGGGTGATTATTGTGTAATTTTTTGGGTGATTGTCCGATGATTGTAGGGTGCCTTGAAATCGAAAATTTTATAAGTGAGACAAACAATCACCTTGTTTATGATGCAAAGTCCGGTGGATAAGATAGGTGTATGCGACCACCCGTGTATGTCTCATTGTGATTTGAGCACGAAAAATGGCCTTGAGTCAAGTTTTGAGCACGGCTGTGTATGCATTGAAATTTAATGCAATGATAAAATTGGGTTGGTGCCTAGCATCCTTGGTTTGTCACATAGGGGACAAAACATCACTCGGGAGTGTCCCGAGGGAAAAATGTCACTCGGGGGTGTCCTGGAGATAAAACATCACTTGAGGGGTGTTTCGTAAGTGAAACACCACTCGGGGGTATCCCGTGGATGAAACCTCACTCAAGGGTGTCCCGTGGGCAAGTTATTAATAGCCGAAACAAGTGTGGTACATTGTGCATGCAAACTATGATGAATGTTCCGGTTGTGTGCAATGGATTGACATGTTATACTTGTTTAATGTGTGGGCCAAGGCGGGGTAAGATTAGATGCGATTGATAATTAATTGTGGGGTTTGCGCCCGAACCCGTTGTAGTTAGAGCATGGCACTAGTGGCACACTATTGATCCGTTATCAACGATTACACGGTGTGTTTAGGCCGCCCGAGCGCATCAGCACCCTACTTGGACTTAAGCATTGACTCACGAAAATTTTATATCTCATTCATTATTGTTAACCCCTTTTCGTGTCATTCGCTATGGAGTAGCACTTTACTGGATCTAAGAGAAGTACGTGGATGTTGCTTTCTTTTCAAGTATTGTTACCTAGACGTCGACCTAGTATCTTTTGTTTGGTCGTAGGAAGTGGTCTTGAGGTAGGGCTTGTGTACATATATACTTATCGGGGTTAACGAGATAAATAAATAAAAGTGATCTCATGCTGATGTATGATTTGATAGCCTACTATTCTATCCCCGTTGGTTGATTTGATGTCCGGGAGTAATACGTTCCGCATACGCCTAATAAAAGATAAAAATAATGGGTCGATAAGGTACTTGGGACGTCGTCTTTTTTATGACCTAAGGCGATTTGTTAGGGTTGTTGCGTGCCTAGGGATTGGAGTGTGACATCCCCACCCAAAGTGGTATCGAGCAAGGCCAACCCGAACCATCCGGTCATGGCTTAACGTAATAAGGAACGTTGAGTTTTTGGGATAGTTGGTAGGGTTGAAATCCTATGCATGTGTTTGCTACTTCAATTTTAAGGTTGTATGCCCGAGTTCTCATTACGAGTTGCTTTGGGGTGAGCGGGGCTCCGTATGATACTTACATGATGAGCAACCGTAATGCGGAGGTTCCTAGAGAAAGGGTAACTCAAGAAGATCCTAGAATGGATGGGATTTTGCAGGCGTTGGAAGCTTTAGGAAACATAGTTGGGCAGCAAATAAGGAATCAAGAAGCTGCTACTGCTGCTTTGCTCCACCCGAGGACCCGTTAGCTAGAAACGGGAATGGTGGTCAACGATGCTTAAGTTGGTAGAGCGATTCTTTGAAACTCAAGCCGCTACGATTTTCTAGAGTAGGTAATCCCGAGGCCGCCACCCTTTGGATTAAGGAGTTGAAAAAGATTTTTGTTCTATTGAGATGCACTAAGAAAGATAAGGTAACGTTAGTCGTGTATCAATTGCGGAGAAATGCTAGCTTCGGTGGGAAGCCTCTGGAGGACGGATCTTTCTCGAGCGTACGGTCCCGCGTGGGATGCTTTCATGGAAGCCTTTAAAATTAAGTACTTTTCTCGACTATGCTAGAGAGCGAGAAGATGGCTAATTTTATGCGCCCGCGTCGAAATTAGATGTCGGTGGACCAATATGAATCTAAGTTTGCGGAGTGTCAAGGTATGCCCCGAGGATGGTAGAAGACCCCGTGGATAGGGCCGGGAGATTTCGAAATAGATTAAAGCCCGAGTTGAAGATCTGCTAGTGTTGTTGAATTTGAAAGATTATAATGAGCTGTATGAGAGGGCCTAGTTGATAGAGAGAAACATGACCGAAAGGGCAAGTAGTGTCCGGATCGCGGTTTACGCACTCTCCCGGGATGACTATCGATTTGGAAAAAGTCCGATGATAGGAGAGCAAAGACCCTATTCAGCCCGGTCGAAGGAACGCTGTGGAAAAGCCAAGCATATAACTATCGCGACCTAAAAATTCAATTGAATTCAAGGTTAATGGATTACCAGATTAATTAAATGAATTAACTAACCTAGTCCGAGCTCTCCCAAGCTCTACCAATTCGTAACATAAGTTCATTTGATTTAATAAAAACAAATTTTAAATTTTGGAGCCGCCACTAATCTTTTCGAGTAGGTAGATTAGATACCTAAATAAAGTATCGGGAGAATACTTTATTTTTTGCTAACCAGAGATTTAGGTTCGGAGACTTGATTATGTTAATTTTTCAATTAACACCCTTTCGGTACCATTCTTGTGAAAAATTTTCATAATTGGCAAATTCAATTGATTTCAATGAATGAATTAAGGTGCAATTATTTTTTGGTTTTCCATGATTAAATGAATGTCATACAAATGCAACTATATGACATGCAAACTAATTAAATTACGTGACATGACATGATATAATACATGACATGATGAGCAAGGACATGATCTACCCTAAGTATGCGAAAATATGAGTCTACCCTAGATGACGGGGAAAAATGCATGAACATAGTAGAATATAATGCAAAGATGAACATAACATAGACTATGAAGTGGACTATACTAATGATGTAAAAATATAATGAGAATGAATAACTATACTATATGAAATGCACATGAATTTTTAGTTCTTAAATGAATTTTTCGATTTTTTTTTATGATTTGATGCAACTTGGGTTGATAGATGACATAAGTTAAAACATTGATTTCTCAAGATTTTAATTTATATTAAAAGTCATTAACAATTGCCAAAAATTTAATTAAGACCAAAGTGTGACGCTTTTTATGATTTGTTTTTATGGAAGCTATATCAAATAAAAGTATAATAAACCTTGAGCACAATACACCTTATAATCCGAATTTTTCGATGAATTCGCTTCATACCCCGGAGGTGGGGACAGAAGGTAATTTATTCACGTCGTACCCGGGGTGGGATCGATAGTGAATTTATATATTTTGAAATTCGTCGGTCCGATCCCAAAGTTGTGGGATAGGTTAGAGAATTTCATTGTGCGGATGACGTCATACTTCGGGGGGGGTAAAGTCAAAGAGTCATCCATATTGCACATATTCCGAGGGACAAGGCACAAGGGAGCATGTATTATACTCAAGGTAGATTATAAAAATATTTGAATTAAATCAAAGTATATAAAAAAAATGATTTTCGGCCAACTAGGGATAGGTGCCGAATTTTAAAGGGGATAAGTCCCTATCCCCAAAGGATCACATATCTTTTAAAATTTAGGAAAATTATCTCTTAAAATTTTCAAAGTGTATCGATAATTTTCTAAGTTTAAAAGATATAATCAAATTTCTTAGAGGATATCAACCTCAAACCGCAAGATAAACCTAAATATTCAAAGATGTGCATAATATCTTTAAAATATGATCGGGATTCAAATTATCTTGAAAATTAATATGCAACAAGATATCCGAAATTTCAAACAAGATAAGCACGATATTACGAGATTTGCTCAAAATTTCGGATGATTCCAATATATTGCAATCCCAACGAATTTTATTCCATAAAGCATTAAGATATGCAAAACAACAACAAAAAGAAAGGCAACTTGATATGCAGTCCACGAAAATTATCTAAGGAATAAAAAATAATCGAGGATAAGGATTTGTTACCTAATTTGGCTAAAGTAATTGCTGAATTCAAACTTCAAGTCGCTTTATGGATCAAGTTTGCTTGGTGGTGCGAATTCACGTTCATGGCTGACAATCATGGACTCCCAAGCTCGAGTGGCAGCCCAAAAACATGCGCTGGACAGTGATCAATCGGGGCCAAAGCAGCAAGAAAACTGACCTATTAAGCAATCTTAGATTGACTTCAAACAACAGAATGAATGGGACTGTTTCCCAGAAAGAACAAGGTACTGAACAGCAGTTAATCCTGCAAGAAAACGCCTAGAACAACAACAAGGAACAGCCGAAAAAAGCCTAGATGGGAACTGCAGTAAAAATCAGCATAAACTGCAACTTTTCAGCACCAAACAACACCTATTTCGGCACCGAACAGCCACCGAATTGACTACGAACAACAGGGGATGGTAACGTCGAGCATCAATTTTCTTTGGCGCCAACACAGCAACTCCAGATCTTAATTTGAGAGCCCAACAGCTTCTGGTTTTGCTAAATCCTTGGTGTGGATAGCAAATCCAATGATGGAAAGAGCGTTTTCAAGGCCGAGACAGAGCACCGCTTGGATCACAACACACCATAGGGGAAACACCATTGATTCTCTTTTGCAAGTGGCAAAGTTGCCAACCCTAGAGAAGATAACCTATTCTCTCTCTCAATGTGCCTTATGTGTAGATTATCTCCCCCCGTAAACCCTAGGCAAAGCTTGTTTATATAGGCCGAAACATTGCAAGCTTGGGGGTTAAATTTTCAAACTATCACAAAATAAACCCTTCATTATAATCAGAATTTTAATTAGGTATCAAAGAGCCAAATTGCAACCAATCACTCTCAAAATTTAAGATGGGAAATTTGGCTAGGCCTTTATTTCATGAGCCTGCCGATTTTCATTCTTTTTTATGGGCTGACCTAAGCAACTTTGGTCCCAGTCAATATTAGACGAATGTAGCTATAAAGCTCCTTTTTTAATTATGTTTAAAAGGCTCAATTAGACTTAAAATAAGCCCAAAGATTCCCAAAAGTTCGGCACCCCTTTCTTGGTCGAAAATCACATGTGGACTCGGGTCTGCTGCTTATGAACATAATTCCCCACCGCTGGCCCTAATTAAAAAAATGCAACGTACAACTGATATAAAACAAATGTGCTACGTATGAAAGCTAATTTAATTATTTTTGGCGAGAACTAAACTAGTTCTCATTTTTTTGTGTAGAAACGAATGCTTTACGGAAAATCAAAATTTAGGTGTCAACAATAACCCCAATTCTAAGTGCCGACTCTATAAGCGGAGGCATGGAACGGTCTCGTGTCATTTTATGGGGGAGCTTGCTTTGGGTGTGGTCAACATGGCTACCAAGTGAGGGATCTCTCGCAAAGACCAATGAGAGTGTAAGTGCCACCACAACAAGGAGGACAACCGTGAGGGAATGTACCGCAGGACAACCCGAATGAACCCCGCTAAAGAATAGTGTATTGCCCGCAGTAGCATGTTCCGGTTGTAAGTCGATTACAGGTAGTCGAAGTGGAAAAGACCTATCGATAGACTTGACTTATGAATATGGGTTTGTAATGAGACAATTGGTATTTGTGGATTATATAAGTTTGAACTTGTGTTATATTCTAATGGCTTTAGTTATCGACATTCATTAAAGATCCCGAGTGGCGATATGATTGAGATTTGCAAGGACGTTAATGAGAACTAGGAAGTTTTAAGTCTAGATTTGAGCTGGTAAATGTGCTTGAGGCTTAATGATTCACTTATGGACAAAGGACCAAGTGGATTATATGATTGTGATATTGGATTGTCAACGACCAAACTTGAGGATATATTATTGTGATCGATAGGTGGATTAGATGATAAGCTCGGAAGGCGAAGATTTAGATTTAAATCATTGGAGTTTAGTGGTTAGCCTGTTTGGAACGATTGTGGATATGGAATTGTGGTGATTGATAATTGTGAAGTATAGGCCCGAATCTGGGTGGCATTTTGATGATTTAAGTTACTGATTTTTATTGATGGCCCCGATTGACGAGAAAATGGTCGCAAGAAAGTGAACGACAAACATTTGAACTAAAGGCCTGTGTAATAGAATGCATATGAGTTTTTGCTGGACAACGATCGACATGAAGTTATATATTGATATTAGGCAATTGATATATGAGATGCGATGATCGCTTGAGGAGTTCAAAAGTTTAGATTGATAAGGGTCGAAGTGAAGTTAAGAGATGTATGCTTGAGTAGTGAGGGCAATCATGCATGGCACATGTTTATGACATTAAAGTTGGTTCTCAAAGTAAAAAACATATTTTGAAAGTACGTAGCGTTGCGTCTTGAGCATCGAGACAAAAGATTATGTGTGGATCGAGATGCCGCGAAGTAGTAATATTTTTGTGCTTCATGGTGTTAATGAAGGTCGGTTTGTACCTCTAAATGCGAGTTGGATAGAGCCCTTCTTGCGTGATCTGGATAGCCTTGGAATGAATTGAGACCCACATGAGCTAGTTGGCCAACGACCCAACAATGTTGTGGTGGGGTGTAGTTTATATGAGGACCGTAATCAATGGAATCACAGAAGACATGTATGTGAAACGAGGAATTATGGAAACAAACGTGAAAGGTTCGTAATGGCATAGTGAGCTAATGGCGGGAAGAAAATGTCGATGGATCTATGAGTTACTGAGATTGGTAATGACTTAAAATAAGATTAAGATTGCTAGATACGGCAATTAAGGAAGACAAGTGATTAGAGTACACAGGAAAGCTTAGTAAGGCCACAAAGTTGAGTGAGATAATGACCACAAGGGTCTTGCTTTTGATAAGAAGGAAATCTTGTAGAAAGCCCGTCGAACAACTACGGTATTCAGGCGGCCAGCACAAATATGTATTAGAATTTGAGGCAATACTCTTAGTGGAATGGTATGAAGGCTGGCATAGCCAAGCATGTGGCGAAGTGTTGAACATGTCGGCAAGTCAAGGCCCAAAGATTATAAGCCTAGTGGACTGCTGCAACCGCTTGAGACGTGAGAGCATATCACAATGGACTTCTTGATGAGTTTACTAAGGAGTCGAGAGGCAATGATTCCATTTGGGTCGTGGTGGATAGATTGACGAAGTTGCTCATTTTATCGATGTACGAAAAGACTTCACTTTGGATAGGTATGCTTGAGCTGTATGTGTGATAGATAATGCGTCTTTATGGAGTATCAATGACAATCACATCGAATCGTGATCTCAAGTTCACTCGCCACATTTTTAAAAAGTCCGCAAATTGCGTTGGGAACGAAGGCTGCAGTTCAATATGGCCTGTCATCGGCAAATGGATGGCCCGTCTGAAAGGACAATTCAAACGCTTAAGGATATACTCGAGAGCCCGTGTTTTGGATTTTAATGGTAGTTGGGAGGAACAGACTTCATTTGGTTGAGTTTGCCTACACTAACAGCTTTCAACAGCTTCATATGGTAGGCCTTATAGGATGCCGGTATGTTGGAACGAAGTTGGTGAAAGAATGATCACTAGCCCCGAGTTGGTGCAACAATCATTCGAAGCTGTCAAGGTCATTAAGGAAAGACTTAAGACAAAGAAAGAGCTGCCGGAAAAGTTATGTCGACAAGTGGCGCAGACCTTTGGAATTTCGGGGGGGGATCATGTATTTCGAAGGTCTTTTTATGAGAGAGATATCTTGATTTGGCAAGCAAGGAAAGCTAAGCTTGAGATATATGAACCCTTTGAGATTATGGTGCGGATTGGAAATCAGCGTATTATCTTGCGTTGCGGCTGAGACTTGCTCAAGTGCACAACATTTTTCACGTGTCGATACTCGAGAAAATATGCGCATGATCCAGCTCATGTGTTAAGTTTTGAGGAAATTGAAGTGGACGAATGAGTATCGTACATGGAGCGTTCGGTGAAGATTGTGGATAAGAAAGAGCAAGTGCTTGAACAAGACAATCCCATTGGTCAAAGTAGTTTGGCAACACCATGGAACGGAGGGTGCAACGTGGGGAAACGAAGAAGTCATGAAAAGTTTGTACCCTTTTCTTTTCGAGGAAGTGTAACAATGGTTTAATTTCGAAAATGAAATTTCCTAAGGAGGGAGAGTTGTGATGTCTTGAAATTTCGATATCTATAAGATAACCTGGATTCGAGAGATTTAATTCATGAATTCTAGTCCGGAAAATAAATTTGAATTTTTGAAGATTTAAGAGATAAAAATTAGATTATTCTAAGACGTTAGTCGAGAAAGTCAAGGCCGAGTAGTCGAGCTGTTACATCGTAGTATCGAAAACCTTTGCGCCTGAACCTAAAAACCCTAGTTGTGAGATTTTAAAAAAAAAACCCTAGCCATTGTGAATTTCCCTAAAAAAAAAAAAATGCTCTCGGATTTAGTCAAATTCTTAGTCAAAAACTAATTTACTCATAGTTAGTTAAATTACTATTTTCCCTTGAATATTATATAAATAAAACAAAAGTAATTAAGTTTGAATTTATTTTTGTTTTTTTGTGGGCTCCACCTCTTTTTCTTTTTGTCCCATTAGTGGTCTCACCCCTTTCCCCTACTCTCTCTCTCACACTCTCTCTTCGCCTTGAACGTCCCTCCATTCTTCTTTTTTTCTTCTTCTTTGGTTTTCTTCTTGCGGGTCTCCTTTGGTTCGGCCCCCTCCATCCTTCCGACGCTACCATCACCATCTGACCCACCTTTAGCCACCGCACCACCATTGCACCACCACCCCACCGTACCGCCGTCTTTCCGTGTCGTTGCTCGCAAGCCGTGGAGCCGTGAGCCCGCGCTTCACCCTCCCTTTAGGCCAACCACCTCCATCCTCCACTAGTCCATCGCAGCCACCTTTAGCCGAATTTGAGAGCCCCCGAAGCCTCTATTGTGAGCTGCGACCCGGACCGCGAGCCTCGTCCGTATGCGCTCAGCGCCCTCGGTCGTGATCCACCCGTTGTCCCGAGCTCGTTTAGTCGTCCCAGCTATGGTTTAGCCCCATAACCCCTACCCCCGATGTCCAGCCGACCCTAGCTGCTACCTCGACGAATCGAACTCCCACCCGACAGCCCCTCATCCCACCGCCACTAGCCTTGCGAGGAATGACACGAATTCCCTCCCCCACCCCCGAGCCAATCTCCCGCTTTGAGCTACCGTGATCCTACCGGCCATTTGTTGACCCGGGCCATTGCCGACCATGGACCCGTGAGCCCAACCCATGTAGGCGACCTAACCCATGAACTCCGGGTTGTTGGACTTGAGACCCGATCCGAACCCGTGCGGAGCTGCCGTAACCCGAACCGACCCTTATTGTACTTGCGAACCCACCTTTGTAGTGGTCGTCACCGACACGCCCGAGTCGTCACCGAACGTCGTTTAGTTGTGAACGGAGCCCTAAACTCTAATTAAGACGTTAATTACTTTTATAAGATAGTTAATTAGTGTTAATGACGGTTTAGTTAGATTAATTGTAGTCGGGTTAGATTAGTGATTATGGTTAAGTTAAATTAACCATAGTCGGGTTAAAGTAACCGTAGTTACTTTAATTTAATCATGGTTACTTTATGTTAATCATGGTTAGATTATATTAACCATAGTTATTTTAATTTAACTACGGTTACTTTAATATAATCGTAGTTACTTTTGTAACCATAGTTACTTTAATTGAACGTAGTCTAATTAATTAACCGTGGGTTAGTTAATTATTGTAGTGCTATTCGATTGTGGTCGATAATTTAGCCGAGATAAGTTGATCGATTAAAGCCGATTAATTAATTAAGGTGGACTTAATTAACTACAATGAGGTTAATTAATTATAATTATGCTAATTAACTTAGATAGATTAATTAATTATTTATTGTGTAATTTTTTGGGTGATTGTCCGATGATTGTTCGGTGCCTTGAATGTTGAAAATTTTATAAGTGAGACGAGCAATCACCCCATTTTTTATGCAAATTCTAGTGGATAATATTGGTATATGCGACCACCTGTGTATATCTCATTGTGATTTGAGCACGAAAAATGGCCTCGAGCCAAGTTTTGAGCACAACTATATATGCATTGGAATTTAATGCAATCGGTTGGTCGCTTAGCATGCTTGAGTGGTCACATGAGAGATAAAACATCACTCGGGGGTGTCCCGGGGCAAAACATCACTCGAGGGTGTCTCGGGGAAAACATTACTCGGGAATGTTCCGTCGGCAAAACATCACTTGGGGGTGTCCCGAGGGTAAAACGTCACTCGAGAGTGTCCCGTGGACGAAATCTCACTCAGGGGATATCTCGTGGGCGAGTTATTAATAATCGAAACATGTGTGGTACATTGTACATGCAGTCGTGATGAGAGTTCTAGTAGCGTGCCTTGGAATATATGCAATGGATTGCCATGCTATACTGTTCAATGTGTAGGCCAAGATGGGGTAAGATTTCATGTGATTGATAATTGATTGTGGGGTTTGTCCTTAAACTTGTTGTAGTTAAAGCGTGGCGCTAATCGCACGCTATTGATATATTATCGACAGTTTACCCTATGTATTTAGGCCACCCCGAGCGAATTAGCGCCCTACTTGGACTTAGGTATTGATTCATGGAGATTTTATATCTCATTCGTTGTTGTTAACCCATTTTCGAGTCCTTAACTATGGAGTATCGATTTATGGGATTTGAGCGAATCAAATGGATGTTGGTTTCTTTTTGAAGTAGCTTGAAATAGTGTTAACCTAGACCCTAACCTGGTATCTTTTGTTTGGTCATAAGAAGTGGTTCCGAGGTAGGGCTTGTGTACATATATACTTCCTAGGGTTAACGAGATAAATAAATAAAAGTGATCTTCTTCTAATGTGTGATTTGACAGCCCACTATTTTATCCCCGTTGTTTGATTTGTTGTCCGAGAGTAGCACGTTCCACATGCGCCTAATAAAAAGATAAAAATAATAGGCCGATGACGTTCCCGGAACGTTGTCCTTTTATGATTTGAGGCGATTTGGTAGGGTTGTTGTGTGCTTGGGGATCGGGGCATGATATTCAGCCTTGGTAAAACCAACTTTTCCCCAAAACACCCATAATTTGGCCCAACTACCTTGAAAAAACTTTCCCAAACGGACTTAATATTAACCGAATCAATAGTGCTCTCGGCATTAGACAAGATACGCTTCCTAACCTTCAAGGCTTCCATCATTTGTCCGGCAGGTAGTTAACTAGCAAAACACTTTACAAGTGATCCTAAATAAATTGCTTCATAGCTAACAAGCAACTCGATTATTCTTTCCTAAGCAGCAAATATGGTATTTTTCGGGGTTCTTCACTAATGATAGTGAGATTTGTGGATTTATACTTAATAAGAGCAATTGAAAATCCCCATTCAATTTCTTAAAGTTTGAACTAGTATGTACCTCAATAGAGTTGCCATTTATAGAGAAGGTGATTTATTTAACAAACAATATACAAAATTAGCATCATGTGAGTACTCATCCTAAGAGTTACATACATCATCATATAATCACCTTTGGGTACAATAAATGACATATATTTGTAAACTCTCTACATGTCACTGTCTTGATAATGTATTCTAATTTTCGTGAATCATCACCTTTGGATATATGAATCACTATGATCAGTCATTCCTCAACTATATGCTGTACAATGTGCCCTCTATGAATCAATATATAATCACCTCCTTTGGAAGTATGACCATGCATTAAAACATGAGACATCGCACCCCAATATCAAACCGATATTTCTCAAATCCAACCAAGTGTGCTACTTTGGTGGTCACAACTTAATTGAATCTTTAAAACTCACTTATCCGAATGATATAAACTTTATGTCTCATATTTACTCTCTCTCCATATATACATGTAATTTTAGTTTTGTAGATAGGGGCAATTCGTCACTAAAATTACATGTAATGCTAATTTACATTGATGCACTTAACAATACATGTTTAAACATCGTACATGAGTTAATAAATTATACTCTACACAACCTATATGTAGCCACAAACATGTGATCTTGTACCCCTATTTCGAAAATCATATAGAAATACATGGAAAAATACGAAAATACCCCAAACAATTTACATATTTAGGGGTTCCATGTGTATTTTCAATCTATAAATGCATCAAATATGTAAAATAAATATATCACATGGTAGAGCATAAGCATACTCGTATGCTAGTACCATAAACTCCCCGATCGAACAAGCTACGCACCTTCACACGCCTCTAGAAGCTTCGGCAAGTAAGGCCCATGTACCTCTAGAAGCTTTGGCACATGAGGCCTCGTGCAATCACGGGCCTCGCATGTGTCTATCATCAACAATCATGAAATCAATCTAATTGTTACCCCCTAACCGATCAATTGAATTGGGTTGAGAGGTTTGGTTGGACCAGTTTGATCAAAAGGCCCGAGTCAAGCGCTCAACGGTTCGGGTCGTGGTCAATGGGTCGAGTTGGGTCAACCAAATTGGGTTGATTTGAGCTCCGAACGTAATGTGACATAATGATGATGTCACCTTGATGACGTCAACATGTGTAGGAGATGCTTGCATGTGGTGGGCTTGCTAGTGTGTGGTCGTCTAAGTAGCACCGACACCGACATGCGACATGCAACATGATATGACTCGATATGCGGACATGTTATTTCTAAAAAAATAGAGAATTTTGATACGTTGGGACTCATTGTATTTATCATGTACTTGTAAAATATTAATTGTGAGTTTCTTCTTATTCTTTTTCGATAGGGATTTACGATTAGATTTTTTTGTGTTGGTTGGATATATTAATGGTGGGGTGACTGAATATATGACTTGAGTATATATTTTTGATGAATTTATATTTTGACCCATAATTTAATGAAAATGCTTAAAATTGGCTCGTACGTGATGAAATGGCGTGTCGGGATGCTAGACTCGCATGTCGCTAGCGTGTTTGGGAGTGCCGACCACATATCGATCGCATGCTAGAGAGTGTCGGGAAAGTGTCGAAGTGTTGGAGAGTGTCGAGATACGACATGTAAACCCTCGGAGAGTGTCGGTGCTTCCTCGGTGGCAGCCATGTAGCGGCATATGTGATGGTTCTCGATGGCGACCATGATATGGTTTTACTTGTCTCGATACGTATAAACCGAATATGTGATCAAATTTAACTTTTACCGAAAATAAAATTTCAAAAAATAGCCAAAACATAATTTCAATATCTAAAATGTGGAGGGTCCGATACCATATGTGAGCTGTGATTACAACCTTAAGTAGCGTCTAAAGATCACTACAATTAAATGCACGAATCACAATATCGAAGTAGAGGAATTTACACACCTTATTTGAGATCCATCATTCTTGATACGGAATATCGATGAATCAATGCTTCTCGTCCGTGACTCCCTCGAATCATTTGCTTCAATGAGACTTCCGCTCACATATCGTGTTATGTGGCGAATCTTTTTGTGTGGTTATGTGTGCACTAGGATTAGAGAAGGGACTTGATCTTTATATAATATTTATAAAGTTTGTAATCCGACCCTCTTATTACTAATAATGTTTAACTCGGTCCACATTATCTACTCATATATTTAACTAATTAAGAAACTTTATATCTTATCTTTATTAGATCAATTAATAATTATAATATTAATTAAGAGGGCCCACATTAGAAAAAAACTCTAACATTTCTTGCCCTCCCTTTGCTTGCAATAGTCGGGGTTATGCAATTGTGTCATATTAGTAAAGTGACATAAGATGCATCTCAAAGATTTTTGGATTCTTGGTAATGATTGCTTGTTTCCATCATTTACATGCCATGTATCACATGGATAGATTCAGCCTCAATGATAAAATGGGGGACGCAAAGTTCGATATCGGGCCGCTCCTGGAAGCCATGAGGATGGAGACGAACCCGCAAGGCCTCAAAGATCGAACCGTGGTCAAGAGGATCCTCCTAAACCAGCTAAATCACCGGTCCAAAGAGAGCTATATCATGGTAAGCAACTGTCAAGCCCCGATCTTTAGGCACGCGACAACCCTACTAAATCACCCTCAGGTCATAAAGGATAACGTCCCAAGCACATTATCGACCCATTTAATTTTATATTTCATTACACATGTGGAAACTAACATTCCTAGATAATAAGATTAGCAAGGATAGTAAAACAGGAAACAATAACAATCAATCGACAAAAGACATTTTCATTTTATTACTAAAAGAAGATGACCGTTAACCCTATAGAGCTATACAAAGAATACAACCCCATTCTTCAGGACAGCTCCCTAGAACTAGCAAAAAGTAGGTGGGTCGGGAAGAGTTAGCTTCTTATCTACTCCAAAAGAGGGGTTACGACACCCTTGTTCTCAATATCAATAAAGCTTCTCTTAAAAGGTCCACCTCAAGCCTATGACCACTAGTCCCGATCGTTATCAAAAGAGGATGAGAGGACAACATCCGATTCCATGGATGGCACGGACTTAGAGTCCGGTTTGGGATCCACTACTTTCTTGTCGGGTGTGTCAATATCCATTGGGTTCCAGGGCGGGAACATAAGTGGTCGGGTTAGGTGGCCCCTCAAATCTACAGAGTGGGCCAAAGAGCTAGTCCCCATCACAAAAGAACCGGGCTTTAAAGAGATGGGCTACTAGGTAACTTAACCCCTCGTCCATCCGGATAGTAGTAACGTGATGCTCCTAGACCTAGTCCGTGCTTGCGATCGGATAGTGTATGATATAAAACGGCTGGTCGATAAGGACACCAAATTTGACATGCCTTTTTATTAACTTGGATTTGAAAATGTTAACCACAATGGGGTCAAAATAAATCTTAGTGAGTCAACGTCTAAACCCGGCTATAGTGTTTATTCGCTTAAAACATTCTACCAACCAAGACAGATGCATGACATATAATATCAACCACATGTAACTTATCGCCTTCCGGCCACATATAATGCAATGCTTGACTCGACACGATAGTCACATCAACAACCACTTGCAAAGCATCACATCAAGTTGCATACACATGACACCACATGCAGCCCATTTATTAACAAATAGGGCCACGCGGCCCGGCGCATAAGATCAAAGTGGCTTGACACCATGACTATTGGTGTCACTAGCATGACCCGATTTCGTCTCTTACTTCCGACGACGGTATCCGATAGTTCGAATGATTTCGATCGACACGTCATGAAGCTACTAGAAATCCTTGTAGGGCTTCGGTCCATCATAAGCTGGGACGGGCATCCGATCAACTCAACAACACAGATTGACGTGCATCCGACAAATCGTGTGGTTCCATGCGACCGGCACAAGATTTAACTTGTCTGGATTTCGTATGACTAACACGGTTTAAATTCATCATATGACCACACAAGCACATTTAGTGAATACCCCGTCAATTTTTATCTTTGCAATTAGTCGAATGCTCTTAAAGTTGTGCTTAAAGACTTGACCCAAGGCTATTTTCATGCTAAAATATGCGATTTAGTTCCACACTTGATCTTATGATTACACGCTTTATCAACCATACTTTGCATCTCATACGGGATGACCGACACTCATAAATTCATCCATAACACTTAGCAGCCCAATAGTCGATCGATCACAACGATTAATATGAGTATTTAGTTCACTCCGAATGTCGTTATAAATTTCAATTTCATAAAATCGAGCCGATAAAATTCCAATCCATCAAATAGTCAATCGTCCGTTTGAATCAAGTCTATCGTTCGCTCGCGATCAAATAATAACAACCAGCTAAACAATTTAGTCTAAACATCAACTAGCCACAGTTCACCTAACTATCCATTCTAACTTAATTAATTATGGTCATTTAACCTAAACCGATTATTTAACTAAATCGACCATAATTTAGTCTACCTAAATACTCTAATGCACTAATTAACTCAAGATAAGCGCAATTAGAGTTCTAACCAAGTGTTAGGAGCTAACTCACAATTAATGGCTTCGAACGACGGTGCGGCGACACAAACGATGATGGCAAGGCTTACCGCCGGGCTTGGGCTCGGCGGCTCGGGTGGCTTGAGTTCCGAATGCTCCAGAGGGTGGTACGATACAGCAAGTTCGGGTCGGGGCTGGTGGCGACGACAAAAGAGAGACGAGAGTGGCCGTGGTGCTGAGTGGAGGGGGGCCGAGAGAGGTGAGATGGGGTTGAGGGATTGGAGCGGCTTGAGTAGAGGTCGGGCGATGAGTTGGTAGCAACGACGGGCAGCCGAGAGGCGATAAGCAATACCAACAAAGGCGGAGGGGGATTGACGCTCATCGGTGAGGAGGAGAGAGAGAGTGGTCAAGACAACATTGGAGGAGGAAAGGGAAACGGAGATATCGGGGTTCGCAAGAGAGGTGAGTGAGGGAGTATGACGGAGACGGTGAGGGGCGAAGCTTGCGGCTGGCCGGTAGTATGGCGACAATGAGTGGGGCAACGGCGAACGGACGGCGGCCGAGCAACGAGAGAAGGAGGTGGCGTCGGGGTGGTGGTGTAAAAGGTGGGGTGATCGAGTGAGGGAATGGAGGGGAGGGAGGGAAAGAGAGAGAGTGAGAAGAGAGAGAGGGTGAGTTGGTATGAGTTGACTAGGGTAGTTAAGAAAAGACAAGTAGGTCATTGAAGTCACATGAATAAGAGGGATTTAACTTTTATGTATGTCCCACTTGAGGGTTTGAATTATTTTGTCTCTAGTGCATGAATGGGTGGGGGGGGGGTAAAACGGTCATTTAACATTTGAGGACTAGTTGGACATTTGGCTCAACCGATGGAGGGTATTTTAGTTTTTTTTCTGCTAGGGTTCGGTCGGGGTTAGGCCCGAGTGCGAGGGTCTCATTCCTATTACGTGACGATTGAACCAATGAAGCCTAATATAAACCGACCGATGTCTTAGAAAATATCCAACCATTGTCACTTAAATCCTTAAAACTTAATTTTATACAACAAACTAGAATTCATAGTCGGACTCAACTTTCCTTTCTTGCTAAAACAGAACATTCCTCCACATGCGACACATTCGTAACGACATGATCGCCCACCCGAAACTCCAAAGGCCTACGCGTTCTGTCGACGTAACGTTTCGACGACTCTGGGGCAGTCCTTAGTCTATCTCTAATAATATTCACAGCTTTCCATAGATTACTACACCAACTCGGGGTTAGTGGTCTTCCTTTTGCCACTTCATCTCAACATACCGGTGTTCCGCAAGCTCTACTATACAACGGTTTGAATAGTGCCATCTTAATGCTCTGCTGATAGCTATTGTTATAGGCAAACTTAACCGGATGCAGCTGATCCTCCCAGCTACTCTTGAAGTACAAAACACAAGCTCGCAACATATCCTCCAAGGTTTGAATTGTCCTTTTTGACCGGCCATCCGTCTGCGCATGATAAGCCGTCTTCGAACTGCATTTTCGTCCCCAAAGCGATCTGCAAACTCTTCCAAAACGTGGCGGTGAATTTGGGATCATGATCCGAAATGATCATCATTGGTACTCCGTGCTACCTCATAATGTACCTTACTTATAGCTCTACATAACGATCCAAAGCGAAGTCCTTTCTCACCGGAAAGAAATGCCCGACTTCGTCAACCTATCCACCACCACCCAAATCGAATCATTACCTCTTTGACTCGTTAGCAAATCCATCATGAAGTCCATCGTGACATGCTCCCACTTCTACTCTGGAATCTCCAACGATTGTAGCAAACCTCTAAGTTTACAATCTTTGCGCCTTGACTTGCCGACAAGTCAAGCACTTAGCCATATGTTTGGCGATATCCCTCTTCATACCAATCCACCAATAGTGCTATATCGGGTTCGATACACATTCGTACTACCCCGGATGAATACTATAACTATTATGGTGCGCTTCCGACAAGATTTCCTCATTTAGGCCTTCGTCGGCGGGAATGCACATACATCCTTGAAACCTAAGTATTCCATCATCGGTTACTTGAAAGTCAACCCTTCTTTTAGCCGAGCCCTCTTGAAGGATCTTCCGAATGGCTTAGTTTGTCAACCGTAACACCTTAACCTTAACTCCGCACTTCTAGCTCTATCCTCGGAGTAGCCATGAGGCTTGATAGATGACTTATTCGATAGAAACAGGATTCGTGGCGAGAGGCGACCGGGTATGAGAATCATGATGAGATATATTTTGATCTTTGATTTATCCTCATTGTTTGATCAATATTATTCTTGCTTATTTTAACATATTAAATTTTCCCACTAACAATCAATTATCTGGTTAGGATTGCATTCCTAAGTTAAATTGATTGACTAATCAATCTCAAAGATATTCTTGAAACTTTCTATACAACGAGTCTTGATTGGTTGGCAATCACCCCTTTGACAATTGTCTTTGTTAGATGCTTATTGTAAGGATTTTAGGATTTGATTGTATGGGAGAACAAATCTTCTCAAACTTTTGATCGTTCTCACCTTAACGACTTGTAATTTTTATTCATTGATCAACCAACGGCTAGTTTTTGGAGATTAATCTTCGGAGTGGTTTTATCCAACGAGAAATTTGGAAGACGAGGAGTATAAAGAGCACTGAGTTCAAAGACTAGTGAGAGAGAACAAGAGTTCATCATCCTTATTCCAAGAAAGCTTTATTAGACAAAATTGTCTACTTGAGCGTTTACTTGAAATCTTATGAGAGGTGTGTACCTAGTCAAGTGTGTAGAGTAAAATAACCTTAAGAGAGACAAAGCTTGCTTCGTTGGAAGTACTTGTGGCCAAGCAATCACATCTTTTTGTAATCTCTTACTTGATTACTTAGTGGAATCCAGCCATTAGGTGTTGTGTAGGAGAGTGGACATAGGATTACCAAAAGCCAAACCACTATAATCTCTTGTGCATTGTCTTCTATTCTTTACTCGTCTCTATTAACTATCTAGTAGAAGTATTGCATGGTTCCGTTAACTCCATCCGCTCCTATCAAACTTGAAGTTTTTAATTCCGCATTATTTTGTCAAGTTTGATTATATTCACCTATTCATCCCCTCTAGGTGTTGGGTCTAGCCAAAACAACATAGAGTCTTAATGGGCTCACAAGATGGACCTGACTTCACTCTTATTGAAAATATCAAGATAGTTTCTTTCTTACCCATTATTTTCGTCTATTAGTTATTGCAGTATATCTTTCATTTGTTGCATTTGGCATTGTTATTTTCATGTAATATGCTAATCTTAGTTCTTGTCAGTGTAATCCACAGTCAGCATAAATTATCTTATTTAATAACTACTTTTATTTAATGAAGTTTCAATTCCCCTGTTATTAACTTACTTTTTATTTAATTGAAGTTTCAATTCCTCCTGTTATTTGTTGCCATGCTGTAATTTTATAAATTCGCTAACAAGCACTAACTTTCTCTTATTTTTGTTGTAAATCAATTCTATATAATGTTGAAAGCCAATTCTTTAAGATTTTATAATCGAAATAGTGATTCTATCCAAATAATATATACATATGAAGAGTTTAAAGTGGTCAACCAAGTGGATACAGATTTTCATAGGTTGGATTAAATATGACAATATTTTAGTGAACGGGTGACTAAATTTGTATTGCGTATAAATTGATCAAAACTGTTTAAATGGATCAATTTGAATTGGATCATTTTCGACTTGACCCACCCATTTGATGGCCTTAGTATCCACCAACCAAAGCTTTTGTAGAATGTCAACTTGCGTGTAACAGTCGTACTGTTGCAATCAAAATTCTCTCAACCACCCTATAAGTTATGTCCGTAATTAATTTGACTATTTGACTTTGTCTGCTTACAGATATAGACCGAGACAAGGATCTTGTAAGCCTTGATTATGAATTGGCTATTCAGATTATTGATTTGTTCCCGAGATTTGGCAAATTTCTGTTAAATATTTGGATTGCGCGGAAGTATGATGGTAGTTTTTGGTTAGTGATGTGCAAGTGGACATGTATGCAGCGTGTAATTGGTATAAGATGGACAAGAGTAAGATACGGTATTTAGAGAATATAGGCAAGGTTTATGGAACAAGGATAGCTTGATTAGTTGATAGAGTTGGTAATACAATAACTGGAGGATGTGTCGGTTGAGAAGCTAAGTGATATGGAGTTTATTTTCATGCTCCTCACCGCATCTCAATTATCACATAAAGAGCCATATTTATAGACCTCTATACACTGACTCTACTACAAACCATTGGCTGAAATTTTGCCAACTCAACCAGTTCTAGAGTGAGCTTGCAAATGTGGTCAGAACACCAGCCCACGTACACTCGAGTTATCCATAAGTTCTTTGACTATATTCAAGATTTTTGTTGTTTGTGCGGAGAGGAGAGGTCCAGAAGCTTCTTGAAATTGGATCACCAATTCTCCACATCCCCTTTCCTCTGTCTTTTGTCTGATTCTCTCTCCTTTCTTGCTATTTTATTTTTAATACCCACTTCCTTCCTACATCAGTTTGGTCCCGAGCTAGATTTGGTCCCCATAAATTGGTACTAGAGCCGATATTTCCAAGTAATTGTGTAGGTTCTTAAACCATCATCAAGAAGTTCGTCATTCATTTGATCACACGTAAAAGCATCAGTTTTAAAATGATCGTGCATCATTAATGTCTCGTTTCAGGTCCCCGATCTAACAACCTTGTTGTTGCATATGAGGGAGATGTTGGGACGATATATGTTAATCCAGCACGAGCTCTATGTTTTAGAAGTTATCATATTGCAAAGAAGGCGCGGCCAAACAATCTGCAGAATACTCGATCATGCGATCATTTGGATGCATTTTGCCCATGCTCACGTAAGAGATGGCATATGGAGCCGAGGGAAAAGAGGTACATATTCCTAGGCTATACAACGGGGGTGAAAAAAGTTATAGAAAGATTGCGATCAAAGAGAATTTTTATTTACTGAGATAATAAAGTGCATGTGTCTAAACCAAAAACAAATGTATCAAGGTGTAAACCAAACAAATTGACGCCAGTTACCGAATCATAATACTCGATCCAAAAAAATTTGGAACCTGTTCGTTTGTAATAGGATAATCTCCAATAACTCAACTGAGATTATACTCTTTCTAATAAATTATTCCACTAATTATTATATTAGTCCTCGGAAAATATTGCGACCCAACTATTTTGTGCGACCAGCTTTGTAGGTAGAGGCCAGAATTCTCTTCAGACATTTACTGTAGACGAAGGGTCGCTCCAACGCAACAATGTGGCCTGCTTTCTCAATGCATACTAGGGTTGCATTATCTCCCAATTTCCTATTCAAAACAACATAACCGAATGAGTCAAATTTCTGCTGAAAATGATTGAATGGATACCCAGTGCAGCAAACAACATCTTCTAAGTGTGCCTATTTTCAAAACTAATTATCGGGTCCGGAAAAAAGAGAGAGGAGAAAAGACCTATTTAACAGGAAATTATCAGTGAACCTAGTACCGATTTTAAGTTAAATAAATCGTTACAAGTTTACCAATACTTCTTAACTATATTCTTCCAATTTCTCATAGAACTTATGATAGTTTTATTAGGTCTGCGAACAGTGCGAAAGAGAAATCACGCTGCCATCATTGTAAATTGATCTTATATATCAAAATTCATCTCTTAAAACTCGGATACAGACATTGCAATCTAAAGAGAAGTAACAATCTCCTTGCCTTAATGCAAAATAAATTGATATGAAAATATGTTTTTGGCTTTAAAACTTTACTATGAATAAATAAATGAAAATTGATTGACGGACTATTAAGTGAAGATCTATAAACATACTCTTTCAGTGATTTGGCTACTTCCATGGGGAAGATCCTGTCATTCTCGCCCCAGACTAGATGCACCTTCTGCAAAAAACCCCATTAATCATCAGTCGAATAATGTGAGTCCATTCCGTATCAACTATATTATCAGCTATTGCAGTAACTATAATGTCGTTTGGTTATATGAATCACATATATGACAAGGGAGATATGGGATCAAAATTCACAAAATATTTCTTAAATTAGAATCAGAGGGAATATAATAAATATCACTCTAATAGTCAATAGTAACTAGTCATTAGTTTAATACTCCAAATATATTGTAAGACTTATTATTTATCGTATCAAATTTTTCTTCTTATTTTAATAATCTTATGATTGTAACCAAAAGTCAAGCATATAACATGTGAATACACGACATTACTTTAAGATAAATGTTATATTAAGTACTTATCGATTTAATGGCCGATCAGGATTGTAATTCTCCATTATTATCTAGACGTCACGATTAAGATTATAAGTTTTTATCATTTATTTAACAACTATACCTAATTATGACTTAAGCTTGATTGTTTAATATGTTACAATATATTCATTATATATTTAATGTGGGCTTTATTAATTGTTATTGTAAATATTAATTGGTCTAATAAAGAAAGATATATACGCTTTCCTATTTAGTCTAATATGGTACTTGGATAGTGTAGGCCGAGATAAACCTTATCTTTAATGAGGGGATATGTTTCAATCTTTATAAATAGAGCTCAACTCCCTCCTCTAAACCCTAATGTCCACATAACCTCACAACAAGAGTCGTCGGAAGCGATAAGTGAGCGGCCGTCTCATTGAAGCCAGGTGATAAAGGGGGTTCATAGAGGAGAAGCTCTTGAGTATCGGATCGTCGCAATACCGCATCAAGAACGATGGACCCGAAATAAGATGCGTCAATTCCTCTATTCTATGGTTTGTGATTCGCGTCTCTATACGTATGATTCTTGGATCGCCGCATATGGATTTTAGTCGCAGCTTAACATGTGGTATCGAGTCAACGAGTTTTAGATCTCGAATCACGTTTTGGTGTTTTTTCGAAATTTTAATTTCGTCGAAATGGAAAGAAAATTATATATTCGGAACCTACACGAAGAGACGAGCAAAACCATATAAAATTCGCCGCCGGAGGACGCCGGGACACGCCGTCATGGGCCGGCCGTGCACACACACGCACCGACCCCGAGGCCCGCACGTGCTCGGCATGTGCATGGCCGACGTCATCTCGCGCGGGGTACAAATCCGACTCGACCGGGACCCGACCCAACTTGTGACCGGACCGATCCGATTGACGGTTGACTCGGACTTCTCGATTGAACCGATCGTTGACCGGTCGACCGGGTTAAGCTCGACCGGGTTCGCCGGTTCGGTGAGGGAGAGCATTGGGCCGAGAGTACCGGCCGAACCGGTTTGAAAACCGGATGAGAAGCGTAACACGTGCTTTGGACGTGTCAACGCGTGGGCCTCACGCGCCGAGGCTTTGGTGGCGCGTGAGGGAGCATACCGTGTCCGATCGGGCGTTCCGTGTACCGATGTGCTCGTATGCTCATGCTCTACAAGGTGGTATATTTATTTTACATGTTTGATGTATTTATGGATGAAAAATACCTATGGAATTCTAAATACTTATATTGTTTAGAGTATTTTTGGCGTATTTCTATGTATTTCTATATGGTTTCTTGAAGTACAGTGTACAATCTCACATGTAAGTACCACATATAGATATGTGGAGCATAATTTATCAATTACATGTATATGGATTAACATGTATTGTTGAGTGAATTAGCGCGACATGTAATTGTGTGGATAATTGCCCCTAGTTTCGAAATTACATGCATACGGCAAATGTGAAATATAAAGTATATATCCCAAATTTTAAAAAAAAAATCAATTGGATCGTGACCGCCAAAGTGGCACACTTGGTTGAGTTTAATAAATAATGGTTTATAAAGTATTGAGATGTCTTCTACTTTAATGCGTAGTTATACTCCCAAAGTAGGTAATTGTGTATTGTTGCATGGAGGGTAGCATGTACAAAGATATGGTTGAGAATTGATTGGTCTAAGTATTTTCATACACCCAAAGGTGGTGATTAACAAAGATTAAAATAAATTCTCATGGCCATTGTAATGCGGAGAGTATACAACCGCATATCATGTTTTCTACCCAAAGGTGATTATATGATGATGTATGTAACTCTCAAGGTGAATTTTCACATTATGCTAATTATAAACATTAATTATTTTTCACTCACTTTTTCTCGCAAACGGCAACTCCATAGCTATTGAGATTCTTACTTTTCTAATTTTAAGAAGTGGAGAGAGGATTTTCTGTTTGGTATGGAACTAGCGGATGTTCATGTTGCTCTTAATGAAGATAGACGATAGCTCTCACCGATGCTAGTACAGATACCCAAAAAGCATAGTTTGATGTTTTGGAAAAGAGCAATAGAATTTGCTTACTATCGATGAAGCGATCCATATAAGAACATCTTAGAAGTGATTTTGATACCGACATCACCGCTAGATAAATGATGGAGGCCTTGGTGGTTAGAAATCATGACTCTCCTAATGCTGAAATTAGGACACATATGTCGGGGCTAGTCGGTTTGAAGTATGATGGTTCTGCTTTGGTGTTAGGGATTATGTCGTTAGGATGGTTGATCCGCAATCAAAGCTTAAGGCTCTTCATGTTCCTATCCCTAATATTTGTATTGTGCATCATGCACTCAACTCTCTTCCGCCTAAATTTGGTATTATCCAAACACAATATAATACCGCCGATCACCATGGACAATCAATGACTTGATTGCAAGGGTGGTGTCAAAGGAGATTAAGTTGAAGAAAAATAAAGTACATGTTGCTATGTATGCTGCTTCTAGTTCCGGTGTTAAGAAGGGTAAGGGCCACAAAAATTGTGCTCACAAAGGAACTCATTCATCTACCGGTGCATCCGATAACTTGAGTTCAAAAAACGGCCTTTAAAAAGGAAAGTAATGCTTTGGTAAGGATGGTCTATATTTCTTCCGTAAGAAGGGAGGACGCGTAAAGAAAGACTACACTAAGTATAAAACCGATTATCTAAGCGTGAGCCTAAAGGTAATGATTTTTTGGCATTGGTTTGTGAATATAATCTATCGAAGCCCCATCTTGTTCATGGTGGCTAGGATAGCGGTGCAACTAATCATGTTGCGTTTATCATATAGGGATTCATAAATCGAGGAAGCCAAATAAGGAAGAATCAAAACTCACCATAGGAAACAATAATAAAGTTAACGTTGAGTTCGTGGGAGATGTCATTTTAATTCTAGATTCTAGTTTTAATTTGATGTTAAGGAATACATTTTATGTACCTTCCTTTAGACGGAATTTAATTTTCGTGTCAAGTTTAAACATGTGTGGTTACTCTTTTGAGATTTCAAATAATGCAATTTCTATTTCTTTTAATTCAAATAAAGTTAGGTATTGCACTATATCCAATGGATTGTACATATTATGTTTATCTCCCAACGAAATATATGCCGCTTATACAAATTGAAAAAGTTATTTCTAAAAGACCTCTATCTAAGAAAGAGTCTTACGTATTATGACATAAACGTCTTGGTCACATCTCTAAGGAAAGAGTGGAAAGACGATGAAGGCGGACATTCTACCCACTCTTAAAGGTGACCTATATATATGCGTAGACAGCTGCAGAGGTAAAATGACTAAAAGAAAGAAGAAAACTGCAGCCTATAGTTTTCATTTGTTAGAGATCATCCATACAGATATAAGTGGACCCTATACAAAGCAATGTTATATAGAAATTTCTATTTCATCACATTTATAGATGATTATTCCCGATATGGTTATCCGTACTTGATTAAGGAAAAGTCGAATCTCTTGACAAATTCAAGATTTTCCCGGATCGAAGTCGAGAAACAACTGGAAAAAGTCATAAAAATTGTTAGATCCGACCGTGGTGGTGAGTATTATGGTCGACATGGCGATCTTTGGACAACTTAAATGGCTATTTGCCAAGTACTTAGAGGATTCGGGATTGTGGCTCAATTTACTATGCTTGGTAGTCTCCGAACGAATGGTGTGGTGAAAAGCGTAATCGTACCCTTATGGATATAGTGAGGAGTATGATTAGCGAGAACTAATTTACCCGATTTTTTATGAGGTGAAGCTTTAAAAACGCTCTTTACATTCCGAATCGTGTACCTATAAAATCTGCGCCACTTCCTTCGAGTTATGGACCGGACGAAACCTTGCTTGAATCATCCGAAGGTTTGGGGATGCCCCGCAAAGTAAAGTTGTATAATTCAACTTTGAGTAAGTTGGACTACAAAACCACTCGATGTTATTTTGTATCTTATCCGGATAATTCAAAGGGATATCGATTTTACAATCCCAATGGAGGAACGAGAATTGTGGATTCACGAGATAGCAAAGTTTACGGAGCTTGATGTAGCCAAAAAAGGTGATTGCTCGGATACTATTGAAGATAACAATACAAAGGAGTACTTCTATGTCATTTTCTCTACCTATACGTACAATTGTGGAGGTCCCTATACCACAAACCGAACATGTTGAGGCTTAGAAACCATTCTTGAAGTAGTTCCCGATGAAGTTCCTCAAGCCTTTCATGAACAGAAATGAGGTAGAAGATGCTCCTCTAATGAGATCCGTTAGACGAGACGATCAGCTATACCATCGACTACATAGTCCATCTAGGAGAGTAGGATTATGATATCGGTTACATTGTTGATCCGGTAAATTAAAAGAAGTTATTTCTTGTCCTCGATCCGATTTATGGTTAGATGCAATGAGAGATGAGATGTTATCTATGAAACATAATAATGTCCGGGAGCTTGTTGAATTACTTGAAGGCTATAAACCCATTGATTGTAAATCGATATTTAAGACCAAGAAAGACTCTACAGGAAAGATTGAAAAATTTAAAGATAGATTGGTAGCTAAGGGATTCACTCAAAAAGAAGGAGTAGGTTATGAGGCAACCTTTTCTCCAATCTCTTCTAAGGACTCTTTTAGTGTAATCATGACTTTAGTAGCTCATTTTGATATGGAGCTTCACCGATGGATGTTAAAACAGATTTTTTGAATGGAGACCTTGATGAACAAGTTTATATGGCACAACCTGAAGGTTTTGCGGCAAATGATACTGGTAATCCGGTTTATAGATTGAAAAAGTCTATTTATGGTTTGAAGCAAGCTTCTGGACAAGTGGTACTTGAAGTTTCATAGTGTTGTTACTTCTTTTGGGTTCATTGAGAACAAGTTAAATCGGTGTTTATACTTTGCAAGATTAGTGGGAGGAAATTTATTTTTCTAGTTCTTTATGTTGATAACATCTTACTTGCTAGTAGCGATATTGAATTATTGCATGAGACAAAGAGAATGTTGTCACGTAACTTTGATATGAAGGATCTTGGTGATGCGTCTTTTGTCCTTGGGATTGAGATCCATAGAAATCGTTCTCGTCGCATATTAAACTTATCTCGGAGGGCATATATTGATCATATTTTGAAGAGATTCAATATGCAACAGAGCAAACTAGGAATTGCTCCCGTCTGCAAAGGTGATAAATTGAGTCTTTCACAATGTCCTCATTCGGATATTGAGAAAGCACGAGATGAAGAATGTATCTTATGCTAGTGCACTTGGTAGTATCATGTATGCACATGTTTGTACTAAGCCGACATTGTTTTTGCAACAGGACTTCTAGGCGAGATATCGCTCAAATTCAAGACACGATCATTGGGTTCTTTGCCAAGAAGGTTTTGAGATACTTAAAGAGGACTAAAGACTATATACTAATTTATAGATATGTTCGAAACATGCAAATAGTAGGGTATTCAGATTCGGATTATGCTTGGTTGTTAGGATGACAAGAAATTGACAACATGGTACATCTTTATGCTAGCAAGTGGTGCAGGATCATGGAAAAGTGAGAAATAGAAAACGGTATCATCATCTACCATGCAAGTGGAGTTTATAGCATATTTTTTAGCCGCTACTCAAGTTATTTGGCTCTGGAATCTCATTAGGGAGTTGACCGTGTTTGATTTTGTTGATAGACCCATACAATTGTATTGTGATAATAACTCCGCAGTGTTGTTCATTAACAACCACGTAAGTCTTAAGGGGTCTAAGCATATGGAGGTCAAGTTTTTTACCATAAAGGGATCCGTACGTGAAAGGTGACGTTACGGTAGAGCATATTACTATAGATGCTATGATTGCTGATCCACCGACTAAAGGTCTACGCCCTTGTGTATTTGAATGGCATGTTAATAGCATGGGCTTAGAAGCATCGTGGGATGCTATTGTTTAGTGGGAGCTTTCTAGTTTTTGCTCTAATAAAGTTTATATTTGCATTATGTTCCGTTTAGTAACGGTTTTGATATGTATTGACTCTTTTACATTCAATTAAATGTTTATGAATGTGTTATTGAATGCATATTCATTGAAAACCTCAAGGAATTGTGTAAACCTTGAGTAATGGCTGGGGCATTTATTTTGGCCATGTGCATATGTCTTGTTATACATAAAGTATAGTTAACTATAAAAGTAAGATATATGTGGGTTCATTGGAACTATAAGAATGTTCTCTTGTGAGACATCGGATTTTGTGATACATAAAGTAATAGAATGGTGATGACAAAGATGATAACATATAAGGTGTCTATATTATTTAAGATGTTATCCATTTACCACATTACCATATTGAATCAATATCAGAAAGTTAATAGCATTTGTAACCATGGATGGCTCTGTGTCTTTTGATGCGATTCTTGGCATGATTCGGTATTTAAGACTTTATGAGATCGAATTGACTATTAGGAGTTATCTCTAGAGCAATATAAAGATGCGCATATACGATACAATTTCAATTAATTTAGCCAAAGTGGGAGAATGTTAGAATATATTTATTATATATTTAATGTGGGCTTTATTAATTGTTATTGTAAATATTAATTGGTCTAATAAAGAAAGATATATACGATTTCCTATTTAGTCTAATATAAGACTCGATAGTGTGGGCCAAGATAAATCTTATCTTTAATGAGGGGATATATTTCAATCTCTATAATTAGAGCTCAAGTCCCTCCTTCAAACCCTAATGTCCACATAATCTCACATTAAGAGTCGTCGGAAGCGATACGTGAAGGGTCGTCTCATTGAAACCGGTGATAAATGGGGTTCATAGAGGAGAAGCTCTTGAGTATCGGATCGTCGCAATTCCGCATCAAGAACGATGGATCCGAAACAAGGTGCGTCGACTCCTCTATTCTATGGTTTGTGATTCGCGTATCTATACGTGTGATTCTTGGATCGTCGATACGGATTTTAATCGCAGTTAACATAATATGCTATTAAAAGAATATTATGCATTGCATAGGTAAGAGTATGATTTAAATAACAATTAATATTCTTTAATATTGATTACTATAATCAGTAATGACTATTAATTATATTATGAATAATAAACTATTTAACTATAGAAATTTAGATAACTATTGCACGATAGCGAGCAACTCAAATAACCCTTAATCATTTGCTTGTGGTAGTGTCTATTATATTACATAATGATTGTGCATTACGATTTCGCCTACGATAATAGTTGATAGAATGATTAAACATGAAAGCATAGTTCATCAAATAGTGTCTATTATATTACATGTTGATTACGTAGTACATTTTACTGCAGTAATAGTTGATAGAATGATTATTTAATCATTCTATCAACTATTACCGCAAGCAAAAACTCTAATACACAATCTATAAGTAATATATTTGACACTACCACAACCAAACAATGTTGTACACATAAAATATGCTTATGTGACAATTTTTTTATCTATTATGAGATTGACAAGACTGTTGTGAGTTACAAAAAATAGATAACAAATAATTAAAAATTATCATGGGACCACTCCTTTAAAAATTTGTGACCCACAACATGCCGTTATTCTCACAATCACCCAAAGACTATTATGATAGTAAAGTCCTATATTGGTTCCACGTGAGGCAACACGATCTAATGGCTGGCAACAACATTAAGTGGGCTCACGTACACCAAGTGCATTTTAGAATTTTTCTGGTAGTCCTCTGGAACCCTTACTTTCTTTGGCTTTTTTTCATTTATGCCCTCCAGTGGACCGCTGACTCTATACAGGTTCCTACTATAAGAGATGTAAGTTTTCAGATCACACGAAAAGATAGTAATAGGTATATTAAGATCGTTAATGTAATAAGTGATGTGAGAGAACTTGAATGAGCATTCAACAACTAGATATTGCTCAAGCATCGGATAAGAAGTACAGCAACTTTATATATCGATGTCAATATACCTATCATTTCTGCTAGGGTATATTAGAATTTAACACGAAAACTATCAATTTCCATGATACATGTGTATTTAAATGCATGCACACGCAAGTACATATGAGATTCTAGCCTAGACTAAATAGATAGAATCATCTTAGTCGTTAGATGCGTAAGCCTTGCATGGTTTGACAAGATCGAAGGATTGAGATCAAGTCGATTATGCACATCTTGCATAGACATGTTATGAACTTACTATGTATTATGTGCCTTCCGATTTAATGAGAACCACGACAAGTAATTCTAATAGGTTGCAAGGATAAGTGCTCTAAGCACTATTTTTTTGGTAGAGTAATTATAGCATACATCGTCAGTGTTAAAAAAAGTTTTATACAAGAACTTTTATACATTATTGATCTGAGGAGATAGATGGTTAAAGTCCTCGAATAAGAGGTGAACGAGACTGTTTGCGTATAATTTCCTTAACACCGGCGGTTTTGCCCTATTTTTTCTTTATGCATACTTGATTAGGTTGCAAACTACCACAAAAAACAATAGAGTACTTGCACATTTACACAATCAAAGTACGAAACCTAGAGTCTTCATGTTAGACAAAATCAACAAAGAATGAAGAAATAGTGGATCTCATCTCATAGCGTAGACAACAAAACTAAACCTGTAAGGTCTTGTTTGGTTCATCACTCCGTCCATAAAATGATTATAAACAGAATTATTATGCGAAGACTATTTTCTTTTTCTCTTTTTGTTTTTTGGTAACGAATGTTGAGGGTTTAAAAAGAAAACAACCACCAAAGGAGAAGCTTTCATCAAACCTGAGAGTAGTGTGGGAAAGCGAAATCTTTGTCGGGAATGACCAAAGCCTCCAGCAATTCGGCTCTCTCCTTTCTGTAGTCAAACATGACCTACCACCCAATAACAGCAAAGGCAAAAATTAGGGCAAAACACTTCATCTTAGAGTGGAAAATCTCCCTCTCCCTCTCTCTCTCTCTCTCTCTCTCTCTCTCTCTCTCTCTCTCTCTCTCTTCTCTCTGTGTTCTGCTTCCACACGCCCTAGCCCACCATCAATGCCAGCACGAAACTTGTGACCACCTTCATCGGTAAAAACTCAGGTATCCATTTACTCTTTTCAAAGAATCATTCATACATAGAAGATCAGGAATTTCTCTTCTTTTTTTTTTTTTTTTTGGTTGTTCGTGATATTATATACACGGACTGCGTAACCAAATTTCTACATATTCCACGATCATCACCGTTGACGTAATTAGTTACTTAGTTGCTAAGATTATGACTAACAACATCAACGGTGCTAGAAGAGAATGTACGAAGATGTTACACAGACTAACCACAGCTGAGGATTATTCTTTTTGGGTTTATGTGAGTTGGGATCACATCTATATATCTCATAGTAAAAGTAGCTTTTCTACATCCAAAAGTACAATTTGAATGATGGATTCTTTTGCTACCAAATCAAAATTTTGAAGGCCCATTTGTTTAATTTTTATCATTGTAGTTGTTAAGTGTAATTTCTTATTTTATTTTTCCACTTTTTTGTGTTTGGAAGAATACAACACCACCATTTAGCTTCCTCCTATTGCAGCCTCCCAAGGAGAAATATTGACCAGTCAAGAGTACTCAAGAGGGAGGAAGGGGCAGAATAGGGTCTTTTTGGTTGGATAATGAATGGGTATACAGAATGTGTAGTTATATTCCTACACACCCCATAATTTATTACTGTTGATGTAAGTTGTGAGTTATTTCCTAAACAATATAATTAATCATATCAACGATGAAAGATGTGGAATATGCAAAAAATATCTTTTCAATGATCTAGGGGCACGAGCATAGAAACTTGGCTACTTATAGAGGCCCATGGAACAATTTGCAAATCTTATGAATTAGGGAAAAATTACCAAAAAAATCATAAATTTATTGCAATTGCGCTAATTCGATTCTAAAATATTTCTTTTTTTATCAATTCAATCCTAAACCTTTTGCATTTGTACCAATTCAGCCTCCTTTTGGCAAATTTTGGCTTGAAATCGCTCAAGTGGTGCGACCGGTGTTGAAGTGGCAATTTTTAGTAAATTTTAATATTTTTCAAATTTCTTATTTTTATTTATCGATTTCTTTTTATCTTTTCTTTCTTTTTCTTCTTCTTCCTCCAGCCGATTACTAGGCTAGAGGTGAGGGCGTGAAGCTCGCCTGAGCAGGCTTCACGACCCTTGCCTCTAGCTAGTCGGCCGGGTTTGGCATCCAGTTGGGGGAAGAAGAAGGAAAAAAAATAAAGAAAGAAAATAAAAAAAGTATAACTAAATAAAAAATTTGAAAACATAGGAAAATATTACTAAAAATTAGTCACATTAGCAATTTTGGCCAAAATTTGCTAGAATGATTGAATTGGCACAAATGTAAAAGGCTTGGGATCGAATTGACATAAACGCAAAATGTTTAGGAGTTAATTGACACAAATGCAAAACGTTCGGTACTAAATTGGCAAAAAATATTTACGAATCGAATTGACACATTTATAATAGATTTAGGACTTTTTTGATAATTTTTCCTATGAATTTGTATTGATAACATTTGTTTCACGGAAATCGCCACCACGACCACATGATGATTACTAGGCCCATACATCGGGTTCTTGGATCATGTTCTTGCTATTGTTGGATGGGGCTTTTGTATGTTTGTGCCATCAACCAACCCGGACACTGTGTCGACCATCGATTCTTCCAATGAAAGAATCGATTGAATGAAGCAAGTTCTATTAGCGTTTAAAATGACTAACATCCGTGATCTCTCTTTGAATCACGGATCTCGTAACGATAGTACAATCTTGATGGATATATACAGTAGAGAGATTTCGTAATTAGTCATCTTCATTGTTAGTCCATCCCAAGAAATCTTTTAGCACTCTGTATTAGAATGTCGAATTCTCTCATGCAAGCGGGATTACGGATGACATGTGAAATTTTACAATGTTGGGGCATTTTGGTAAAAAAACACTAGGGCGAAACTTACGTTTGATGCTTTGTTTAAATGGTCAATCCAAAAGCTTAAACTAATATGAGATAAGCCATATGTACATAAAAAGCATATAAATCTCGTAAATATAAGATGTGGGGTATTTTGGGGAAAAAAAAACCACTACAGCAGAAAAACTTGTTTTCACGTGATGGATCGATCCAAAGTGCACCTACGAAGAGTATTTAGTCCAATACGCCGTCAACGAGTATTTAGTCCAATATGCCATCAACATGTTTAAAACTCGTGAAAATTCTTCTTTTTACCGACTATATGAATAATAAATGTCTGTCATCATTTTCAAGCAAAGAATCAAGTTCCCACGTTGAAATATATAATTAAATGTATTTGGATAGTCAGATATGGTAAGACCCTTGTGAGATTCATATACCACATATCAAATCTAATGATTTTCAAAAGAAATAAGTACATTATAAGTCCTAAAAGTTATAAAGGAAGTGCAAGTAAGTTTCAATACTTTCAAAAAGTACAATCAAATCTTAAAATTTATCAAATTTGTGCAAATAACTCCTTCCGTTAATTCTATCCAATTCAGCTAATGAAAAACGGCAATGTGAATTTTTATTATTATTTTCTCTATCCTACGTGGCCTAACATGGATTAAAAAAAAAAAAGCAATCGCTACCGCCCCTCCACCAACGGAAAGGGCCGACGATGATGAGAGGATGGCCGACGGGTCGATGACCACAAGCGAGGGCCACCACTAATAGGGGTAGGCCACCGGTGGAGGCCCTCGGCCAAACTTGGCAACGGCTTGGCGACCCTCCATGCTATCATCTAAGGTCGCCAACCCTTAGCCTAGGCTCAACCATCATCCATTGACCATGCCCCAGCATCGCCGACCCTCCCTAGCGATAGTGGGTTGGGGGCGGCGAGGAGTGCAAGGCGAGATTTTTCTTTTTTTTTTTTTTTATGTATTTTTTAAGTTTGCTTATTTTAATATATTCCAAACAAAAATAGTATTAAACAAATCAGGTTTAGACCAAAACAATGTTGTTTTAGACTTATGTTTCATATTTTAGATACATCATCGACACGTAGGAGAGAAAAAATAATTTTAAAATAAAGTCATATCAACATTTTTCATGAGCCAAATTGAACGGAGTTAACGAAAGGACTTAATTGTATAAATTTGATAAGTTTTAGAAATTGATTGCACTCCTTTGCACTTATTTTTTTTCAAAATTTACTTTAATATATATGAAAAACTGACCGAATAGTCTGAGATGAATGAATGAAACAAGTGATGAATTGATCAGTAACGTATCTTATCATAGTCAAGACCAGGGTCCATGTATTTAAAATTGGTACAATCAACTTCATTTGGAAAAGCAAATTGCCGGTCGGAAGTTTATTTAAAAAGCATGCATACCATAATATTCCAAAATGGGAAGGGCACGTGTTGAAAAATTCTAATAAATCCACCTTAAAAAAGGGATCACATTGCCAAATAAAGTCCTACATGTACATGTGTTCTATAAATGGAAAAAGTTTAGGCATTATTCAGATCATGGTCCAAAAGTAGCACTCGAGGACCAACATAGAAACTTTCCTCGGAAGAATTTAACAAATCAAAGTTTCTAAATTAATACTTTCATCGATCCTCTAATCGTTTACTTCATATATAAAGTTATATATAAAGTTTTGAAACTTTCAATTCGACCGATGAAATATTCTAATTTCAATGGTTTGTGCAATCAAATCCTTCTGTCATGAACACGCTCAATTGTAATGTTGTCACCTAAGCTCTTTAAAAATTTCGATATAACAGAGAAGACAACCAATTACTTGAATAAGAACCAGTATTTCTTCATAACTTTTGATAAGCTCTAAGGCGGCAGCAACAACAACAAAAAATAATAATAATAATAATATTCTTTGCCGACTCATTTTGATTACGTGGATAGAAGGAACATTTTTAATGGTGATGGGGAGCTGGGACAGGGAAGGACCAAGCAATGGACCAAGCAAAATTAGTCATTAGCACCAATATTGGATATGTTATGTGCCTACACTAAAATGCATTAAACTAATCTAAAAATAAGTTGTACACAAATTACAGACAATGAAATATTTCACCGATATTAAACCTAGAGCTCAACTATAGTTGGAAAATGCTTTTGGTGGAAAAGAAATTAGAAGGGTTAACATCACAATTATGTTATAAAATGGAAAGCAAAAGGCAAATGTGATTAATTGATTAATGATAGATACTTGTTGATTAGAACATGGAGCACATATCAACTAAATTATACCGCAATGCCAAGTGCCAACGGTGAATCGATGATCGGTGCCTCATAGCCTAACACAAATTCTCAATTCAATATCGTCGCTCCTCATGACTTCTTGACATATTAGCAATGTGAGGCTAGAAGTGCAAAGGTTCCTTTGAAAGGTATACTAGAATTGAGCCTGCCATGGATATGATGAGAAAAGTAAAAATTTGTGTAATCGATTGGTATTCTCAACCACCATCCACCAACCTTAGTACTTGGGTCTACATAAAGTTAAGAGCATGGTATCCCGGAGATAGAAACGAAAACATATGAATGAAGAATCTTCAACCACCATTCCTTGTTTGACCGAAAAAAGAAAAAAAGCCACCATTCCTTGTACGATAGCTTGTTTCCTTTTTTGGTCATACCTTGCATTATAGCTTGTGAAAGCTTAGAAGGGAAAAAAAAAAGCACCAAGAAAGCCAAGCCTACAGCTTCACCCAAGCCAATTCATTTCAAGAAATATAAATTTATCAAGGATTTGTTTGTTTCGTGAAAAAAAAAAATAATTTAATTTTTTTTAAATGATAGCTTGTATTTCTTGAATAATTCATCCATGAAAAAAATTTCGTTATCGACAATAATTTATATTTATACATTTTTGTGGATGATAAAAAAAATTCATTTTTTTCGTTTTGTAAGTAACACAATCGATTGTTTTTAAAAACTAAATTTTCAAGTCTTTTATTTTTCACAAAATAAACGCATTCGATGATATATCAAATTCATTCGCCTAACTATGAGGTGTCATAATTAAGAGAGCTGTACTCAAGCGAACATAAATTTTGTTGTCCTTGTTTCGTTAGTACGGCTCTAGCATTCGAACGACCGGAACAAGTATACGTGTCGCTTCGGTTATAAACGAAAAATCATGGTAAAATAATCTCAAACAATCAACATGGGATATTCATGCTAGCAAAAGGACAAAAACTTATGTAATTTGATAAATGGATAACATTATTAATAGAAAAATCAATAGACTATTATTATTTTCTTTTGGTCAAAAGTAGATTGTTTTTCGATTTGGTATCGTTTAGATCATTAAGCCTAATCTTTTTGTTTTTTTGGTCAAATATCATTAAACCTAATCGAAAAATTAAAACCCCATGTCAGAAAAGTTGGGTTGGTACGTACCTCTAGAGCGTGCTTGAAAACACATTTGGGGAATCTAGGGAAGTGGAAGCTGCCAATCTGAAGCAACTTCTTCAGCGCGCTCGCCGACTCAGGCAGCAGAAGCGCCGGCCACGTCGGGAACCCCATCCTCTCCAGGCACTCCCGGCTCAACGACTCCGTTAGTGCCGGGCCGGAGCACGTCGCCACCACCGACTCGACCAGCTCGGGCAGCGATTCAGCCAGCCTGAACGCCACCATCGCGCCGTAGCTGAACCCGACCACGGTGCACCGCCGCACCCCCCAGCCTCGCCAGCCCATTCGCCAGGCAATCCGCCTGGAACCCCACCGTCCGGTGCCCGTCGACGGTGAAGGAGCCGCCAAAGAAGAGGAGGTCCGGCACGTAGACCGCGTAGTCCCGCGCGAGGGCAAGGACCTGGAACTGCCACATCAGGATGCCGTCGCCGACAAAGCCGTGGAGGAAGACGACGGCGGGCTTTCTAGCGTCGTTGGCGTTCTTCTTGGATCGAGCCGGTGCCCAGATGTTCATTACGGTCCCTGGTTCGATCTCAATCTTCTGAGGTCTCAATCCGGCGAGCTTCATGGTCACTCGCAGCATTGGCTTGTAGAGCTCGAGGGTGTTCACCATTCTCTCTCTCTCTCTCTACAATGTCGTCTCTCTTCCCCATCCACGTCCAGTGGGTCATTTATGGTTCTGCCATTTTGACCTCCGCATCTGCCATTTCGCTGCTGGACAAAAGACAGCTGTCGGGTCCTTTTCTTTCTGATCCTGATTCGGTCCCCATTCCACTTAAGACTCTTAAGTTAAGAGTAGTGGCAGAAGATTATGCCCTTCATAAGTTACGGCACGGTAAAACGAGTTTCAAATCTGCATGGCTGTCCATTTTAAGCGAAACAAGCAATTTGGTTCGGTGACCAAAATTGTTAATGATCTGATGAGTGATCAGTCGGTGACAATTGAGAAAATATTCAGTAGTCCCCGTCTGGTCTCGGACCATTCAGTGATCGATACGTGTCTCAAGTCCCCTCATTCTTCAGACTCTTCCTCCATTGCCCACCCTCCCAATCCACCCGGTACATGGAGCTGTCCAACTTTGACGCAGAATTCAATTCGAAATCCGAAGCCGCTCGGTATCTAGCAACGACCAGCTCGTCCATGCCCGCAGCCGGCAAGGTGGAGATCCCGACAGCCATAAACGAGCAGCGACGACGGCCAACTACTACTAGCTCAAAAATCAAACAAAAAAACATAGGAATCAAAATCTGAGCCTACCGCAACCTCATCCTCAAGACTACCACCCCACCATGGCCACCGGCGACTACTTTCCCTTTGCCTTTGCTGCCCCATCTCTATGTACCATCACTCCCTCTACTATCGTCTATGTCAGTCGATGCCGCTGTGGAGCTTGTCGCCAGTGGCAAAGCTCGATGCAGTGCCGAGCTCCATGTTGATGGTGTGGGTTGTGATGAGAGTATGAATATATTGACACCTAAAATTTTGGCTCACATAATTATTTATTATGGAATAAGAAAATTAAGGATAGATCTGATCCCTAAACATTTATGTGGCGGTACACGACCTTGGCCATCCACGGGACATTGACATTCACACCTATAGCATGGGCTGTGCCAATCACATGCATTTGTCACAGGCCATGCCAATGCAACTGCGATATAAATAACGTTGACGACCGTGCAGGGGATTGTTTCCTATAGACGGCTAGCCAAGAAATTGATAAGGATAAGAATAGTGCGCCAAAAACCTCAACTTATATATTTATGACAAACTTACTCCAAATTTAGTTTTTGACCATTGCCCTTCTTCACTCATGCGATATTGCTAGTTCAGACCTTTTTCGAATGAATATCCATTCATTTCATGAAAAACCTGTGTCTTTATTTCTATTGCATTCTATCTCATCGTCATATTCTCGTTATTCGATATTTGATAATCATCGTCAATATGTCAATATAGATCTTGGATAACCTTTTATCGCATAGTCCTGGGGTGGAGCTATTTACAACTAGCTAATTAAGAATTCTCAAATGTACTCCAAATTTTGTATTGGACGCATGACATAGCTAGGACCTTCAACCCATCCAGTTATAATAGATAGCCCCAACATACGTAGAAGCCAAATTAGTATACTTCTAACAAATTTTTTTCAAATTGATATACTTATGACAAATTTACCATAGTTAATTTTCGTTAAATTTTGCCATCAAATTGCCGAGTTGGATGACACGTGGCGGTTAACGAATGTAATGTTTAGATATTTTATCCTCCGTTTGTTTTAAATGTATCGATTTGGGGTTATTCGTGATATTAAACCAATTTAACGAACACTAACATAAAGTAAATTTATAACAACCGTACTAATTTGAGATTATTTTTATGGTCAATAAATTATTTTGGGATAAATTTATCATATGTGTATTAATTTGGGATTTGTTAAATTTATCACGGTTGTATTAATTTGAGGTTTTTTGTGGTCAAAAAATTAAATTGAGGTAAATTTGTCGAAGATATACCGAGTTGAGATTTTTTGTTGTATCAACCCTTTTGAACATAGAGATATTCTTTTTGTCTACCTAATATACCCTCTCTCTTGGGGATTAGCCTTTGCTCCCGTGCAAGGTAAGTCCTAGGGGTGTGCAATGAGAATTGCTCGAGATAGAAACCGCCTGGGACCGGATCGAACCAACCGATTTTGGACGGTTCTCAAGAGAGTTTGGTCCGGTTTTCGGTTCTATAAAATTAAAACAGGTGATGGGCGGTCCAATTTTCGGTTTTAAGGTGGGAACCGGACCGGATCAATCGAAGAATATATTTTGAGTAATAAATTTTTGATTAAAAACAAGAAAGAGAGCACTATCAAGGAGTTCTTCACGTGTCGAAAGGCGTAAGCAGAAAAGTAAAAAGCAACAAAAGTGAAGAAAAAGAAAAAAGTACGATATTTTTTTAAGCAACCACAAGAGGAAGTAATAACTGCTTTCTTTCTATGTGACCAAGGTCCCCTCCCCTATTAAAAGGACCCTTCACAGGCGAAGGTCCCACTCTACCGATAGACACATGAAAAACACAGGAACGCGGAGAGTTGAGAGGAGACAATTGAGAGTTGAAGGAGAGAGTCGAGAGAGCACGTCTCTTTTGCATCTCCACGCCGGCCGTCGCCGTGACTAGACACTCAACTTTTGGCAAACTCATCGCGACTGACCATTAATCCGCGGCTCTCTGTCACGATATCTCTCCGACTGTGAATCCTATTATAATTTGTTGTGAATCTCATGTTGTCACCTAATTTTTAATCTCTTCTATTTTTAGAAAATTAATTAAAAATACTATAAATTTTTTTTCATAAAATTGGAAAATCAACTTTGAAAAGCCTTAGCAAAGCTTTAGGAACCAATTTTGAATAAAAAATATTTTTTCAAAATTTTTGGAATTTTTAATATTTATTTAATTCGAAAACCAAAAAAAAAAAAAAAAATATATCATTTGTGCCCAGAAAAATCCAAAACAAAATAGTCAATAATTTTATTTAAATTGAAATACATTTTAGCCACATTATTTCTCAAAAAATTCAATTTGGGTCAAAATTTCCATTGAAATATAACGCGAAACTAATCAGGTCTTGTAAATTAAATCAATATGAAAAGCCCACAAAAATAACAATGAATGATAAAGGACATAAGATATTACGTGGTTCGATCCAAATATCATGCACTACATCTACTTTAAGAAAGAGTAAAAATAATCCACTATAATCGAGATCGAAATTACAATCGTTCAATACACTCATATTTTCCGCACCCTAATTATACCCAAATTCAAAATGTTTATAATAAACAGTTCTCAATTAGATATAATAAATAAACTCACGCAATCGAGGCTCTTTCGTGCGATCAAGAGAACATAAACAGCGTGTTCACCTTTTTTTCTGTCTTCGCGAGTCGACCTTCTCGGACACTACTGTGCGCGGCTCTCTTTCCACGAGTCCGCGAAAAGAAAACCCCTCTGACGGCTTCTTGAACCACCTGACACAAGAAAGAGAAAAACCCATATGTTCTGTTTTTTTTACCTTTCCTCTCTTGACAAAATATTGAGATAAGGACGTGGGCCCCCTTCTTATTTGCTTTTCTTGTACGGTGGAGTCTTCATCTTGGTCACATTGGATATTTACGCAATTCCCGCCGTTCCGAAAGACTCAATAAATATCGAATTTTGTACACGAATTCAAACTCGAGATATAATTTAATAATTTCTCTAAACCATTAGATTTCATGTCTTAATTGAGCTAAAAAAATTACCCTTTTTCGTATCGTTTTTATTATTTCGAGTCGTTCATGACATTTGATCCAAAGGCTTTTAAATTTACCATGATCAAACCTATTTCACTTTTCGGACGTAGTCAATTTCACTAATTTTCATGCTAATCATCACCTTAATTGGGAAGAAGAGAAATTGCTCTGTAACCTTCTCACGTCAAGACAAAATGGATATCAAGATAAAATAAAGGTGAGGATGAAATTGGTGAATTTTCAAGTGGATAAGGAATTTCAACAAAAAAAAAAAAGTGGATAAGGAATATCCTTTCAAGGATAATGGTACAAAGGGATTTCTAGGAATTTGTGTCATGAAAGTTTTTGCAAAAAGAGAGGATTATTCTAAAAAGGACACCGCACCATTCAGCCATAATAAGGAGAGGGTTACTGAAAATTCAACGGAGGCTCATTCTTGAAAGAGAAACACGCGCACACATTCTCTCTCAGCTTCCCCCGCATTGAGTCCTTGCCGCCGCCCTAGCGGCCGATCGACGGATCATCTCGACCAACCACCACCACCATGACCTTCCCCTAATCCCTCCCTACACTATCATATGAGTTACCAAGCCTCCCGCCGCCTGCCGAACCCCGTTTGGTGCCAAGACCCTCTCAACTTCGTCATCAATTTTTACACCGGTGGTGCTCCCTAGCGGCACCGATCTTCAATCTGACAGTCCGATGGCCTTTTTTGGCGAATTCGAGCTTGTGACGTTCATCCTTGACGTTTCCCCGAAGTTTCCATAAGCTACTTGAATCTCACACAAATTACTCCTGTTTTCTCTTTCACACAGATTTCCCCGCTAGCAATTTTATGCATAGGATAGATGAATAGAGGACGACCATTTCGCCGAAATATGAGGAGAATCGGAGGCAGTTGTTGGTTGGTGCTTCTTGATTGATTGTTGAATATATCATTGTGATGTTGATTTTGCATGCCTATGATTGTTGGTTGATGTTGTGGTGCATTTTAAGATGTTTTCATTCTTGGGTCAGAATGCGCAATCTTACTGTTGTGCGATTTTGACCGCCAAAACATTTATATTTCGTGGAATGATGTACTAGAGAGTTGTCGCTCACATCTCAAGCTTTGATTTGATATATTATGGCATGAAAATGGACATCGTTTATTATGTCAAAAGGGTCCTGTGATGTGAGGCTAGAATCTGCGACTATTGTTTTGAATCCGAGGATGAATTTTCTAATATGACCTTTGCTTGTTTCGTGATTTTCCATGGATTGATGCATAAACTATAAAAATTCAAAAAATACTCATGCATGTTTTATATTTTAAATGCATTTAACGAAATCGTGGAATTTTGTGTATGTTCTTGAGTCATCAAATTGTTCTGTGCATGTCTATCTTAAGTCGAGATAATAACTTGTCTAGAATATTCTTTTCAAAAATCACAAAAGTTAAAAGTTGTTCACTAGGGTCTCATTTAGTAGACTCGGAGAGTTTGGTGCATTAATTTTGAGATTTGAGTGTCCATTTGAGCTTAATGCTAAAGTTTGTCCGCTTCAGTAGACATTGTTTGTTTGTTGTTGAGCTCTTGTGAAAAATGATTTTCCACGTGTAAATGAGGGTCTGAAACATGAAATTTCAAGGACACATTTTTCGATCTGCATAAAAAATCCTAGAATCTTTGCATGCATTTTACTATTTTTTCATATTTGATGATCATCGGTTTTCCTTTGAGCATGTTTCTAAAAAGTAGGGTCAAACTTCTCATTTTCATGTCAGTGCACTTTGGAAAACACAAAAAGTGATCTTCATGAAGTTTAATCAGAATATCTTAAGCTTTCTTTGAGTGTTTGAACCATTACAATTGGACCTCATCTTCGTTAGTAACCGTGCCTAAACATAATTTCCTTAATTCCATAAGTGATCCTCTTGGGGCTCACGAATCTTGCTTTGATTATTTGATGTCCAAGGCCTAAGTGCATGACTTAATTAGGGCTTATTGCTTGTGATTTGTTAGATGAATGTTAGGGCCGGTGCATGACAGTGGGAAATCTCATGGGTCCATCAATTGAAAATCACGATGTGTGCATACAAAGGCCAATCTCGAGGCCCATCCTTGAGTGATTTGAATTAGCTTGTTAATTTAAGATCCTTTAATGTGCTTACGAATGTGCATACGCAAGCTTAATTGAGTGGTCCATTATTCTAAATTGATGAGTATTTGGACTAATACCATGAGCCCCTTGGAGGCGAAGTGATGGCCCATCCCAAAGAACGGAGGTTCGACCGATGTCCACTTCGGTCCGATTTGTTGTATACCCAATCATTTATCGAGTTTCTTGTTTCAACCTTGTCATTAAATACCCGATGGCCACGGGTTTCATTTATTGCTTTAGAGTATCTTTTTTCTATTATTTATCCCTTTCCTTTATCCCTTTGCTTTAGTTGATTTTCGTTTTTTTTTAAAGATAAAATCTAAACCTAGAATACTTTTGCCATTTGTGCTAGCCCGTGTTCTTCGCGCGCGTGCACTACACGCGTGTCTCTCTCGGCCGCCGGTTCTTCGCCCTTGTTCCCATTGGCTAGGGTTGTGCATCTCCGGCCGATTCACCGTCCGATCAGCCGAATCTTGAAATCCAGTCGCCCCTCCACACCCTACCCTTTCACCGCTCGGATTTACAAACGATGGTGTGAAGATGGGTGGGGGATAGATCATCCAAGCTCGGTTTTTGCTTGCTCGAGCCCTCCGGTGTGCCGCTCGATCCGGTCTGCTCGTCCTTCGACTCCGGCTTTCATTGGGGGTCCAAAGGCATCGCCAAAACACACCCTTGAAACCCACGGTAATGTGATTCCCCTTTTTGTGTCTTGGATGAAAATCGATATGGGACGCAAGGCTAGGAAATCGGGAGCTCGGCTTCCACAGAGAATCCCACAATGTTGGGCGTTCCGCAAGGGGATCCTGCATCCTCTGTACCACCTCGGGACTAGTATGGGAGTTGGTAGTATAGAATCAACCGTTGATGGTCACGAAGGCTCTCATCGTGTTCAAGTTTCTCACAACGAAAGGAAAAGCTACGATATGGGTGGTGATGAGGCCTATACGACTCTAATCCCCGATCGGAATGATTCCCGCCCTAAGAGTCGAGGTCGAAGTCGAGCCGAGCGAGCTCGAAACAACCACGGCCTCGGGATAAAGGCATGCACAACACGGACCACTGTTCAACAACGAACATGGGTTGCTATTGCCCAGGCAAGACTCGGGGGTATGCCTGTACCTATATACCTCCTATTCAATTCGAAGATAAGCTTGTGGCAAACATCACGAATGAAATCCTTGAAGGCTGCTAATCCTAAGTGAAAGAGTGCTTGGTGGGTTATTTAGTTGGTAGAAAACTACCCCGTCTTGTTGTCGAATCGTTTGCTAAGGGGCTTTGGGGATCTCAACTCTCCGGGGTGTTGGCAAATGAGGAAGGTTTCTTCATGTTTCACATTCCAAATGCAGATTTCCGTCGAAAGATCCTTGAAGGGGGACCTATTACCATGGCTCGGGCGCCTTTGTTTCTACAAAGAATGGCACCCTCTGTTGGAACTCAAGAAAGACATCCATGAAACACTACCTATATGGATCGGGCGAAAAATGTGCCGTATTCCTTATGGTCTTCACCGGGAATCGGCGCCATTGCCGACATGATTGGTAAGCCACTATATGTCGATCATAGAACCAAGTTATGGACATCATCTCTTATATCCGAGTCGTGTGTTGAAATTAAAGGCTGCACGGCACTATGACGACTTCGGTGGAAATGTTAGTAAAGGGCAAGCTTCACAACATAAAAGTTTTTTATGAGTGGAAACTACGGGCGTGTGTCAAATGTGGTGTGTTTGGGCATAAATGCTCTCCCGAAGTGGTGGCGCCTTCATTCACCAACCACCCAAGTGGTCCCTCCCCCGATTGTTGAGAAATTGCCTCCCCGGTCCCGGAGTGATACCTCCATTTGTTGATGTACAATTGTCAAGAGCTAATGTATAGATAGCCCCTACCCCCTAGCGGTTAGCTCGGGAGTGGAACAAGTCACCACTAAGAAGGGGTGGCGGCTGTCAAGCACACTGCATACAAACAAAATCTTACCCGGAATGCGGTTTGATCTTTGCATAAGGCTTCGCTTCCCATGCCCCTCGAAATGTCTTTGTGGTATCATCCTCCGAATCGGATGGTGAAATGGATGGCGAAGCAAGTGATGTTGGGAGTGGATTTGATGATGACCCTAAGTCCAAAGATATGGAGGATGACCTCACGGTGAATGAGACTCCTCTTATCGGCAACCACCACCCGAACGAACCCGTAAGATCGATTCATCGCGGACTTGGTTTTGACAACAGCCCGGATATCCCCGAGTTGCTAAGCCTACTGCCAAGAAAAAGCAACGGCAGAGGCGGCACCGCTCGGAGGTGACTCTCTTTCCCTCCTTGTAAATATGTATATAGGAGTATGGAATATTAGGGGTCTCGGTGACCCTATCAAACAAGCTGAAATTTGCAATTTAATACGTGCACACAACCTTTGTTGCATTGGCATATTGGAAACTAAAGCTTTAAGAGCGCTCTTTGACTCTCTTACTTGTTAACCTTGTTCCTAATTGGAATTGGGTGGAGAATTATATACATTCCCCTAGGGGAAGGATATGGGTTGGTTGGAACCCCCAAATTGTTAATTTTGTCGCCATTGTCTCTTCGGCCCAGGCCATCCATGGGTACCTTCGGCTTTTAGGCGTGATATATCTTGCTTCTTGATCTATTATATATGCGGAGCATATGTTTGTGAAGCGTAGGCCTTTGTGGGATGATCTTATCCACACCGCCTTGTTGTTGCCTCTTCCCCTTGGCTCGTCATTGGGGATTTTAATGCAATCGGTAACCATCTGATAGAGTTGGGAGCTCCAAGATGCGTGGCTGCCTTCCTTCAATGATTTGGGTGAATGTCTAAACCAGTGGGCTGGATGACCTTCGCTATGTGGGACACAGATTCACTTGGTACCGCTTCGTTGGGGAAAATCGGAAACAGAGGAAAATTAATAGAGCACTTGTAAACTCTCAATGGTGCCGGGTCTTCTCCTTCTCTGAAGCCAATTTCCTTGCATCGGGGATATTTGACCACTCCCCAATTATTGTTCGGGTTTTAAACCCTACTTGTCGATGAAAATCGTTTAAATTTTTTAATTTACGGATGTCTCATCCGACGTTTATGACCTTGGTAGCCGAGGTATGGGATTCCCCATATCCGGCACCCCCATGTTCATCCTCGGTTGGAAACTCAAACTACTTAAGCTCCGGCTTAAGAATATGAACAAGGATGCCTTCTCGGACATTTCCCTACGGACGGTGAAGCAAGAAATGCCCTCATCTCTCGTCCGGGATGCCAGGTTACTAGATCCACGGAACTAGGACCTTGCGGCTCGGGAGAAAGATTGCCTTCGAGTCTTCTCGAACTCCGCCTCCAAGAGGAGACCTTCTATAGACAAAATCGAGAGTTCGGTGGCTAAAAGAAGGGGACCTCAACACGAAGTACTTTCATCACTCGGTCAACCGGAGACACCTCCGTAACGGAATCATCTCGGCTCGATGATGCGGGTGCTTTAGTTCTTGAACCGGCCTTGGTTCAAAGCTTATTGTCTCTCATTTCGAAGGGCTACTAGCTCCGGGTCCTAGCCTCGATCAACCCACGGTTGAGGATCTGCGAGCTGTTATTGGGAATACTCTTGGCGATAACCGGGTACGATACCTATCTCGACTGTTTCCCACTCAAAAAATTAAACTCACCCTTTTTTCCCTTGCCCTGGCAAGCCCGGGTTCGGATGGGTTTAATATGGAATTCTTTAAATATACATGGGATATCATTGGTCCCTCGGTCATCTTGGTCATCAAGGACTTTTTTGAACATGGTAGACTACTTCGAGAACTCAACACTACCATCTTATGTTTGGTGCCTAAAGTTCCAAATGCATCATCTATGAGTGACTATAGGCCAATTGCTTGTTGTAACACTATTTATAAGTGTATCACTAAAATTATGGCCAATAGATTGGCAAGTGTTTTGCCGTCCTTCATCAGCATACCCCAGTGCCTTTGTCGAGGGACGCCGTATCAATGATAATATCCTCATTGCCCAAGAACCTGTTTGCGACTTTCATCATGTGCGTTACTCCCCAAGTGCGCAATTAAAGTTGATTTTCGCAAGGCATATGATACGATTGATTGGGACTTCTTGAAACGCCTTGATAGCGTTCGGTTTCCCCCGCTCCTTCATTAAGGCGATCATGATGTGTGTTAGGACACCTAAATTCTCGGTCTCTATTAATGGGGGACTTCACGGCTTTTTCTCATGTGGCGAGGTATAAGGCAAGGGGACCTAATCTCGCCTTATCTCTTCACCCTCACTATGGAAGTATTCTCTGGTATTCTAACTATACGGACCAAACAACCGGGTTTCAAATACTTTTGGAGATGTAAAGCTTCCAAGCTTTCACACTTATTTTTTGCTGATGATGTGTTACTTTTTTAGAGGCACATGACTGTCCATTCGCCTTCTCAAGGATGGACTTGACGGTTTTCGGGTTGGTGCGGATTGATGCCTAATTCTAATAAAAGTGAAATCTATCTTTGTGGTGGATCGGAGGCAACACGAACTCGAATCTGCAGTTCTTGGGCTTTCAGGAAGGCACCCTGCCATTTCGCTACCTTGGAGTCTCGGTTATCGCCTCGAGACCGGGAAAGGAACACTTATCTTGCCCTGAGTGAACTCTATTACGTCCAGAATTCAATATTGGACTCATCGATTCCTATCCTTTGCTTGGTCGGCTTCAGCTAATTAGGTCGAGACTTAATGCCATTCATGTATTTTGGGCAAATGTCTTTATTCTGCCGGAAGTCAATACTTGCTCGCATAGAGCAAATCCTTCGACAATTCCTATGGAAAGGACCGGGGCTTGGTGTGGGAGGCGCCAAGGTATCATGGGATGATAGATGCCTCCCAAAGGAGGAAGGGGGACTCGGCGTAAGGAGACTTTATGACTATAATAGAGCGGCGATGGCTAAACACATATGGATCCTCTTCTCGATGAGGAATCCCTTTGGTGTAAGTGGATACATTCTACCTTCCCGAAGAACGCTAATTTTTGGAACGCTAAACGACCGACATTTTGTTCGTGGTCCGGAAGAAAATTCTTGACCTACGGGAGGAATTTTTGCATCTTTTCAAATGGCGGTTGGGCAAAGGGGATACGGTATTATTCTGGTCCGATCCATGGCATCCTCGGGGACCTCTTGACAAGGTATTCTCCAATACCCGGATTAATAGATCGGGCATTCCTCGCAAGGCCACAGTGGTTGAATACTTCTTGGGATCGGGATCTCCTTCGCGAGTACGTTCTATCATTAATTCCTGGCCCGAGCATTTCTCGATGCTAGATCAAAGATGCTCCGATAGCTTTCAATGGCTTGGCCATACATCGGGGGTTTTCTCAATTGCCTCGGCATGGATCTCCATTCTTCCACGCAGAGACATTAAGTCATAGCATTCTTTCGTTTGGAGCGTGTTATGTCCTCGAGGCATTCTTTTCACCTCCGGCTTATTACATTGAAGCGGCTCCCCACCCGTGTACTACTCCCTCACATATAACGTAATTGCTGAAGCGACACTGTGCATTTTGTCGAGTTAGACCGGATAGTATAGACCACTTGTTTTTTGGCTGTCACCACACCGGTTCGTTGGCGTCGTTTTGGGCTGCAAAATGTAATCTCCCTTGGTATAATCGATCTTTGGGAGGACAACCTCCATTGGGCCATCCACCATATCGGTGGTCGTTCCTTCCATCACCAGATTGCTGTTTCTCCTTCGGTGCTCTTTGTCACATCATATGGAGGGAGAGGAACCGCATCTTGTTTCGCAACAAGCCCCTCTACATACCGGCAACCAAACAGCACCTTCGAAGGTTGTAAGAGACAATGCGCTTACCTTCAAGCATGTACAACACACTCCTAGCAATAGGAGGTTGCGAAGGAGTGGGATATCGACCCTTCTATTTTTAGCTAGCTAGAGGGTCGTTACGATTGCTTGTTTGTCTATGTTCAGCTTTACTTGCTTGGCCGAGCTTTCTCTTTACACGCGAGCTCACGCTCCCTTTTGTACCGAGTCACTCTTGCACTTGTCCCGACATCCATTGGTGTCGGTTCAAGTGCAAGTTTTTGTAGTGTCCGGTCTCTCTTTTGATGTATAGTTGCGCTTTGCCAAAAGTCAATATAATTCTTACTTTTACCAAAAATAAAATAAAATCTAAACCTAGAAAATTCCACGAAATGAACCCTTTATAAGAACATTTTGCATGAACACCTAACATGGTTGAAAGAACATGTTTAGGAGTTAAAAGCAACTAAAACTTCGCGTGATTACCATAGGTAACAACCAATCTCACAAGAACCGTAAGGACTCCAGGAGAAATACTAGGGTAACCAAATCCTTGGATCTAAAAAATCTCTAGTTGCGTAAAATTGAGCGGTTTAGAATTTTTGATCCGCCATTCTCAAAGACCGGTAGCAATTTCTTCACATGTACACTCACACATACCACCCGATCATATTAAGATCGAAATGTGATTTTCTCACGTTACGATGTGGTATGGGCTTGGGGAGAGCTCAAGCCAAAATTCGTACTCATGGCATCTTGGCAATCCATTAGCTCGCTCACCGCCTCAATCCTAACCCGGAAGAGATCAAGAGGGCGGGTCATGACATCTCCGACTCCACACAACGCCTACCCGGCTCCGCCTTACAACTTGTCTCCCGCTCCATTGTGATTACATTTGCTATTCTTCGTCATCCTTTGCTAATTTGAAACAACGTTGAACTAGTGGTAAATCTTTGATCTGCTTGCCGATACCCCCATTGATCCTTGTTTGCCGCGGTCCTTCCATCATAGTTTATGAAATTCACTTACTTGTTACTCAATGCCCGTGATCTTTGCTTTGTCTATTTTTTCAGATCAACTCGATGGTCTTTATTGATCTTTAGAACCATCAGCAACTTTGGTGAAAGCTTCGATAGTCGAAAACTTTAAACTTAAATCAATAACTTTGATTGGTAACTCTCAACACAAGAAGAACACTCAAGAAATGAGACGACGTGCTATTTTATTTTGACTTGTTTCTCATTCCACTTGTACAACTATTACAAGACTTGTCTTTAGATAGGCTTAATACATGACTTTTGATTTGATTCATAAATAACTCATAAATTTATCTAGTATTCCAAGGAGCTGGGAATTGACAAAATTTCGAGACACAAATAGTTAGATTAACTAGACATTGAAAACACGAATAATCAAGACTAATAAAAAAAGGATCTAGAGAGTGAGATAGGTGGCTATTCGATACTCCCCCTCATCGACTACTCTCTCTTAAGACAGATTTTGCAACCATACCAAGTAGAGTCCGAAACTCTTCAAAGTTTACAGCTCCATGTCCTTTGGTGAAGATGTCTGCAGCTGATCACTTGTTTTGGTGTACCCCATCTTTATCTCTCCCCGTAAGACTTTTTCTCGCAGAAAATGATAGTGTACTTACACATGCTTAGTCCTAGCATGGAATCTGGATTCTCTCGCCAAATTTATGGCTGATAGGTTATCACAATATAAGCTGTCTCGAGTAATCTATTGGTTGATGAAGATTTTCATTAGTTGTACTAGCCACTTACTCTCTTGAATTGCCATTGTTGTTGCTCGTACTCGGCTAGTAGACAATGACACGGCCGATTATCTTTTACTATGCCAGGACACTACTACTAATCCGAGGCTAAATATGTACCCGGTAGTTTATTATCGTATGTCTTGATCTCTAGCAAAATCAACATCGCAATGGCCTACTAATTCGCACGATGCTTCTTTTTTTATGCAAGAGCCCAAAGTGAAATATACTATAGCATGCGCTTGAATCCATCCAACGAGACTTTTGTGATTTCTCCATGAATTGACTTGTTATTCCCACTATGAAGGCAATGTCGGGCCAAGATATGGTTAGGTAAATAAGACTACCCACCAGTTGCCTATGCATAGTTAAGTCTTCTAATTCTCACCCTCCATCCGCACATAGTTTTATATTTTCATCCATCGAGTAGATATAGATTTGCAATCAAGCTTACCGAACTTATTTGGGAGATCTCATGTATACTTTTATTGACTTAGGAATATTTCAACCTTGGTCTAGGCAACCTCGAGTCCTAGAAAATATTTCGATTCTAAAGCTCTTTACATTGGAGAAACATCTCATAAAACATTTTGATGATTTCTAAATGACCTTAGATACTTTATTTATCTATGGTGCGCGGATGTTTATTGCAAAGGCAAAGGATCACCAAATGGCCATTGGGTAAAAATCGCATGAAGATCGAAGTAGTTTCATAGAAACAGTGGAGGCTCTCAAAAGATCTAGTCATCGATTATTTGATATTGATACTTGAAAGATTAGGTAAAATAAGGAGCATAAAATACCAACATGCCAATTTTTCGAAAAGATCTGAAGTCGCTCACACGTGAAGGCCAACAGGAGAATTTCCGCTTTCTTGGGAACAGGTTCTCTAGCGTGTCGGAGGATCTGCAGAGCAGTTAGCGAGGAATAACGGGTCAGCACCTATTTTAGGAAAGATTCATCCGAAGATGCAAAAGCGATCCCAACGCTCTATAAACCTATCCCTTCGATCTCCAACGGCTCTTTTGCTCCTCCGGAGGTACTCCAACGGCTATTTTGCCAAGGCTTTTATAAGGAGGAGGTCGGGTAGACCAAGAACAAGGAGAGAGACAAACTGAACGATTGTATATCCTGTTTAAGTGCTCTAGACGTGTGTTCTAGTTGAAAGGCACTTGTGTGAAAGATCGTGATCTATTTTACCCGTAATCGTGCATAGATAAATGTACTTCGAGAGTGGTAAGGCTATATCTTGATAGTGTGATCTATCCTATGAAAGATCAGCTCATTTATCGTTTGTAACTTGTGAGGTAGATTACTAGTGCATTCCAGCCCGAGTTGTGGCTGTTAGTTGTGTAGAGTGGACGTAGGCTTAGTGTAAGTCGAACCACTATATATTTGATGTGCTAATCTCTTTTTGCTCATATCCCCGCTTGCATCCTCTCGATTCTTGTTTGGACAAACATTTGCTCACCCGATCTTTTTTAAATCACTTTTGGTTTTCCGTAAAATCTGAAAAAGTTTCAAAACAACCTATTCACCCTCCTCTAGGTTGCATAGTTAGTCCTAACAATTGGTATCGAGCTCTGCTACTTGTATTTGAAGTGTATTTCTTCGAGCATAAAGATCCCGATTATGCCGACTTGGGTGGTTTTATGAGCAATGAATCGCAACACTCAACAAGCCTCTATACTTAGCCGAAAGTATCTACAACTAGTGGAAGAATAGAATATATGCTTATCTTGATGCCTGTGATCAAGATACATGGGATGTGATACGAGAATGGCGTTGAAGTTCCAGTAACTGCTCCTGCACTCTTTATTCTTTGTCTTCTTTGCCCACGATTAAAGACCAACAAACAATTGACCAAATTATCAAGTGGCTGCAGTTTTCCTTGAACTGATCCACAAAAGAACTTCTCACAATTCTAAAGCTAGACATCTTCTTTACTTGTTCCTTAGTCCATTTGAATTTAATCGAATCTCTTCTTGTACCTCGGCTAAAGAGATATGGGATCGTCTTCAGCTAGTCTACGAAGGCATGGACAGAGTAAAGGAACCAAATGAACATCCTACTAAAAAAATACGAGATGTTCATAATGAATCCTAAAGATACGAAGATCGAGAAATGTATACAAGATTCAACTGACATAGTGAATGGCTTGGCAAGTCAAGGAAAGATCTACACGGACTACGAGAAAGTGAACAGTCGCTTAGATCACTTTCGGATGCTTGGATGACCGTGAAACCTCGGTCCAAGAAACCATGCGAGTTCAACTTATCATGATGGACGAACTCATAGGCACACCGATGTCATACAAAGTTGAAGGCGTAAACAAGCAAAATCTCGCCAAAGGTAAGAAAATAGTTGCCTTTAATGCGACGATGAAAATGCAGGGAGGTGAGACATCTGCTTGAAGAAGACGACAATCTTTGAGATGGCACTATTTATGAAGAGATTCAAAACTCTCATGAAGAAATGTGGCAACTTTAGAAGTAAAAAGAATCCAAGATTCTCATAAGAGAAGAAGCCTTTCGGAGGAAAAGAAGAGAGTAAAGGTATGGACATTATCTGTTTTGAATGTAGGAAGCTAGGGCATGTAAAGCCAAATTGTCCTCTCTTGAAGAAAAGAGGTGGAAGGTTCGAAAAGAAGAAACGAGCACTCAAAGCGAAATATGGAGTGATGCCAAAAGTGAGTCAAGGGATGGCGACGAAGCAAATCTACGCTTCATGGCTGAATCCGAAAAGGAAGATGAAGATGAGGTGATACTAAAGAAAAACAAGTGGTACCGGGATAGTCGACACTCATGCCACATGACAGGAGAAATAAATATGTTCATCAATCTCAACAGGTGGATGGTGGAAAAGTCACCTTTGGAGGAAAAGGGAAGGGAAAAATCATAGATCTTGAAAATGTCAAGATGGAAAAGAGAAATAAATATGTTCATCAATCTCAATAGGTGGATGGTGGAAAAGTCACCTTTGGAGGAAAAGGGAAGGGAAAAATCATAGATCTTGAAAATGTCAAGATGGGAAACCTGGTTATTGAAGGTGTTTCATTAGTCCAAGGGCTTAGATACAATCTTCTCAAGCATTACCCAACTTTGCGACAAGGGATACAAAATTAGCTTCAAGAAAACATGTGCATTGGAACCAGCTAGGACTCGATACAATCTTTTACGGGTAAAAGGCATGGCAATATATACTTGTTGAATGTTGAACTTGATGAAATGTAGTGCTTGATGTCTATCAAGGAGGAATGTGATCTATGGCACAAGAAGCTAGGCTCTATTAACGTAAAGCACATCTCCAAGATTGCATCAAAAGATCTAATACGTAGTCTACCAAAGATCAACTATGGCAAATGTGATTCTTGCATTGCTTGTTCCTTGGGAAAACAAGGTTAGATCATCTTTCAAGTCTATCAACAAATATTGCCACTAGGAGACCTCTGCAATTGCTGCATATGGATTTGTTTGGTCCTACTCATACTGGAAGTCTAGGAGGTAGTTGTTGAGACATAATTTTTTTTTTAGTTATTAATTTGCATAAAAATCAAGGACTAACCTTAGTCCTTAAAAAAAAAAATAGAATGATTTTTCATGCATTTTAATGTAGTTTGCATTTAATGAGGACCGACGGCGGGTGGACTTGTTGAGTGAATGTTTTACAAAAAATAGCATCATCTACAAAGCCATCTGTCCGAGGCCTTCTCTTGGTCGTACAAAAGCAGGTACAAGATGGGATACATTTGGCAAGACATATTGGATGACGATCTTGTGATGCCTATCTCTCGCAATAAGTATGTCCTCTAAAGATGTGAGAAAGTTTCCCTCCTTTCATATGAGTCTCGTTCACACAAAGATGAAGCATCCGCTAGTAATAAGGTATTTAGTTCCATAGAAGAAATCAGAGACGAGTACCCGCATTCCTCGCAGACAGAATCACCCACGTCACTACAACAATGCTCTCTCCCTAGCTCAGACACATCAAGGTTGACCATCATATCAGTGCATTTCAAGGATGATGAGGAGCATTTTTGGAAAACGTGAGCTGTAAAATGTGTGCATAGCAGATTTTGTGGGGAGATAAGAAAGACGAATGGAAAGAACAGAGAAAGGAAACCAATTGTGGAAAAATTGAACAGGTTTGAAGCTGAATGATAATCTTGGGCACGTCAAAGGCATATGGGCAGGAATATTCAATCAATAATTTCGGACACCAATCAGCGTCATGCAAAACGGCAAGAGCACGGATATGATTAGGAGAAATCACTAGAATATCTGCGTGAGATCAATGCACATTGAACGAGTCGGCTGATGGTGAATGAACGTGGACACGGCAAAAAGGAAAATTACAAGATTGCAAAAGAAGGAGGAGTAATCCATTGATTATCATCAATCATCTCCCGCGAATTCAGAACTTCCAAAGAGATAACGGAGACTTTTGTTATAAAAGGCAGACGACTTTCAGATGGGAAGGGGAGGAATTCTTACTAAGGCAAATACATGAGAAGTTGAAGGAAAAAGCTTTCATCTTCATTATTATTGGAGAGAAAGAGAGAACGATAAAAAGGGTGGGGCATGTTTGATTCTCAGAAAATTACAGAGAGAAAGACGTGGGGGGGATTCATGGAGAACTCTTGGCGTATTAAAAATTGAGAAGAACACGAGAGGGAAAAGAAGTCTGAGAGAAGTCAAGGAAAAAAAAACAGAAGAGAGAAAAAAAAGGAGAATTGTAGAGAGAGGAAAAGCGAGGAGTTTTCCTGTCATCTTTTCTTCGATTTGTCCAGACGAAGCCGCGCCACGATTCCTTCTCGCTTCAACGCCCTGCCGGCATCACCTATCAGTCGAGGCTAGCCACCGTGACGAGATTTTCCTACCCTGCCAATGCTGGCTTCTTGGGCAGTACTGTGATTGCCCTTGTCCGAGAGGCATCCGTGTCGCACCCTGAGCCCTTGGTGCTAGTCATTGAGCCCCATCAGATGATCCCCCATCGTTGTCGCTCAATCTGTCAAACGATCAGCACGCTTTGTCCACCAAGTCTACTCAAAGTCCCACGCGTTGGATCAACGAACCGTTGGCCTACTGCTCACGTATTCCTGAAGTTTTCTTTCTTTCTTATATTCTTTTTCTGCAGATTATTTGGTTAAAGGAAGTCCAAGAGTTGGTCAAAGAAAAAGATTGTTACAGATCCACCAGAGTCAAAAGCGTAAGTCATTGCCACGAGTTCGTCTGCACGATCCGCAAACCGAATCTGTCCCGAGCTGTTCGCGACACACCATGAAGCAATTCCCTTTCATCCTTTTCCGGTAGATTTATTAACCTCGAAGTTCTCGTCGTAAGCTGCGAACCACCACGGAGCACCACGTGATCCATTGAAAGTGCACCGGTCGTCGTTCAATTCCGTCATTCACTTATTCGAATTCAAAAATAATATTAACGAAATTGGTAGCGATTCTTATCCGATTCAATATTTTGTTGTCATATTTCGGATAGATCAATACCTAACGTGAATATTTAATATTTTAGGCATTATCCAATTAGGTTTTATTTTCAAGAAAAGTCAACTTAATTACTAATTTGATCCGCAAGACTTTGGATCATTTTTTTTAATTAATTTGGCTTTATATTGAATAGTTGTGTTGCCTAAAGTTGCTATAATCTTTAATTTAATCCGTGAAACAACGGGCTATTTTTTAGATTACCGTCATCTTTAGTTTCAATTTTTTATGCATTGCACCTAAGATTTTATCTCTAACATAGATAATTTTCACCTTTTAAAAGCATAAAAAAATTTAAAAAATCATGCATGAATAGCATATGTTTCAAATTGCACAGTTGCCATGTTATTCCCATTTGTCATTTTTGGCACGTCATTTATGCCTATAATTGGGTCATCATACATTAAAAAATGCATGTAATAATGTAGTTGCATTATTTTGCCAGCCATTGAAATTAGGTCACGTAATTAGTACATATCATTTAAGGTTAGTCATGTATTTCATTAAATTTATGTCATGACAAGCTAGCACACTTTCCATGTCATTTTCATGTCATATGCATTCATATTTAGAACTGACTGCATGTCATTACATTTATGTTTAATTTAGGTTAGCATTGCATATAGCTAGTCTGCATTAGACAAGTAAAAAAAAAAAACCATTAATGTTTAGAATTGCTTGCATTTCATTCATCCATGCAATTTGTTTACAATTTTAATTATTGGGTGTCTATTTCGCGATTCTCAGTATCGGGATGGACATTTTCACATGTTAGGAGATAGGTTCTAAAATGAATCCAAAATGTCCGCCAAACATTTTTTTAAAATTGGTATCGAAAGGGCGTTAGGGTAATCTAGCATAACCAAGTCCCCGAACTTGTAATCTCCGGGTTCGTAGGAATAAAGTATTTCTCCCAATACTTTATTTAGGTGTCTAATCCACCTCGCCATAAATAGATTAGTGGCAACTCCTAATAAGAATCTTTTACGTGAAATAATTGAATTATAAGTCGTGAATTGGTATGGACTTGGGAGAGTTCGAGCTAGATTTAACAGCTTAGTAATCCATTAACCTAAAAAAGTAATGATTTTTAGGTTGCGACGATAGTAAGTACTATCTAGTAATTGTTGATGATTATTCATGTTTCTCCAGGGTTATATTCCTATCTCACAAGCATGAAGCTTTTCATTCCTTTGAGAAACATTCTAGAAAAGTGCGGAATGAAAAAGAATACCAGATCACAATGATTAGAACAGATCACGGAGTAGAATTCCAAAACCAAAACTTTATAGATCTTTGCGACGAGATTGAAATTGAGCACAACCTCTTCACACCTTACACACCTCAACAGAATGGAGTTGCAAAAAAGGAATCGATCTCTACAGAGGGGGAGGTGCCGGAATCATGATGATTGAAAGCGGAGTTCCTGTCTACTTTTTGTTGTTACATAAAAAAAGGGGTTTCCAATTTCCGGTTAATGGATTACCAAATTAATTAATTAGATTAATAAACTTAGTTCGAACTCTCTCAAGTTCTACCAAATTGTAACTTAAGTTTAATTTCATGCAAGGATTTATTTAGGAGTCAGCTCTTGATCGCTTCTTGGTAGGCCGATTAGAAACCTAAGTAAAGTAGCGAGAGAACTAAATTACTTCTACGAACCAAAGATTTTGAATTGGGAGATTTTATTACATTAATTGAAATAATTAATGCCCTTTCGATAACATTTTCACTAAAAACATTCAATTTCGCAACTCGATGAATTTTGAATTGAAGTTCCAAAGGTGCAACTTTTTGGCTTTTCTTTTTATGAATTTTTTTTGATTTTTTGTGTATTTTCAAAATAAAGAAATTACATGAAATTGAGATTAAATAGGTTCAAGTTACTCTCCAATTTGAACTCTCGCACCAAACTTGTGCTTCGGGCTTGCCTTGACTATTGGCTGGTTCGGTAGCTCGTTAGGCCGAGAAGTCTCTTGGTCATATCTCTCATCCACGCTTATTTCTCATCTCGCTAGAATTCCATGAGGCTCGAAAATTAAGAAAAGACTTAAAAAGGAGTGCGATTGATTTGAACCAAGCTAGAGAAAGTAAGAGGACTTAGCTTTAATGGAGGAAAACACTTTGGCAAATTAATCATCAAGACAGATGCAATCCGGGTGTTGATATTCTCTCCATTTTTGCTTTCCTTCTATTCTTGTACCATTGATGTCTCATCGTTAATATGCGATGTTATTTAACATAAAATGTAGAAAAATCAATCTAGAAAATCTAGGCTAATTTGTATCCAAACTTAGAGTAAGTTAGGAAATCACTTAGCTTTTCTTTTGTTGCAAGAGCTCTATAGGGATGAACTTGTGGCTTGTATTGGTTGGTGCAGAATTGACAATGGTAGCACCGGGTTTCAAAATTCTCATATCTTCTCAAAACTCTCTCCAAATTTTCTCTCTAAAACTTCCCTCAAGAGCTCTCTAAATTTTCTATCCCAAAAACTCTCCTCTCAAGAACTCTCTTTTTCTCTCAAAGCTTCTCTCAAGAACTCCCTCCAAATTTTTTTCTCACCAAAACTCTCTCCATTTTTCAAGAACTCTCTCTCTTTTTATAGACAAATCTCTCCGTCCTCCCTTCTTCACCTTCATTTCTTCATCTCCTATTCCTATCTCCCATTCTCACCTTTTATTCTTTTCTCCCATTCTCCATCTTCCCTTCTTTTTATTATTTGCAAAATAGACTCTCAAACTTTAAGTATTTGAATTTCGATCCCTAAAGTTCTAAGTATTTGCAATCTAGTCCTTGAGGTTCTAAGTATTTGCAATCCAGTTCATGAGAAAATATTTCTTTCAATCCAAGTCTTCTTGGTGCATTTTACATCCCATGTCTAGTCAAACGCTTGTTAAATTAAGCTCAAATGCTCACCGGTCCAATTATATACCAATGCAATGTACGCTAAAAATAAATATGCGAGATGATTTTTGTTTAGAACTAAAATTAATTCTAATTTTTATGTAAAGATTAGTCAAAATTTAGGTGTCAACAATGCCCCTCTTTGAGTGGAGGCTCATAGAGGTTTCGCTCAAAGATAAAATTGAACCCTAAATTTTGACAATGTAAATGATGAATGATCTTTTTGGTAGGAGTTTTAATCTCATTTTTTATGTAATGAAATGATGCGTGATATGCAAACTGCAAATAACATGTGCCAATACTTTTTTTTTTTATGTTAGAGAAACTTGCACATGGATCGTATACGAGAATACCTATTTTACCAAATACCTCATAAACCGATTGTTCCCTTAATTTCAAACTTCTTGCAGACATGATGATCTTAAGGTACTGGGCCCATCTGTTATCGGAGAATTCTCCTTGATGCGAAACGGCGCAAGATATGTGTAAAATTGAAATGTGTTTCGAGATCACAAGAGCTACGTCATTGTGAATCGAAAGGACCAAGATCATAAGAGGATCTCGCGGTATTGAGGCCTTATCCATTATCGAGGTTTTCCTCTAATGTGGGACAATGCAAGATATATGTAAAGTTTGAAAAATATGTTTTTCGAGATCACTAGAGCCGCCGTTGTGAATCGAAAAAGGATAATCAAGATCACAAGAGCGTATGCCATTGTGACTTGATAAAAAGACCAAGATCATGAGTGCATATGTCATTATGATTTGGCAAAAGGGGACCAAGACCATAAGAGCAATGTTGTTATGATTTGGTTAAAATGAGCCAAAAGACAAGAGCTACAACGTTGTGACTTGGTATGGGATTAAAATCACTAGTGCTTATGTCATCATGATTTGATAAGGGTCAAAACCATAAGAGCTGCGTCGTTATGATTTGACAAAAGATCAAGATCGCTAGTGCATATGTTATTGCGATTTGACAAAGGTAAAGATCATGGGTGCATACGTTGTCATGAATCAATACCATCAAGGCCGTATGTCACAATTTTAAAGGATCTATTACCGAACCGAATAGATAAATACAAAAGGGATGCGTTGCACTGAATTGAATCATAGCAAACATGAAAGGTCAAAATAAACTAATATAAAAAAAGTCATCAATTTGAAAAGGGTTCGGAAAACTCACCTGGATTCTTTGAATGAATGGTCGTGGAAAAAGACAAGTCGATCGCATTGTACCTGTTTAATCTTGAGGTATACTTATGAACAAAATCAATGCAAATGCAACATGATATGTCCGTAAATCTTTTTAAAAAATTTGCTTGCATTACAAAGGTCCACTGGGGAATTTGTCAATAAGAAAACCTATCTGATCCTTTTAACAAATATGATCAAATTGAATGATGAATTTCGATCGAAAGGACTTCCTCTCACTTTTATGAAACGGTTCGGAGTTAAAAATATACTTATCTCGAGGATTTGGAAAACTACATGAATGGCACTTGCTAGTAAGGTTTGTTCATTTAATGTTTATCGGATGAATTTTGAGACCTCGGGAGGTGACTTGAACATCGGAATTGCGTTACTTCGACAAAGTCGGAGGTAACATGTGCAAGCATATGTGCTAAAAATTCAACAATGAGATCATGCACAACTACTCTATTAAGCTTGCATTTTCAATGATTATGAATAAAAAGTGCATGATGTAATATGGTTCATGCATGACTGTCCTATCGGGTTTGTATTACCAAGTCTTTCCAAGGAGATTGTTACATCGTGAATACCTCAAATATACCCCGAATGGGAACTTCAATCCGAAAGGGCTTTCTCTTACTCTCGAGAAAACTTTTTTATCCTAACTGCAGGATATAAGAGAAATCACTCAATCTTACCATATCGCATTCGACAAGGGTCCAAGTAATCTCGCAGTTGGTAGGGCCAGGAGCCAATCCGGAGGTCTTAATTAGGACCGTAATGTGGGTTGGTTTAAAGTTTACAATGGGGACTCCGGTTGAGTGGAGGCTTATGAACTGAAGTTCTTTGTCATTTACTTTTGGTTTACAAGTCAAGAATCCTGTAAAAATGAGAGAGGAACAATCTTTCTCGAACTTCTTCGAGCGATTCTTAAAATTATTTAACTCTACGTCAACTCAAGTGCCCTAGTCAAAAAAAATTTGAAGTGTTGTAACGTATGTTAGGATTGGAGACCGAGGAATGAAAAAGCTCTTTTTAACTAAGAAAATGTATGAGAAGGGGCTTGATGTTAGTGATCATTGCAATCTTGTCATCGATCTTGGCCTTTTGGAATACCACCATTGCTTAAGAATGGTATGAATTTCTCTTGAGAATTGCATTTTGCAATTTGACACTTCATGGGGATTTTTCTCTCAATCTCTTTTGGGATTTACAAGAAGATTGTGCATTTAAATTCATAAGTATTTTGCAAATGAACAACGAATTGAATGGGTATTGGCATTGCTTTTGGTAGGCACTTTGCTTTTTAGATGCCTAGAAATTTTCTATGGGATCGAGTATTTGCTCTTTTTTTTTACTCCCGACTCTCTTTTTACTGCTGCATTTTTCAGCATCTTGAAGAATTCATTCGGGGATTTTCTCGTTGATCCGACTTTTCAAGTCCTTACTGCTTAGAGATGAGCCATATTTGCTTTGGAACAACAATTATCACCAATAAGGGCTTTAGAAATGAATTTATAGGCTCAAATGGGTTGTGCAAATGGATATAAATGTGTAGGATAGAGGAAATGCTCTTCGTCATCCTAAAGCACTTGAATTAAAACGCGAGTACGATGCAAAGAAACACCTAAAGATTGATGTTAGTCCGAGCAAGAAAATTTCTAACCATTTACCTCGTGATGCTGATGGAATTACCTCTGTTTTGCCCCAATGTGGGGTGGTTCTTGATAAGAGTGTAGAAATGAAACCTCCACTCAAAAGGATTAATCAATGGTCACCTATAGTATTTGGGATAGAGAACCGAATGCCTCCGTTATTTCGGTGATCATACCATTTACGAGAAAATCCTTTACCTCGAGGAACGCGAAACTTGGTTTCCACTCGGCTCGCTTGGGAAAATGTATTTGGGAGGTGTTTGGCAATGGGTTGTCTTTCATCGTCCCATTATGCCCCATTCCGTACATTTGATGTTTCTTGTGTAGTTCATGCTCTTTATTCGAGTTGATAAATTAAACATGAGGAACATTCATGCATAAACCACGCAATGTATGAGTATTTTCGAGCATATGAAATGCAACAACTTTTTATCTTGGCGAACAAATCCCGTAAGCACATAAGAAAATTCTTAGGGACATGGATCGAGTTGCCTCTGCTCGTGCAAATGACTTGCAAAACTTTATTTTCTACTTCGAGACATGAGATTGTTAAAGATTCCAAGAATTTCTTAGTTCATTGAGTTTCGAGAGAAGGGATACTTCCCTATCTAAAACGGCGGTGACCCTTGTAAAAATCAAAAGGGAAAGCGTCAATGTATGTTCTCATGTTCTAAAAAAATTGAAATGATACCGCTTTACCCTTGTATGTGTTTTTTGCGAACTTAAATTGAAGAGGTCGCTTCATCTAGATTGGATTGTATGTCCCCGCAAGAAGAAATAGAGTATTATCTTGAAGTCGAATGGGTTAAAGAAGATATTCTCCCTTTCTAAGGCTTAGGGTTTGCCACGGATTTGCCCATTTTTAGTCAAGAAGGGTTATTTCGAGTGGGCAACATCCGGACTTGCCCCCAAATCCGGGCTTGAGTGAAGGGTTGGACTTCTAGCATTGGGTCAATTTATGCAAGGATTGGGGAAATCCATCCGAGGATCAACTATGCCCAAATTCCTCATCTAAACTCATTGAGTGATTCTTCGCTTTATTGTGAACTTCCAATATCGATTCTTCCCAACTACTCGAAGGTTTATGTTATCTCCCGTCAAAAGGAAAAGAACATGTCAAATGTGAGATCGAAAAGGATAAATTTGAATCGACACTGAGTTATTCTCCACTTCGAATTCTCCGTTTGGGCGCTACGCATTTTTTTTTACCAGCTTCGCTTGGCAAAAAAAGGAAAGAATGAATTTGTAGCCATCAAAATGCTCAAGGTTCTACAGCCATCTAGATCGAACTTCTTTGAACCTCATCAAGAGCTGGATCACCAGGTAAAAAGTTTTTATTAATATATACATTGATGCCAAACCCCAGGGTCGAACCCGGGGCGCTCCGGACAACTGTTACTCCCCTAATTACTAAGCTGGTGTTGTCAGGCGTCCATAAGAGTTCATTTTTTACTATAAAATTCTCAAGGTAGTTGACAATCCTTATCAAGAATGAAATAAGCTTAATTTAGAATTTAAGATGACCAAGGGCCAATCAAAATGATACGGGGTTACCCATTTTTGAGCTTGCTTGGGCGTGTTTAACACTTCATTTTATGGCATTCGGAGGCATTGTCCATAAAATTGATTTGCCCCAAGTTTGGTTTAATAAGGAGCTCACGCATTTGATGGGAAAAGAGAGAGTTTGCCCTTGAATAAATTATAGACACCTAGAAAATAAGAAAACATCCCACGTAGGGAAACAGTGTATAGAATTAAAGGTGCATTCATCCAAGATTGGTTTTGCCTCCTTTGCGGGTTCTCCAATGATCGGCTAGACTCGTCATGGATCGGGTGCGATGACCGATGTTTGAGGAACCATAATTGCTAGCTTCAAATCACAGCTTTAGAGTTCCATCATCTTTAAACTAGTTGATCAAGACAATAAGCTCATCATCAAAGTAATCTTCTGATTTTTTGAGCAATTAGTGTTTGATTTGGGTATTATTGCTTGCTAACGCGGGCAACATGATTCCCCACTCTATTTTCGCCATGAGCAAATTAATCCCTTGAGCCGGAGCTCCCCTCTTGGCATAAGAGCATGTAAAAATGATTAGTTGGTCCACTACCGAAAACACCTTCCATTTGGGGACTGGAGAAACAAAAATGCTCGGAGTAACTCCCCGCTTGATCTTTCGAATTCATATGTTTAAATATCACGGTTGAAAAACTTGATCTTTGAAGATCGTGCACGATGACTTGATCGGCCATAGTAAAAAAAAAAGAAGGTGGGTGCTCAAGCAAAGGAGTCTCGTATCCACTGTGTGTGTTGTCTATATTCTTAGTTGGTATTAGGAGATGGTCGGGTAGTTCTTACTTTGTAGGCATTCCTGGTGTTCATGCTCGAATCGGCTCTGTTTCGGCTATCTTGGTTCCGAGCTACATTGTACTTCCTTAGCTTTGCTCTAAATTTTTAAAGGTGACTTGCAACATTTTGTTTAGTGAGTCCATCCACCTTCATGATTTTTAGTATTGGCATTGGTCATGCTGAATTGATTCCTAGTCGCGAACCGCATCAACGAATTTATAATGAAGCTCGGTAGTTCAAACGGGCCTTGTTCTCATGCTGATAAAATCGTTATCGTTAGCTCGGCCATTGTTCTTTTATTTGAATAAATGCTTCCTCATAATATGTTGCCAAATGTTTTGGAGAACTCGAACGCAAATTGACTTCTTTAGGAAGTCTCGTGCCCTATACAATATGGCCCTCATTATGAACTGCTAATTATCACTTGCGATACTATGATGACCGGTATGTCTAACTTTCGGAACCAACAATCTTCGGGGAGATTGAGACCATCCATGTTGATCCCTACCATGGTGGTGACGGTAATAACAAATTCATATTTGTTCGCCTTAGCACTTTTAAAGCTTTCGTTGCTTTTGCATGAGTTGAAACCTTATATAGGCATCTTCTCAAAGATAACGGTGAGGACATAGAGAGAAATGGGGTTGTTGTTGATGGCCATAACTCATGAGACCATCAAGATAGAAAACTCCGTCCATTCCCCTAGGTCGAACACGTACCTTTTTTTTTTTTACCAATGCTCAACATATTTACTTACCAAGAGTGGTTGTTTTGACCAAGAACTCAGGTCATATACGGTGATCTTGGAGGATGAGAATCGGCTTAAGTGATTCACAAGGCTTAAGGCGAAAGGCTCGGCGAAGGAACCACCATGAAATGTTCTTGGACTTGCAAAAATAAATTGTCAAAAATCACAAAAGCGATGATGGTCTTTCGTAATGGGCTCTGGAAATTGTTAGGTGCATTAGAGAGGTGTTTTGAAGATGAAAACTTCAGTTTTTTTAAGAACTTCTCTTTCTCTTTTTCTAATCCGTTAGTCCCGTGGATGGGTTTTCGCTTTCTCTACAAATGAGGACAGCTCTTTCTCTTCTTTTTGGATTTCACTGCATCGGATCTATTTCATAGTGACCCTTGTCTCCCGCTCAATTTGTCTTTTTTTTTTTTATGTGGTAGGGCCTCAAATCGTTTCACTTTCTCTACGAATGGGGTAGCTGTTGGCGTCTATGGGGTTCGTATCATTCTTGAAGTGGCTAACAATCCCTTGTCAAGAATGAGTAAGCTCAATTTAGAATTTGAAAAAACTAAGGGCCGATTAGAATGATACGGAGTTACCCATCTTTGAGCTTGTTCGGGCTTTTGCTAGCATTTCCCAATGTGAAGCCCTTCAATGCTTCCCTTTATGGGTTCAATCGATTTGTCCCAAATTTAATCTAATAAGGAATTCACGTATTTAAGCATGATGATGCTCGTGAGTAGTACTTGTTCTTTGCCTCTAGATTAACTCTAGACGTAAAAAAAGTTTCGCATGAGGGCTTTATAACAAAAAGATCAATAGTATATTCATTCGTGCATGTCCCTATTTCCCTTGAGGATTATCGGGGATCGGCCGTAGTACCCTAAATTAGGTAGATAAGAGGGATATTTTGAGGGCCCATAATCAATAGCTCAAACTTCATGTGGGTTACGGATTCGGAGTTCCATCGGCGTTGAACCGGTTAATCACGATAGTAAGCTCGTCATCAAGGAAACCGCAATCGTGGTGACGCATGTTCTATCCCTCGGAGGGCATTGGTACTAACCTCGTAAGGTCGATTTTGTCCTTGTATTTCCAACAAAATTTGATTGTACTAAAAATTGTCCTAGGAAGTGAGGTGATAAATGAGCATTTTCAACGCTCGATGCTTGCTCATCAAGGAACATTTCACTAAGGGCAATAGGACCGCCACAATCAAGGCAAGCAGCGGTGTTAAGAGCTTCTCTATACCTCTTTTTCTTTGCTCGGAGATTTTCATTTTCCTCCTTTAGAATTGCAAGTTCATGGCGTTTATGTTGAGTCTTCAATTGGGTTTGTTTGTTTTGAAACCAAAACTTTACCTTCAAAGATTCCAATCCTTGCTTCCGACTCAATTCATTTCTTGTTGCTTGTTCGGGAAAGGGCACTCTTTGAAGAAAGCTTCAAGCTCTTTGGTTTGCTTATGAGTGTGGCGATGGCGATGTTTTCTTTTCTAGCATTGACCATCACGCGTTGCTGTTATTGTTGCTGTTGTGATCTTGAACTTCATCGTTGGGAGGGTTGGGTTTCATGGTTTCGACACCGAATTTGATCTTGAAATCTTCAATATCCCTCGCTAGTTCACTCTCAAGGATGTCTAGGTCGCCGCCTCCAGTTAGTGACGATAGCCTTTAAACAAATTGGATTGAGATATTTCGACCGACTTTTATTCACTCAAGGCTCTTTTCTCTCCGTTGTATGCTCACTCCTTTCTGAATTTTTCTGAGTGATCGTGTATGTTCCAAAGCCTTCCTTTTAGCGTGGATGAAAACCACCAAGCAAGCGTTTCTTGAAAGATTTCGTATTTCCCGCTCTGTCTTCTTCCTTCATTTTTAACATGGTGGAACCCTCAAATCTTTTCGCATGATTTTCCTTTTCTTAAGATTTATGCTTGTCGCTCACTTAACATTAACATTTTCGCATCATTAGGTTCAATATTCTAATCACTCTTTTGCATTCATTTTCTTCTTTGTTGTTCCAACAAAAATGGCTTCTATTCATCTGCGAGATCTTCTCGGCCAAAGTTTTGGCAAAATAGGAAAGGTTTTATCATCTTCTTAGCTAAGGTTATGCTCATATAGTCGATCATCTAGAAGCTGAAGTTGAGATCCATATTCTGTTCACGGATGTGGACATTGCTTCCATCGAAGGCACCTAGCTAGAGAGGGAATATAGGACCTTCCCAATCTTCTTCACCAACTTCCTAAAGGCTTATCCATCTTGTTTATCACGAGGCTACCATGGCTTGTATCATGCGAGCTCATTATCGGGATTAGTTCGATTACTTGGTGTTGGCCAACTTTGTGGCTAACAATCATAAGAAGGCCGTTGACTATGCTAACAACGAAGTGTCTTAATGCTTTGGTTTGTGAGAGGGGGAACTTGGTGGAATGTTTAGCCCTATCCCAAACTGTTTTTGAGCATGATTTGTGTTATATCATGCTGAGATTCCAATGTACATGGCTGGAAGAAAGGCTTGACAATCTAACCATGGACATAGCCCGTGGGAGAGCACTGGTACGGGACCTAAAACTCGCCGTCGAATATCATGAGGTTAAGGTAGCTAGGCTTAAGGAGAACTGTGATCTCCTCTTTTTTAAGCTTGCGAGACCTTGATTCTCGGAGTGTTTAGTGCAATCGGAGCAATAGCGACATGAAGAGTCGGTTAAACTCCTTTGTGATGCTCATTAAGGCTTAGTTTGGCTTTACATTTCCACGATAGTGATCTATTTGTACTTTTCATTGAATGAAATGAAAGGTTTTTTTTCATGATGTGTTTTTGAACTTCCCGTTATTTCATCTTTCACATAGTTAAAAAAATAAGGAAGTTTCACCTTTTGTTTTTTTAATTTTCATCCGGGCCAATAACTTTGATTGTTTCTTCACTTCGTTCCATAACCACATGACTAGCTTGGGGATCGGAACCAAGGATGGTGCACTTGAACTTGTATCGATTGTGATGATGTTTTCCAGCGGTATGGTTTGAAAGCGGACATGCCCCAACACTTCATCTCTTATATCCCTTGCTCCATTTGGGCCAACAACTTCGCTATCTCATCATTCAATCCCGTAGCCATAGGGTTGGATTAGGGAACTTATTCGGATCTTCTACTCGAGGAGGCGGAGGGATAACAATTAGAGGCATTGAACATGATGGTTGTTGCTTAGTAGCGGTAGCGGCCACCAAACGCTCCATCATATGGGACATCATGCTTTCAAATCGCTAGTTCATGGCTTTGAATTGCTCCTTCAAAGCTTTCGGGACTGCGGTGTAAATCTTAGCCTTATTTGCCATTTTCTTAGCTAAAAAGCGGGTAATTCGTGGGGAACCCGTGACAAACTACCTGCAACGAATGATTATATGATGAGTACAATGTGTGAGAGAGCCGAGTCATTCCATGGCTAGAATAGACTCACAAACACCACTCGATCCCGACCTAGGACCTTGACCAGGAAATTCCATTCTTGTCAGATTTTGGTAAACAATTTGTCAAAAATCATTGGCTGGTCAAAACAAAGTGAAACTTTACTAGTTCATTGCCGAGAGGATGATAAACAACTTTCATGTTGGGTGATCGCGCTAAAAATGAGCGGATCAATACAGTTTAATGTGTTTTTGCAAAAACTCACGTCCAGAAAATGGTTTCGTCCGCCTGTTGTTAAAAGAATGAAAGAGCCTTTTAAAGTGTGAAATGAATTCCAAAATTTTACAATATATTAGATGAAACATAGATATACAACTTTTATGTTTGAAAATTCCGTAAAAAGGTGGGCTTTCTAGTACTAAACCGTGGAATGAATCTGGAGTATGAAAATGTATGAAATTCCAGCTTGATCATAGATGTTAGTAAGAATCGTACAACGAGAACAAGGCAAATCGAAATTAAGGAAAATTGATGAAATTACTAAGAATCGAAGTCTTAAAGTATTAAATTGGAAATACAACAATGACATTCCTAAACAATCAATCAATGAAAGTAAAGACATGACTCCATTTCTAAGAAAAACAAGAAATCAAACGATCTTCCTTTTCTTAGAGGCTACATGCTCTATAGACGAATGGGCCTTCAAGGTGTGCCATAATCATGCATTCTTCTTAACCAATGCATCTGCCTTTTCCTGGGCCTTCATTGCATTCTCTTCACTGATTTTGATTTGAGTCCGATGGGTATGCCGCACTATCACGATCGGGACCTTTGGGAGTATCTCGGCGGGGATGGTATGAGACCCGAATATACCGGGCCGTGGCAAAGTGACTCTTCATTTTCTCGGTGGGTTCATTTATGGGCCAAATGAAAGTTTTAGCAAGAATAATATTTACAAAGTTGACCCCACGACAAATCTTTTTACCGTCCGGCTATCACAAGATCAATAGCATTCTAACCGAATGGAAAAATGATAAGTCCGAAAAAGGCTAAGATAAAAATCCTTGATTTCATGAGTTCGGAGTTATTTTCAAAACATTCAATGAGAAAAGATAATGGGCATGCTTGGCAATTACCCTTAAGCATTTTTTCAATTTCTTTTTTAGTCAAACTCAAAAATTCAATGAGCACTACTAGAGGATCCACCCGAATGGGTGGTTCAATTATATCCAAACTCAATCGATTTTCCAATGGCAATATTATATTCTTCCAAAGTGGATGTGAGCTCAAACTTACATCTTAACACAAATGTGGTCATCTCGAGGCATCAAAATGAGCAAGTGCATGCATGATCCCGCTCACGAATATCAATGTCAAGAATCGGCAACATGAATCGATACGCTTGAGAACGTACTCCGGCCATCCGACTTCAACTAACCCCACGCTTTTTGAGCTCTAGTTTCGGAGTATGCACCAAACGGATATCATTGCGACCCATTCATATATAGATCATGTGCCAAATGAATCAACCTAAACCATGAACCGACCCAAAATAAAATGAGATGACAGGAGATAAGGACGAGGAATTACCGCCCATAGAGAGAAAATGTCAATCACAAAGACATTTGCATGAATCGTGGATTCGATTTTAGTTCTTTTAGCAAAGTGAAATGAAGAACGGAACGACATGTTCCAGCCTCACGCATGTTTATCATGACTAGTTGCAGCCTCGCATACATAGTCATGACTATTCGAGCCCAATCATTTTGGCTTGGTTTGGTCGACAAGGGCAACCCCATGCATCGTAGCCTCACGTGCATGGGGACGACCCTTGAGCCATTTTTTGAAAAAAATTTCGGGATTCAAATGGGATAACCTTTAGCAAAGCCTTTACCGTCAAAGTTAAAGAACCATCTAAATACCATCTTAAGACTATTGATGTGACCAAGGTTCGGCCACAGGTTGTGTGGGGTGTAGTGAAAATACGGTAAATCATGCACAACAGCTTAAATTCAAACACCGCTTCAATAGTCCAAAAATTAAATCACAATTGCAATTCATCAAGCCTGCAAAGCAAAGGGTTAGCCAATCATTACTCTCCTTATAACTCCTATTCTGCAAAATCATTTAACACCTAAGAGTGAGAATTCCACCAATATTTGCCAAATCAAATGAGTTTTCGTGAAAATTTCTCGGCCTAAATCCTCCTTAAATTTCAAAAACTTTAAGTAATTCCCCAATGAGTCACTAAGTTGTTGTGACCTAAAAAAAGGATTTCCAATTTTAGGTTAATAGATTACCAAATTAATTAATTAGATTAATTAACTTAGCTCGAACTCTCCCAAGTTCTACCAAATCACAATTTAAGTTCAATTTCATGCAAGGATTTATCTAGGAGTCGCCACTAATCGCTTCTTAGTAGGCCGATTAGAAATCTACGTAAAGTAGCGGGAGAACTAAATTACTTCTACGAAACAAAGATTTTGAGTTCGAGGATTTTGTTACATTAATTGAAAAAATTAATGCCCTTTGAGATACCATTTCACGAAAAACATTCAATTTCTCAACTTTGATAAATTTTGAATTGAAGTTCCAAAGGTGCAACTTTTTGTCTTTTCTTTTTATGATTTTTTTTGTAGTTTTTGTGTATTTTCAAAATAAAGAAATTACATGAAATTGAGATTAAATAGGTTTAAGATTACTCTCCAATTTGAACTCTCGCACCAAACTTGTGCTTCGGGCTTGTCTTAACCATTGGACCGATTCAATAGCTCGTTAGATCGAGAAGTCTTTTGGTCATATCTCTCCTTCACGCTTCTTTCTCATCTCGCTAGAATTTCATGAAGCTTTGCAAATTAAGAAAAGACTAAAAAGGAGTGTGATTGATTTGAACCAAGCTAGAGAAAGTAAGAGGACTTAGCTTTAATGGAGGAAAACGCTTTGGCAAATTTATCATCGGGACGGATGCAATCTAGGCGTGGAACTTCTCTCCGTTTTTACTTTCCTTCTATTCTTGTACCATTGATGTCTCATAGTTGATATGCAACGTTATTTAACATAAAACGTAGAGAAGTCAATGTAGAAAATCTAGGCTAATTTGTATACGAACTTAGAGGAAGTTAGGAATCATTTAACTTTCCTTTGTTGTAGCAAGCTCGATAAGGATGAACTTGTGGTTTGTGTTGGTTGGTGTAGAAATTGGCAATGGCAGCACCGAGCTTCAAAATTCTCATACCCTCTCAAAACTCTTTCCAAATTTTCTCTCTAAAACTCCTTTGAAGTGCTCTCTAAATTTTCTATCTTAAAAAGTCTCCTCTCAAGAACTCTCTTTTTCTCTCAAAGCTTCTCTCAAGAACTCCCTCAAAAAAATTTTTTCTCACCAAAACTCTCTCCCTTCTTCAAGAACTCTCCCTCTTTTTTATAAACAAATCTCTCCATCCTTCCTTCTTCACCTTCATTTCTTTATCTCCCATTCTCACCTTCTATTCTTATATCCCATTCTCATTTTCTTCATTTATTATTATTATCTCCCATTCTCCATCTTTCCTTCTTTTGGTTATTTACAAAATAGGCCCTCAAAGTTTAAGTATTTGCATTTTGATCCCCGAAGTTCTAAGTATTTGCAATCTAATCCCTAAGATTCTAAGTATTTGCAATCCAGTTCCTAAGAAAATATTTCTTTTAAGTAAATTCTTGGTGCATTTTTTACCTCATGTCTAGTCCAAATGCTTATTAAATTAAGCTCAAATGCTCTCGCGGTCCAATTATATGCAAATGCAATGTACTCTAAAATTAAATATGCGAGATGATTTTGTTTAGAACTAAAATTAGTTCTAATTTTTATGCAAAGATTAATCAAAATTTAGGTGTCAACTCTTTTGGGTTGAAGCCATTGCGAGAGCGCCATACATCATGAATAGAGCACTTTTGAGACCAATTTTGGAAAAGATGCCTACGAGCTTTTTAAAGGAAGAAAGCTAACTCTCTCTTACTTCCACATCTTCGGATGCAAATGCCATATCCTCAAGAGTGCGAATGATAACATTGGAAAGTTCGATGCGAAATCAAGAGAAAGTATCTTCCTTGGCTACTCTTCAAGGAGCAAAGCTTACTATATGTTCAATAAAGATTCACAGGTTGTTGAAGAAACAATAAACGTCAAATTCAACGATTAGTCGAAAGGTATTCAATGAGAAGAACATGCGGTAGATTTCCAAACATCTGCTCCAATGCCTATTCAATAGCCATAGCGACAATAACTAGCTTCCAATCCTTCAAGTCCAAATCATTTGCTTAAAGATTGAAAGTTCAAGATTGATCATCCAAAAGATCAAGTTATTGGGGAGATAGAAAAAGGAATCAAGACAAGATCCTTAATCAAAGATATGATGAACTCTTTAGCCTTGATCTCTCAAATTGAGCCGAAAACAGTAGATAAAGCTATCATTGATGAAACCTGGATTGAAACCATGCAAGATGAGCTCCGACGGTTCGCCATCAATGGTTTCTAGGATTTAGTCCCTTGGCCCAAAGATCAGCAAATCATTGGCACCAAATGGGTGTTTCGCAACAAAATGGAGATAAAGGCAATGTGGTAAGAAACAAAGCCAGGTTAGTACTAAAGGTTACTCACGGGAGGAAGGCATAGATTATGATGAAACATATACTCTTGTTGCTAGACTTGAAGCTATTCAACTTTTATTTGCTTATGCCTGTCATTATAATTTTACCTTGCACCAAACGGATGTCAAAAGTGCCTTTCTAAATGGCTACATCAAAGAAAGGGTGTTTCTTGAGCAACCACTAGGTTTTGAAGATCCTTCACGATCGGACGATGTCTATCAATTGAAGATGGCTCTTTATAGTCTCAAACAAGGCCCTAGAGCTTGGTACGAAAGATTGAGTTCTTTCCTTCTTGAGCACAACTTCGAAAAAAGTAAAGTTGATACTATCTTGTTTATCAAGAAGAAAGGTAAAAACATCTTGTTAGTTCAAATTTATGTTGATGACATAATCTTTGGCTCTACTAATGAGAATCTTTGCAAGGAGTTTGCCAAAGTTGTGACAAGCGAGTTCGAAATAAGCATGATGGGAGAGATGAATTTCTTCCTCGTACTCCAAATAAAGCAAACAAGAGATGGAACGTTCATCCATCAAGAAAAGTATGCAAAATATATGGTAAAAGATTTGGTTTGGAATGATGCAAATTCACCTGAAACTCCTATAGCAAAATCTATCAAACTAGATAAGGATGAAAAAGGTACGTTCATTGATTCCAAACTATATAGAAGCATGATTGGATCCTTGTTATACTTGATCGCTTCTCGATTGGATATATTGTTTGCCGTATATTTATGTGAAAAATTCCAATCAAATCCAAAGGAATAACATATCACGACTATCAAAAGGATTATAAGGTACATGGTATCCTTACTCAAAATAGGGTTATGGTATCCAAAATCGTCAAGCTTTAATCTTTTGGGGTATTCGGATGCTGATTATACAGGATGTAAGATTGATTATAAGAGTACATTAGGTATATGGCAAATGATGAGAAACATGCTGATATCATGATTTTCAAAGAAACAAAACTCAGCTGCTTTTTCAACCACTAAGGCCGAGTACATTACGCTAGGAAGCTGACGTGTACAACTTCTTTGGATGAAATAGCAACTTAGCGACTTTGAAGAATAGATTATCAATATTCCCATCTATTGTGACAATACGAGTACTATAAACCCGACCAGGAATCCTAAATTGCACTCAAGGGCAAAACATATTGAAGTGAGACATCATTTCATAAGAGATTATGTGAACAACGGTGATGTGAACATACATTTTGTCAATTCAAAACATCACCTGGCTAACATATTCACGAAGCCTCTGGACAAGAAAGCATTCGAATTCATCAAAGGAGAATTGGGAATTTCAAATCCTCCCGAATGACAAGTCCAAAAGGCAAAAAATTTGTAGACCTTAGAAAAGATCGGGAAACCAAATCTCTACATCGTAAAACATCGGGTACACCTAATCTTTTAGAAAAAATTTACCGTTACAAGTACATCGAGAAACGTGCAATTTGTCCATTATGACGAAATATCTTCTCTACAACTACCGGTGTGATTTTTTCCTACCCGTTACGTTTATCCTATTGATTTTCATTCATTTCTTTAAATTGTTTTGAACTTTTACCGTTACTTTTTGTGTGAAATATATGTGCATGTGTCCCTATTTAACTATACCACGTTCACTTTCTTTCACCCACTTACTCCTCAATTGGCTCACTTCCTCTCTTCAAAAGCGACAACCCTCGCCCGCTTTTTCTTCTTCCACTTCCTCTTTCAAACTCTCTCTCTCTCTCTCTCTCTCTCTCTCTCTCAAATCTTTAGCATGGCTCCAAGAATATCGACCAAAGCTTCCAAAGGAAAGGGAAAGGTCGGTGGTCCCTCCAACATAGATTTGTTTGAAACTCCAAATGTTTTGGTTCCGAATATTCAAACAGGAAGAGATTTGAGAGGTTCCGTATCTGCGAGCACTACTAATCATACGACGGTAGTATCACTTCTTTGTAAATACGCCACAATCCATAGTCGTGAGAACCAAGACCGAGATCACCGTTGTCCCTCCACCGGAAGTTGATCTACTAGAAGAAGGAGTAACTCCGCCTCCTTGTTACGATCAAACCTAGAGAGGATATCAACGCGTGGCTCACCGTTGCCCCCGAAGTCTTCAGGCGGAAGACCGAGACCGTACAGGAAGTTGAGGTTCCACTGCGTAGGTTTTTCCTAGACCTCTGCTTCTGCAAGATCTTCTACCGATGTCCTTGAAATTTCAATGGAAAGATCACCAAGAAAGTCGACTACGGAAGAGGTAGCTAAACCTCTAAAAGAAGCCGAGGACACAAGTCCACCCAAGGAAACATCTCGGTGGAACTCCTGTATCGAAAGTGAGCCCGTTTGCTCCCAATCTTCTAAAGTTTCAGATCCAAGTCGAAGAACAAATTGAGGTTAGTAAAGAAATACCCGATACCGATGATGGCACGGGTGACAAACGTCGTGAGGATGATGATGATGACAATGTTTTTCAAACCTTCGAGCCCACAGTTGGTTTTGAACTTGATCCAAAATTTTTCGACCCACTGTTTTTATCAAAGAAGCACGAGAGAATCTTGAAAAAACTTCTCTCTCAGTACCTTGGTTTTTCCTCGTGTTGTTGATTTTGAATATCATGATCCTCACGGAATCTTTTTACTGAATTTTTGGAAAAACATAAGCTTATAGAACTTTTCACAATGGAAGATCCATTTTGCCCAAACGAGATCACAATGTTTTACTCAAACTTGCATTTTCTATATCTCCACTCTTTGATTTTCACTTTCAAAACTAGGTATCATTAAAGTGAGGAATTGGCTGAGATTCTCCAGACCAACTTCCTTCCTTATAGGAAACCGAGAATTTCTTCCAATGAGGCTCACGGTTATATACTTGAGATCCCGAACTTTACTTAGGATTTTAGAGAGATTGTGCCGATAAATATTTTACCCCTCAAAGTGAATTTTCTTTAGAAAATCTTGACTCTCATCCAGCGTCCCAAGTCCTCGTCCTCAAATGACGTATCTCGATTTGAGGCCAAAGTTCTTTAGGCCCCCGCTCACTAGTTTTCCAATCTCAATCTCGCACTTCATCGTATTGCACATGCTACGGACGGTGAAAAGGAAAACAGGAGGTCCGCCCTATGAAACACTTATCGGATGGATTTTCAAGAATGAGGGGATTAATATTTCTAGAGTCTCCAAGGAGTGCATAACATAGATTGTCATTAGGAGGAAGACACTAGAAAAGATGATGTTAAGACCTACTCCCGAAGGATGAGTTAGTAATGATTGACCATGGTGATGATGAGGGAGCTGGAGAATTACCGAAGGAAAAGGTATCTTTGAACGACCTTTAACAATGACCAAGCGGACATGCAAGGTAGTAGCCGCCAAGAAGGCCTTACGTCCCCCTCCTTGAAAGAGCTTCTACTACATCGGACCTTCGATTCTATGTCTTTGGATGTCATGTAGGTTTGTTCATGCCTATATCGGGGAGTAGAAGACGTCCATGGGCAATATTGTGAAATATCTAGTCAAGTTGGAGAGAACCATCATCAATTTGGACTATTATAACCCCATTCATACCCTTCCCGAACCAACCCGTCTCTCGCCATCCCGAAACGCAAGCACACTTGTCCCAAATGATTTTACCTGCTGTTTGCACATTTTTTTGCTTGTTTCTAGATGCCTTGTGTTTTTGGACTTGCTATGTGATGTTCTTTTTAGTTGTCCTGGATGTATGCACCACCCGTCCCGTTGAAATAGAATAAAATTATTCACATTCTTTGCATTATATCTTCATATCTTGTCTTTCTTTTTTGCTGATGACAAAAAGGGGGAGAGTTATATCCTAATGTAAAAATAGGAAGTGCTAAATTCGAAAACATGAGACATCTCAGAAATAGGGGGAGCTACAGCGAAAATCAAGGCAAAAGCCTTGAGCTTGTGAAACAGGGGAGCAAAAAAGGGGGAGCAAAAGGTAAAATGCCTAAGGGTTTAAGTATTAAAGTTCCTTTTTAAGATGCTCATACTTGAACTGTTTTGTCTTTGAAAATATCTTGAAATTACGACTACTTAGCTTGATCAACATCTTTTCAAATCAAAAGATCGCCTTTAGTCAATCGTTTCTCCAAATTCGGTCCAAATCTTTTCGGAGAAAAAACTTATCTCGCAAATGCACATTCAATATGAAGCATTAGCTATACGAGATCTTTACTTATCGCACCTTATAAAATCTATCTCACACTACTTCTACGGGTTAGTTTTATCATCATCAAAAAGGGGAAGATTGTTGGAGAAACATCTCATAAAACATTTTCATAATTTTTAAACTATCCTTAGGTACTTTATTTACCTATGGTGTGCGGATGTTTATTGTATAAGGTAAAGGATCACCAAATGGCCATCGGATAAAAATTGTGTGAAGACCAAGCAATTTCATAGAAACAAGCGCCGAGACTCTCAAAAGATATGGTAACCAATTGTTTGATATCGGCACTTGAAAGATCGGGTGAAATGAGGAGCATAAAATGCCAACATGCCAATATTTCGAAAAGATCTCACAAGTCACTTAAACGTACTAGAAAAGGCTAATGGGAAGATTTCTACTTTCTCGAGAACAGGTTCTTTGGCGTGTCGAGGGATCTGCATAGCTATCAACGAGGAATAGTGGGTCAGCACCTATTTTAGGAAAGACTCATCTAACGATGCGAAAGTGTGCCCAACACACCGCAAACCTGTCCCTTCGATCTCTAACGGCTCTTTTGCTCCTCCAGAGGTACTTGAATGGTTATTTTGTCAAGGCTTATATATGGTACAAGAGCAAGGAGAGAGACAAACTAAACCGATTATATATCCTGTTTAAGTGCTCTCGACGTGTGTTCTAGTTGAAAAGCATTTATGTGAAAGATTGTGTGATCTATTTTGCCTGTAATAGTGCATAGACAAGTGTACTTCGAGAGTGGTGAGGCAGTATCTTGATGGTGTGATATATCTTGTGAAAGATCTACTCACTTACTTGTTTGTAACTTGTGAGGCGGATTACTAGTGCATTCCAGCCTAAGTTGTGATCGTTAGTTGTGTGGAGTGAATGTTGGCTTGGTATAAGCCAAACCACTATATATTTGGTATGTTGATCTCTTCTTACTCATATCTCTCGCTTGCATCCTCTCGATTACTATTTGGAAAAATATTTGCTCACCTAGTCTTTTTCAAATCACCTTTGGTTTTCTCGCAAAATCCGAAAAAGTTTTGAAATAACCTATTCAACCCCTTTAGGTTGTATAGTCAATCCTAACACTTTCATTTGAAACCTCACGAAGAGATTGGCTCTGATTTGATATATCTCTTCATCATCATTTCTAGTGATGATTAGATCATCCACGTAGACCAATACAATTGCAAGCTTGCTATCTTATACCTTCACAAACAAGCTCGAGTCTACTAGTGCTCTTGAGTAACCACTTTGCACCAAGAATTCTACAATCTCCCTATCCAATGCTCTAGGGGCTTGCTTTAAGCCGTAGAGAGCTTTCTTTAACTTGTAGACATGATTAGATAAGCCTTACTCTTGAAACCATCTTACTTGCTCCATGTATATATCTTGATCTAGTTCTCCATGCAAGAAAGCATCCTTTATGTCCATTTGCCATAATTTTCATGATTTGCTTGTTACAAGTGCAAATAGGACTCGAACCGTAGTAACCTTTGCTACTGAGCTAAAGGTCTCATCATAATCCAAATTGCACTTTCGAGAGAATCCTTGTGCAACCAATCCTACCTTATATCGTTCTATTGACCCATCTGGTTGAGTTTTAATTTTGTAAATCTACTTGCAAGATATAGGATATACTTCTTTAGACTTTGGCACCAAATCTCATGTATCATTTCTTCCTTAGTGCTTGAAATTCTTCTTCCATGTGCTTTCTCCATTTGAGGATGTGTGAAGATTCCTCATTAGTGGATGGCTCGATCACTATGACATTTTCAATTAATCTCGCATTTGCATATTTGGGATTTGGTTTTCTCTGCCTTGTGATCTCCGAAGTTGAGATTCCTACTCTTTAGGTTCTTCTATTTGACATGGTGAAGCTCTTCTGTCATCCTCGAGACATACACCATTCTCCATGGACTCTTTGAATTTTCTAGTGACAATACTCCGACTTTTTTTGTTTCAACTATGGATTTATTTTCTTCTTCAATCGGCTAGTCGTCATCATATTCTTTCATTCTTTCATCAGCCTCTTCTTCTATTTCCTTTGAATTTGTTAATTCAGTAGGCTTGCGCTAATTACCATGATGATAGTTCGTTGAACACTACATTTTCTTGAAGTGTAACATCTCCCTCTTGTAGGATCACAGCACTTCAATCCTTTCTTATGATCATCGTAGCCCACAATATGCAACAAATTGCCTTCTTATCGAATTTGCTGAGTAGATGGTCCGGCACAAATGCATAGCATATACATCCAAATACTCGAAATGACTTATCGTGGGTTTGCAATTCCATAGCTTCTCATATGGTAAAATAAAGCCAAGCCTTGCTTGAGGTAATTTGTTGTCACGTGCGCTGTTGTATTAAATTCACCTTAAAATGGTGGAACATTCTTTGCATGTAACATGCTCTAGCAGTCTTTGCCAAATGCCGATTCTTTCTTTCGGCAACGTCGTTTTGGTGCGGCGTATTTGGATAAGTAAATTGTCGACATATCTTGCAATCTTGTAGATACTTTGTGAATTCATGCAAAGTATACTGTTCCCCATTAGCAATACAAAAGCATAGTATTTTCTTGCCTACTTCGCTTTCTACTTTTTCCTTAAACTCCTGAAATTGTTAAATGCCTCTAATTTTTTTCCTTCATAAAGTCGATCCAAACGTACTTGGAAAATTCATCAATGAATGTTATCATGTACTTTGATCCTCTAACTGATAATTACATTACCGTGCTAAATATATCTAAGTGATGACATCAAGAGGCATATTAGCTCTAGATGTGGACTCTTCATATGGAAGCCGACATGCCTTCCGAATTGGCAACTTGCCCATATTACATCTTCTTGAACTCCATGTGGCGGAGACTTTTTAGCATATCTTTCTTCATCATTACCTTTAACTCATGTGAGGGAAACCCTTTAGCTTACAACCTAGCCATGCATGCCACAAATTTGGTGTATTACTCTTCCGAGTCTTATCCACATACGCCGTCCGAGCGGACATTATGTAGAGCGACTCTAGTCGATACCCCTCCATGATTGGCATAGTAGTGGGTTTTACACTACGGTACACATTAACGTCTCTTGGACCAAATACCACATAGTTTTCCAAGTCCGTGAATTGTGACACGGACAATAGCTTTTTCTTCATTACCAATACATGATAGACATTTTTCAGTTCAATCTAACGTGAACCGATTTGGGGTGATATCACCATTTGGCCGACATGAGTAATCGACAACCTTGAGTTATTTGCGAAGTGACAACTACTCGTCCACCGATATACTCGAGACATCTTTGTTAGCTTGCCTTGATCTTCATTCATATGATTTGAACACTCTGAATCAACTATCCAATCAAAATTATAACTAATCGATTTATGACTTATCGAGATGAGAGCCATCGCATATTTTAACTTGATGGTAGAAATGGCAGCAAGCTCTTCTTGTTCCTCTACGGCAATAGAGGCTTTGAAATCGCTCTCCTCTTCGCTATCATTTTCTTAGATGTTGCAACATTTCCTTCAATTCTTTTAACTCAACGGTCTGGCAAAATAACCAACTTTGCCATAGATGAAACTTCATTTGTTTCTTCTTCCGTTACTTTTATCTTCATTGCAATCTTTGTTGCGATTTGGGCAAGCTCCCCCTAGCCGAAAGGTCTTCCTTTCCGGTCGCTTTTGCCATTTTCCCGACTTTTCCTTTGTTGACCATCTCTATTATCTCGCATCGGTTCTCCTCTAACTCTTGAACCCTAATTTATTACTATAGAGGGCACTTTAGTCTTCCTTTACCAAGACCTTAGAATTTGTTTATCTAAAGTCCCTTAGCTTGCCAATAAATTCTCTAACTCGATTAAAGTTGGCACATTTTCCCATCCATGGGTGGCCGTAACAATACCATTATACTCCAGCTTTTAACCCATGAATGATAATCCTTCTCATTCTCATCTTAGAGATGGCATTCTCGAGATCCAACTTTGAAATTTCATCACAAATAGATTTAACTTTAGAGAAATATTGACTCATCGACATATTTTATAGCGATGTTAACAATAATTCATTCTCCAACCTTTGCAGCTTGGCATTATTGGACCTCGCGAATACGCCGCCAAATTATCCATTGCCTTTTTTGGAGTTTACACACTCTTGATGTGTTGCATTAATTCATTTTCAATAGTCACAGCAATGGCGTAAAGAACTTTACCCGCTTTAATGTTCCATCTACTTAACTCACTTGTCGTTCATGGGTGGTATGGTGTTGCCACCGTCAATGATATCCCATGAGTCTTGTCCCGTAAAACCGCATGTGGTTACTTCTCAATACTATTCATCAAACTTGAAATATACGCCAACCGACTTTGATATATTGCTCCGCACTATAACAATTAAGCTTGGTCCCAAACTAATCGATCGTAGTCCCTAAGTATGTTTTGGAAGAATTTAGGTATTTTTCGGTCCCCGACCACTTGCTCATGTGTAATGGTCCTAGACAACTTGGTCTCCGATTAGAAGCGCCGGTGAATTTCGAGTGAAAGCTTCGATTGTCGGTAACTTTAAATTTAGATCGATAACTTTGATCAATAACTCTCAACATAAGGAGTGTTGGAATTTAACCTCGAGAAGTAAGACTAACCTCAATCGACATTCGATTGCGGAATTGCCTAGGAATGTCATTAATCATCGATGCCCCTTCGATTGAATCTTCAATCCACGATAATCCGAATATAATCACATGGAAGATATTCATGTTTCACAACATAAATGCCAATCAATTCTCAAAGTAATGATGGATTGCCCTTTAGTTTGTTTTGTGTGTTCTTTATAGAGGGCGAAAGGGGAGAAGTGACACACGTTACTTTTCTAACCTTATTCAAATGTTCAAATATTACCCTCGTGCCTCTTTGGGTATTATCTATATCTTTATAGATAACAAGGCAGCCATTCGAAAGGCACTTCTTTGTCGGGCCCTCTCAAACACGCCTCTTTATGGACGCACCACATCATGTACGTACATATAACATCTCCCACTCGAACATGATGGGTTTGATAATTCTCTATCAAGAATATCGGTAATTAACATCGTCTACTTTGCAAATAATTCATACCTGCAAATACATCGTGCGACTAGTAAGTACACCTATACTTTGGAGCTCAACTATGCGCTTGTTAGGAATACATAATAACTACAATGCCAAAGAATAAAATAATGTCCCACAAGTACCCTAAACATATTTTGTTACATTAGTCCAAGTATTCCTATCCCTTAAAGGCTATACTTGACTATTTTTAACTCACCATGTATTTACAATTATATCCGCACCCACAATAGGCGATATAATTGGCTGGCCAAAAATACATGCGGTAGATATAAAACAACAATAGTCTTCCTTCGCACTCATGTCTCTCTCCATTTTAGAACAACTGCTTTCCTTGAAACATCCCATAAAGCCATATTAATTTCATGACCGCCGATAACATGCTAAAGTAGCAATATTGATCCATCACTTTGAGAATATAGTTAGAAGTAATATAGGGTATGAAATGGTAATCAATTCATAAGTTACCTTAAGGACTCACATGATGAGTAAACAGGGATAATCATACTCATCTCCTTTATCGATCAAATATAGGACTTGTAGTATGAATTACATGCTATAGCGGATTTCTCTTTTTATAAGAGCGTATGTCATTTATCAAACATATCCACTATATGGATTTTAGCCTAAACATAGTTAGATGCTTCTCACGTACATGTGTTTAGCTCGAGTGCTATATCAACTCGCTATCAATATCGCCTAATTAAGCACTCACATCCAACTTCCATCTAACATACATGATTGTGGGACTATCATGTTCGGTCTTATCGTATATTAATCACGGACCTCATCTTGATTCCAATCAAGGTGACATAAAAAAATATTATGTATTGAATTTGCTCTTCCAAGCATCTTTCGTACATACTTGTCTCATCTCAACTCACTTATTATAGCGCTTGAGGCGATTGTTCATGTAAGTGAGCCAATCATTGCCTAGTGATATACCTTTCAACAATATATATGTGTTTGTGCTAGTCTCACAATATTTCTAATGAAGTTATCATTTATGTCAATGCGCTTCGTCATACCATGATACTTTAATCTTTCACATATGTAATCATGCTTGACTATCATAACAAACTCTCACTAGTCTTGGAATAGCGATGATTATATCTAAATTTCCAAGAAACATTTTAGCCATACTGTTTCTTGCACTGTAATGTAACATGCAATAAATTTAGCCTTCATCATACATAGAGTTATGCATGTCTATTTCTTGGTACTTCAAGAAATTGCATAGTCATTAAGCAAGAATGCATATCCGGATATCGATCTACCCTCATCTAGGTCTAGTCCCCAATCAACATCCGACCAATCTAATAGGCATAAATGGTTCCCTTGAAAACAAAGTCGATAATCCATTGTGCCTTTCAAAGTATCTCAAAATTCTCTATACTATTTTCCGAGTGCTTGATTAGGATTTGACTAGTGGCAGCTCATTAACCCAACGACACCACAAAAAAGTCGAGTTGAGTACACATCATAGCATACATCAAACTCTCGATTGTATTAAAGAAAGGGACAATTTTCATTTCTTTCATTTTTGCTGGAATCTTATAACACATCTTAGAGTTTAGGCATTCAGCTTGTATGATAAGGGTTTTATTGGAATTATAATGCTGTATACTATTACGTTCAAGAATCTTTTTAATATAAAACTCTTGAGATAGAGTAAGAAGGTTCCTTTGAACGATTGCTTTCTATCTTAACTCCCGCTATATAAACAGCTTCTCGCATATCCTTCATTTCCAAAATAAAAGGACAGCCATTCTTTAATGGTGATAATCAAAACTTGATCATTCCCACTAATAGAATATTATCAATATAGAGTGATAAAATCACAAATTTATCCTTGGACTATTTGACATGCATATAGTGATCTTTTTCAATTATCGAAACTCGAAAGAAGTTATGGCTCGATGAAAAAAGAAGGTACCATTGTCCAGATGATCGCTTAAGGCCATATATTGAACAATGAAGCTTGCAAACTTTTTGTTCGACCTTTAGCTATGAAATCTATCGATTACTTCATATAGATTTCCCCATCTATTTCTCCATTGAGAAATGCCGTATTTACATCTATTTGATGTAATTTTAAGTTCAAATTTGCAAATATAGCTAGGATGGGGCGTATGGAGGCAAACCTTACAATAAGTGATAAAAGGTTTCCTCATAGTATATGCTCTCTTGTTGAGTATAATCTTTCACCACAAGGTGAGTCTTATACTTTTCAATAGATCCATCCGACGTACTCTTGATCTTGAAAATTCATTTATTTCCAATAGCCTTGCATCCAGGAAGAAGATCAACCAAGTCCTAGACATGGTTTGCTCTCATAGACTCCATTTCATCTTCCAAAGTATTTCTCCATTCTTCCTTGTTAGGAGATGAGAGAGCTTCTTCAACTATCTTAGGCTCGCATCATCTTGTGTAGCAATTATAGATGCTTTCCCTTCAATCTCAAAATGACGACGGGATTGCATGTATGATTACTCTTTCATAACTGAAATCTTTGTTGATTCAGTTCACTAAACAATGCTACACTCATACTAGGTCCAATATGTCGAGGTAAATCATCATTTTCCTCAATCAACATTAGTAAGTGTATTATCGGGATGTTCCATCTCATATCATTGGAAGTCCTCATCAATCTCACATATACTAGGAAAAATATTATCCAAGAACATGACACCTCATGATTCCATTTCAGTCACACTTCTATAAGCTATTCACCTATGAAAACATACCCTTTGGAGTGTTTAGTATCTAATGAAGATACATTCCTTCTTTCTTGGACCTAATTGTCCATATTTATGGGAAGAATTGTGAACATATCATGAGCACCCCAAGGTCACGAGATAGCTTAAGTCTAGTTTTCCACCAATCCATATTTGATAAAGAGTGGAAGTCAATCACACACGGTTAAGTAAATAGGTGGCGATCAATAACGTGTATCCTAGAATGATATAGGTAGATTTGCATGTGCCATCACAAATTTAACCATTTTCAATAGGGTACTATTCATTCTCTCAAGCAACCTCATTTTGTTGTGTGGTATGAAGAATAGTCAAATTTCTTATAATACCCTTTTTCATCACAAAGAGAATTAAATTGCTCATATAGATACTCACGTTCCCTATCGGTTTTAAATAATTCTCTACCAAACTCATATATCGGCTAAAGCAATCTAATGCTTTTGACTTATAGGAGATCGAGAAAAACATAATCAAAGCGCATGAAGTCATCTATAAACGTGATGAAACTATGAGGCTCTATGCTTCGCTCTCACATTCAATGATCCACAAATATCGGAATGTACAAGTTGCAATGGAAGTTCAACCTTGGTTCCTTTATTAAATGATTTTCTAGTTGTTTTTCTTGCTAGACAATGTTCGCATATGGGTAGATCAATATTAGCGAGTGACCCTAAAGGCCTTCTCTAGCTAATCTTTTCATTCTTTGTAACCCAACGTAACCTAGTCTAATATGCCAAATATTTGCATCAATATTCACATTACTAAAGATGTAACTAAGGAAAGAACAACCTTCAACATTGACATTAAACACATCAAAGTCAATGTCTCAAAACATGAAACCATTCCATACATAACTAAGACCATAATCAATCTGCTCCAAACTTTATATCAACTCAATCACCATGGAAAAAAAAGGCAAAAATATAACCTAAGTTTAGAAAGACAACTACTTAGACCAAGATTCACCGAACATCATGTTGGAATTGAGTTCGACTACCACGTAGGTTCAATTTACATGTGTCACTACCTTTTCACCTCAACTCTAGAGTTATTCCAACATATATCCATCTATCTCCCGGGGTATCGGATGATACTCCACTAATGTTCCTCGGTCTATGGCTACATGATATGTTACTTGCTAAGTGTACAATCCGTATATGATGTGATTTATCAATCATTATAGTGCTAAATATTGCTACTTCTTTTGGCTTAGTTTTTTCACGAGCAAAATGACACATCTTGTCACAATTGTAGCATTTCATCTTGGTTTTTTCCTTCTTCCCACCACGCTTCTTGCATAAGATGGTTTACACTCTTTTGGGTGCTTGATCGGTCTCCTTTCCGTTGTTGTTGAATTTATAGTTTCCTAGTGCTTGAAGCCCAAAACCTTGCATGAACTAAATTCAGCAGCATAAGCATGTGTAGAAGATCTAGCAGCCTCTACTTATTCATCCTCTAACTCTAAATGACGTGCTTTTATCATCAAATGTTATGATATTCTCATTATGCGGTATGTTGATCTTCATATGCTCCCAACTATTAGGAAGAAACTTGATAACAACCCGATCTTGCTACTTATCAATTAGGGTGTGACTTGATATGTTGAGCTCACGTATCAAGTTTGACACTTAGTGAGACTCCTCAATTTAGCGACGGACGTACCCTCGAACTTATCTTTCAAGGTAGCCCAAATTTCTTGAGTATTCTCAAGTTCTTCAAACTCACATAGGAGATCATATTGCATATAGCTTAGCAACGTGATGCGAGCAACGCTAATTTTTCTTTTCCCAAGCTTGATAAGCTTCTTGATCTCTTATGTGCTAAGCAAAAGTTCCACATTTTGGTTCATCCATGGTGTAGTTAAGGGTTTCTAAAGCCTCTTGCTCTTCAAGAATGTATTGAACCTTTCGATGCCATATAACCATAATTACCACCATTCGGTTTCTCACCCTTGATGACGTCGGCCACAATAGTCTTAAATACCGAAGTCATAATCAATGACAATTATATATTGACAAAATAAGCACATAATTTACACTAGCACATTTTTCACAATAATACACATATATATTTTGTAGCAAAAAGCAACATAAATAAATGACAATTCCACAAAAGACATTGAAATGAAGGTTCACTTTGTTCCCAAAAAGTTTATGTGTTACAATTGTCTCACTATAATATATTGAGTACAATTTGCGCAAAATTTAAGTTCTAGGTGAGAATTCCATCAAATTCTACCAACCTACGAACTCCCACTAGAAACATACATGCAATAATCTCAAAACAACAAACCAAAACTCAACAAAAAACAACGCGTAGATTTTAAGCAAAGCTCGATACCAATGTTAGAATTTAACCTCGAGAAGTACGACTAACCTCTATTGACATTCGATTGCGGAATTTCCCAAGAATGTCATTGAATCATCGACGTGCCTTCGATTGAATCTTCAACCGACGATGGTCCGAATATAATCGCAATGGAAGATATTCACATTTCACAATGTAAATGTCGATCGATTCTTGATGACACCCGATTTTTAATCGGTTTGTTTTTAGAAAATTCATAAAAATTCAAAAATTGCAAAATCTATTTTGGGAACCTTGGCCAAGCCTAAGGAACCATTTTTAAATAAAAAATAATTTTTCAAATTTTTTAATATTTTTCAAAAATAGAAAAATGCTTGGAAAATTGAGAAAAATAGTATTTTTGAGGCCGCAAAAATACACAAGAATAATCAATATTTTTATTTTTATTTCCTTTTCATTTTGGTCTCTTAAAATTTGAAATATTTGATTTATGACTATAGGCTACTTCATTGAGCATAATTCCAAATTGAGCTAAAAAATACATTTTGAGTCATTTAAAATTCAATTTTCACTTTTCGCAAGTTGTAACATTTTTCTTAAGTCCTTTGCATTCATTTTTTGCCCAAAAAATCTAGAAAATTACACAACAAACAAGGATTGGGCTTAATTGCATAAAATTTTTACAATTTAATCCTTGGATCTTAATTAAAATGAAATTAATCAAAATCTAGGGATCACCATTGTTACACCCCAATCCCCGAGCAAGCAACAAACCTACCAAAACGCATCGGATCTTTAAGGACGACGTCCCAAGCACATCATCAACCCATTCATTTTATCATTGATTAAGCGCATGCGAACGTGTTACTTCCCCGGACAATATTTAAACGACGGTAGGGATAGATTAGTAGGCAGCCAAATCAATCAACATCAGCGAAAGATCACTTTTATTTATTTATCTCGTAAACTCTAGGAGGCTTACATCTACAAGCCCAACCTTAGGGCTGCTTCCAATGACCACCAAAAGATTCCAAGTCCGGGATGAGGGTTAAGGGCACTCCTCAAACCTACACTAGAAGGATCCACGACCACAATCTTGTTTTCCATAGCTAAGGTCCTAAAAATAGTTAACAACAATGGGTGAAATACAAAAACTCCTTGAGTCAATGCCTGAATCCTAGTAGAGCATTGATTCACTCAAGGTAGCCTAAACATATAGAATAAGTCGATAGCATATCAATTAGGGGTGATCGTTTCCCGGTCCGGTCGATTCCTGGTTCGGTCTAGTTCCCGATCGGTTCCAAGGACCAATAACACAATAAATTTCTAATTTTAGCTTCTTAGAACCAATAACACAATCAAATCAATTTCTGGTTTTAGGCTGTGCATAAGCAAAAGACTTCCCCACTTGCCAATGGACCTACCTCTTAGTACAGGTGCATATATATTTTAAAATTGCTTGAACTCAAAAAGTTACAAAGATCACAATGAAGCGAGGAGAGAGTGAAAGCATAAATCTAGCAGCCAATGGAAAAAGACATCTATCACAATTAACCTAGTAGTTTCTCAAACTCACCCGGATTCGCGAAAAGGAAAACCATATATAGAGAAATCATGGCGATTGCACCAGTTTGAGCAACAAATCGGCGGAAGTACCATAGGTAAGCATCATTTAAGTGATGATTTTACTTGACATGGAAAGCATAGGAGACCCGAATGTATGTACATTGAATGAAAAATTCTACGGGCTTATAAATTGGTAGCAACCAGAAAATCCCTCCCTCCTAGATAGAACTCTTGAAGTTATAGGAAGACAAAACTTAAGCAACACCACTTTACGTAAAACTAAAAGACTTCCTCAATTCCAATGGCTACATCGATATTCAACATTCTAATAACAAAGCAAGAACATGAAACATAGCATTTTTATTTTTAAGAGGGTGCCCACGGTCCAAGCTTTAAAATTCAACAACAATTCAATGCATCCTCATATGATCATCAAAAGCACATTGAAAGCACACCCAAAGGGAAAAAAAAAGATGGTCACTAGACATTAACCGAAATGATAGTGAAATAGAAAAATGGGAAGATTTCTTGACTTCAAATCCTTTCTTGATATTTGATGGATGAAGCAAAAGTGTGGCCAACTCGCAAAAGGTATATATAAGCAATGAACAATAGTTTTGAATTAGAAATGGAATTAATAGAAATCGAACTCAAATAATGAATGAAAAAATCTCACCATATATATTCCTTCCACTAACTTGTAAACTCTATTTACCGGTAAGCTTCGAATGAGCATCATCCATAGCAAAAAAAAAGCAAGATATTAATTAAAGCATTCACTTGTTAGATATATGAAAGAAATGCAAGATATAAAAAAAAAGATATACCCACAACTTACCCGACTCGAACTTGTCGCATTCTTGATGCACTCTTCAACATTAACTAGCTTATTAACCACTCTCAACCAATCTTGAGTGCAAATCAAAGCTTCCACCACTCTAGGGGTCAAAGAACTTTGATAGCCGTCAGCACACGACCGGATGTCTTTGAAAGTGGACTCGAAGCAACAATTGTTACAAGCAATAGCCAAGATATCCTGAGCCATCAAAGAGAGGATTTTAAACTTTTGGCCAACAATGTTCCACCACATCAAAATGTGAAGAGTATGACCTTCTTCATGTATGGCTTGAAGATACTTTTTGATCTTGTATAAATTGCCCTCGGCCACTTTTTTCTCCTCATCCATAAAGTATTCAAACGCCTTGTCCCCATCGAAACTCACATCGAAAACCCGCGGTGAAACCAACCTCATCTTTGTGACCTTCCTCATGGCCATCATGATTCGAACTACCACTAGCATCAATGAGAAGTTGACCGCCCAAATGTTTATCACCGAAAGGTCCGGAAAGACAAGACTTCTTATAAAAATTAAAGAAGCGTTTCCAGGTAAGTCCTCATATAATCGTACCTCTCATTTACTATCTCATCATCACTATAGATTATTTTGTAGCAATATCACATGTATTTCATCTTTTTTCTTGGATCCAATATCACCGCAATCAAAACTATCATGTTCACTTTTTCAAAACTCCCATAATATTTGTCAAACTTTTCCTTTATTTTCACCCACCATAGCTCTCACTCTAGGATCTAAAGCATTCTCCGCTTGTTTCGTAGTTTTATATAAACCAGTTATCACATCAAAATAATCATTTGAAGTGATATACAATGTCCCGGACATCTTATTGGTGGAATCATAAAACTTCTTCAAACATAAGATAAGAACTCTCGCATTTTCCCAATCTTCCTATTTAGAAATTTCATCTTAAAGCTCAGTGAGAAAAAGGATCATCTTCGTCAAGCCTTGCAAAAGCCTTTCTTAGCTTTAAGGTAGTATCTAACATAAGGTAAGTGGAGTTCCACCTAGTGGAAACATCAAGACAAGCTGAACCCTTATAAGTAATCATGCGCTTTCAATGCAAGCTTGGAATGATTTAGCTCTTATGGGAGAACCCCTCACATATCTAACAACATTTCGAATATGTGTAATAGAATCACATACCTTATGCAATCCATCCCTCACAATCAAGTTTAAAATATGAGTTGTGCACCTCATGTGTAAAGCTGCACCATTTAAGATCAACGGCTTATTTTTTAGAAACTTAACTTTCAAAAAATTAATGGCCACATCATTTGAACTAGCATTATCCACGAGTGATCGTGGACATATGTTTTTCTATGCCCCACTCATAGATGCATTTCTCAATCATTTTCCCAATTTCTTTGCCCTTGTGACTAGATATCACCACAAAATTAATGATCCTTTTGTGCAATTTCCAATCATCATCAATAAAATGTGCACTGAGACATAAATAGTTCAAGTTACGAGTAGAACTCCATGTATCGCTCATGAGTGCGACCCTAGACTTAAGCTTGCGAAAAAAATTCTTCAAACTTATTCTTTCAGCAAAGATACAACTTCAAGCAATCTCTAACCACTTGTAAATCTTGAAATGGGATTGAAAAGAGGTTGTAGCTGGTTGATAAAATCACGGAACCCCACACACTCAACCAACGAAAAAGGTTGTTTATCCGCTATAATCATCCGAGCAAGCAATTCCCCACAACGTACCTGATCAAACTCCCATGTCGGTAAGACATTAGCACTACCGATCTTGATTTTCCCCAAAGTCATTTGAGTCCTATATATTTTACGTGGGACAAATAATTTTTTCTTCGTATCTATATTGTGAGGATACTTATTGCATCTGCTCAAGTGTTTCAACATAGCAAAAGTACCATTATTAAAACAATGCCAATACCTTGCCCCACAATATTTGCAAAACACCTTAATTTTCCCATTCTTATCTTTGTTGCCTTTATGAAAATGAAACCAAGCTATTGATGATTTTCATTTACCAATAGAAGTGGCGATTGGGGCAATCATGAGATACCTTATTTGTGTCGACTTCATCTTCGAAGACTTCTTTACCTTCGTGTACTAGTGAGTCCATTAGCAAAGTCATCTCATCAATGGATTTATCCACTTCCATTGATATGTAAGTAAATCACTTGAATCAAAAAGATTATAAGTTGTAAAAGCCAAGGGAGATATATTTCACATAATAGTCAGCAAAGCTAAAATCATCAAGAGAGAACATCTTTTTTAAATTTATAACAATGCTTTTCCATCAACGAGAGTGAAGCCTAAAGCTTGATGGTATATCTTTCTTTCTGCGTATGGACAAATCAATTGGAGCATGTCTATGTTATCCATATTAGTGTCATACTTTACTCATATGTTTATAGGAAGAGTTGTTGATGGCCAAGAAATCACAATGCAATTTGCAAAATATGGGCCTAATTCTAAGAGGATGTAAGTGATGATTCTTTGATCAATCCGAGTTTTTAGATAATCTAGTATAGCTTTATTTAGGTTTTTTTTTCTTGTAAGCTAGGGTTGTAAATGTTGAAAGGATGTTATTTAGGTGCGATGCTTAGAAAGCTTTGGCTATAAAGCCTAAAGATTTATTCTTTATTCTACGTCATCAAGCATGAAATAAAACAGGTCATTGCAAAAGAAAAATGAGGCAGCGATAATGTATCCTAAAACATGGTAATAAGGCAAATACAAAATACTTAATTGGATGGTGAACTTCTAGCTCTAGCTGCTTGACTCCCTGTATGTTATGTAAAATGGCCATTTGGTGAACTTCCATCACTTTGACTTAATTGTGTGGATAGCAAATACAAACCGAAGTGAAGAACAACATAAATCTAGGTAATCACAAGAGAAAAACGACAAGGACATTCAGTAGGTCATCATTTAACATTTGATATTAGTGCTTAAGGTGTCCCACATAATGCCTTCGCTTGTTAATTCATCTTAATCTTCACTTGGTAGACATTTGTCAAGTAATATAGTTCAATTAGCAACAGCAAAAAGTGACAAAAGAACAAAACGTGATAAAAGCAAATCACGCAGCAACATCGACATTGTTTTCTCCCAATCATATCCGTAATCCTAATAGGATAAGCACAAGAACCATCGCATAAGGCCTAAGAAACCAATGCCACAATAAGTTTTTACAAGGACTGCCTAATACTCAAGAACGGCGACCCAAATCGGAAGGGCACGGTTTAAGTTGTACTCGTACAAAAGACAACGAAGGAATCAAACGAGGATCGGATGCTCGTGAACTCTGGAATGTCTAAAAATAGAAAGCATGGAGTATTTACCTTGATGAGAATGCGATTGCGATCGCGATCAACTAAAAATAGAGTGAATGAAGGAGGCGAGAGTCCGAGTTGAGCCGAGATTCCGAGCAAGGGGCGTCAACCAAGAAGGACTTGACGCAAGTGAGAGGGACTAGTGAGTCGAGCAAGGTTGGACTCGTCGAGTGAGAGGCGCAAGGAGGCGAGACGAGCGCACAGAGGCGCACACTAAAAGCTACAAGTTGCGAGAGACGTAAAGATTGAAGAGGCACAAGGGGTGAGTAAACCCTAAAAATAAACATTTTGATTTTTTTTTTTTAGTGTTGATCGATCCGATCCTACGTCCTTGGAACCAAGAACCGGATCGCCCGACCACCGGCTCCACTATTAAGAACCGGGAACCGGACTAACCCATCTAAAACAGGGAACTGGACCATTGGTTCAGGTTCGAGTGGCTCCCGATTTGGGTAGTTCGATTTGCTCATGCCTAATATCACTAGCGTGCGACTCAAGCAACACTCCAACTATTACGAGGTAGGCACAACCCAACAGGTTTATCATCAATCTCATGTAAGCTTACCCCTCCTTGGTTCACACATAATGTAGTACTCGATACCAATCAATAATTACACAAACCAAGGCACGCAACCATAATGTTCATCACGGTTTGCATGCACAATACACTACATGTATTCTAGTTATTAATGACCGATCTCGGTCACAGAAAAATCATGCTTTTTCGATAAGACCAAACATTGTTTCATTCCTTTGATAATGGCGACTAATAAACCATGTGGTTTCAAGTACTATCGTCGTGGACTAAAAATTAGGCATTCTTATAGGGAGTGTCGATTCGCATCTTGCCATGGCCGATATCCGATAGGTCGTGTAGTTTCAAGTACCCTCGGTGCAAACATACTAGGCTCGACCCCAAGTACTCTCGGGTGTTGGCTTCCTCCCCTAAGTACCGGAGGGTGACCGTAACCATCATATGATCACACAAGCATGCCAGGAACCAAGCCAATTTATATCTTTGCATTAAATTTCAATGCACACATAATTGTGCTTAAAACTCGACTCAATGCCATTTTTCATGCTCAAAATTCGGTTCACAAATGGTCGTATGAATACATATTATCCACTGGACTTTGCATCTATATAAGGGTGATTAAACTCTCGGCCATACAAATATACACAATCAAGGTATATAGCGGTTATTAAACAATCATCAAACAATCACTCAATAATAATTAATTAATTATCCGACCAATGTTAATTAGAAAAATTATGGTGAAGCAACCCGATTATAATTAATTAAGTCCATCTTAATTAATTAAATGATTTTAAATAATTAATCTACCTCGATTAATTATTCCGAATGTAGTTAACTAGGTCCACATCGGTTAATTAACCTCCCAATAATTAGCTAACTTGATCTCGATTAATTAGCCTAATTTCAATTAATTAACCCAATTATAATTAATTAAGGCTATCTTAATTAATTAGCTTGATTGTAACTAATTAGGTCTCGTATCGCTTAATTAATCCCACAATAATTAAATAACTTGATCTCGGTTAATTAACCTAATCGTGATTAACAAAAGTAACTATAGTTAAATAATCTAACCATGATAAACCATAAAGTAACTCGGGTTAACTAAAATTAACTACGGTTACATTTAACTAATCGGGGTTAACTAAACTAATCGCGGTCAACTAACCTAACCATAGTCATTCATCTAGCCTAACCATGGTTAACTAAACTAAACTGTCATTAAACTAATCTAACCCACGATTAACACTAATTAAACTAATCCTAAGTGCAATTAACGACCTAATCGAAATTAGAGGTTAACTCACTAACTAAACAATAATCGGTGACGACTCGGGCGCGGGACGACGATGACGACAATGGCGAGGCTCGAGGGTACGCGGTGGCGATGGCTCATGCGGTGGCTACGACACATGGACGACTCGGGCAAACGGCTGCACGGTGATCTCGGCTCTTAACGACGACGATGGGACCGGGGGCAAAGGCGTGACTATTCACGGCGAGGGCGGCGAAACGGTGGTGGGTCGCGCGGAGAAGACTCGGCCGGGGTGGGCTTGTGTTGAAGGTCACAACTCTCGGGTTAGCGGAGCTCGGGTCGATCGGTGGTGGGGGGATGATCGGTTTGGGTGGTTAGCGGGTGGTCGACGGTGATGAGGCGCGGCGACGAATGGCAATGAGGGATGGCCAACGATGAAGGTGGATGGAGAAGGAGATGATGATGGTGGTGGCACTAAATGAAGAGGGGAAATGGGTTCGGGCAAGTGAAATGGGATGAGAGAAGAGAAAAAAGAAAAGAGTGATTTGAGGGGTAATAAATGGTGTGGGGCCCACGGGCTAAATCAACATTAATTACTTTCTTCCTATATGCATAAAATCTAGGGGCAAAATAATAATTTGGCTCACAAGGGTAAATTAGTCTACCGAGTACTAAAAAAGTTAGGGCTACTTATCAATTCACACATAAGGTTCGGTTAGGGTTTGGCTCGGGCTGAAGGGTCTCGGTATTATGACGTGATGGCTCGACTATCCGAGCTTGATTTTCTCGACCGACGTCTCGAGATAATCCAATTATTATCCCTTAAATACTCAAAAATCTAATTTTATTTATCAAGTTGGAATTCATGATCTAAAATTCACTGAATCCAGTTAACTTATAGACGTCGAAATTTCGGGACATCACAACTCTCCCATCCTTAGGGAATTTTGTCCCGAAATTACAATACTACAACTCTTCAAAACCTCTTCACTTTCCCATTTTGCGCCTTTTGTCCTATGGTGTTGCCAAAGCACTTTGACCAATAGGACCATCTTGTTCGAATCACTTGCTCTTTCCTGTCCACGATCTTCACAAGACGTTCCACATATGGTACTCACTCATCGAACTCGATCTCTTCGAACTCAACACATGAGCCGGGTCAGGCTCATACTTCCTCAAGATCAATACATGGCAAACGTTATGCACTTGAGCAAGTCTCGACGGCAATATAAGACGATACGCCGGATTTCTAATTCGCTCCAAAATCTCAAATGGTTCAAGTTTCATTTCTTTACCAAAATGAGATATCCCTCGCATGGGCGACACTTTCAGAAAAATATGATCTCCCACTTGAAACTCTAAAGGTTTACGCCGTTTGTCGGCATAACTTTTCCGGTGGCTTTGAGCTATTTTGAGTATTCCTCTAATGATCTTAACAATATCCAACGATTGTTGCACTAACGCAGGACCAGTGATCTTTCTTTCACCAAGTTCGTTCCAACACATTAGCATCTTACAAGCCCTCATTGTATGGTAGGACATCTTGATACTCTGGCGATAATCGTTGTTGTAAGCAAACTAGACCAGATAAAGCTATTCCTCCCAATTTCCCTTGAAATCCAAAATACATGCTCACAACATATCCTCAAGCATCTAAATTATCCTTTCGGATTGGCCATCCGTCTGCGAGATGATAGGATGTACTTGAAATGTAGCGTTGTTCCCAAAGCAATCTGCAAATTTTTCCAAAAAATGGCATTGAACTTGGGACACTGGCACTCCATGAAGTCGTACTTATATGGAGCACATACAACTTGCATATCTATCCAAAGCAAAATCCTTTCGCACGGCAATGAAATGCGCAAACTTCGTCAATCTATCCACCACAACTCAAAATCGAATCGTTGCCTCTTTAACTATAATTGTTGCGATGGGCTTCCCACAAGATTTCCTCCTTATCAAATGCAAGACCCTTATGGTCATTATCTTACTCAACTTTGTGGTCTTACTATGCTTTCACTATGTACTCACGATTACTTGTTTTCCCTTAATTGCTACATCTCACAATCTTAACCTTATTATGGGTCATCACCGATCTTAGTAAATCATAGAATCATCTTAAAAAAAACCCCATTATATCACCCGTTCATAACTTGCCATTGCCAAACCCACAAGCCACTCATGTGGTTCCATTTGGTTGTAGTCCTCAAACAGAACACACTCCACCACGACATTGTTGGGTCGATGGTCAACTTGCTCATGTGGGTTTCAAACTATTTCAAGGCTAACTTAGTCACACAATAAAGGCTCTCTCTACGACTCATATTGGGAGGCACAAACCAACCTTCACTAATACCACAAGGAGCGGAAGAATCACTTAATCGTGACATCTCGATCCACTCATAATCTTTCATCCATCTCTCAAGATGTAATGTTGTGATTGTCTTCACCACTTATCACACGTCACTCAATTTCACTTTGATCCTTACAAATCTGAACTTTCTATCTCCATAGGCAATCATCACCTCTTAAAGATCAATTGCCTATGCTCAATCTATATACTTTTTCGGTCGTTGATAATCCAAAATCACAATCATATAGTCCGACCGGCCCTTCGTCCAAAAGCAATTCACTAAACCTCAACCACATTTGCTAACTCAAATACCCGCTTAAAACTTCTCGATTGTTATTCGCTTCCTTATGAATCTCAATCATATTACTATTCAGGGCCATTAATGAAAGTCGATAACTAAAACCATAAAAACACAACACAAATTCAAACTTATATTCAAGTTCACATCCATAATTCAAATCAATCTGTTTCTCGCGACCACGTATAACTAGTTTACAACCGGGACATCCTATCGTAGATAATTCACTATTCCTTAGCAAGATCGATTCGGGTTGTCTGCGGAGTGTCCCCTCGTTGTTGTCCTCCTTGGGCGGTGGCATTTGAACTTCCCTTTGCCTCTATGGGCAATCTATCATCCGGTAGTCATGCTAACCACACCCGAAACAAGCTCCTCCTCGAAAAAGGCACAAGGATGTTCTATAACTCGCTTACAAAGTGGGCACTCACCATTGGGGTTGTATACCAATTTTTCCCATAGCATTCCTTCGATTTGGGGGAATATAATGCTTTCCTCCTACCATCGGCTCTTTCTTGAATCGATGACCATCCTTCCTAGGAGGTGTAAATCGCGATCCACATGCGACTACCCTTTCAGCTATGCTTTTTTCCACAAGTCGGGCCCTTTCAAAAAAATCATTATAATCCTTGAGATTCAACAGAACCGAGTTGATCCTCAATCTCGGGTTTCAATCCATCCCAAAATCTCCTTGCCATATTCACATGGTCATTGATCATTCTTGGCGCATACTTTGATAGCTCGGCAAACTTCGCCTCATACTGATCCACCGACATCCGATTCCGTCGAAGACACAAGAACTCATCCATCTTTTACTTTCGCGCATAGTCTAAAAAGTACTTTCCATAAAAGGTTTCGAAAAAGGCATCCTACACCGAGACCGTAAGTTCAAGAAAGATTCTTCCTCATGTCACTTCCCATCATGTGCTAGCGTCACCTTGTAGTTGGTAAACGGCCGGCGTCGCTTTATCCTCATCTCGAGCATTTTAGTAAGGCAAAGGCCTTCTCCAACTCCCTAATCTACAAGGTTGCGGCCTTTGGATCACCTGCTCCCCAAAACTTCGGCGGCTCAAGCTTTAGAAACCGCTCCATTAACTTAAGCATCTATTGTCCACCATTTCCATTTCTAGCTAACGGGAGTTCATGAGGAGCGGTAGCGGTAGCAACAACTTGATTCCTTACTTGCTGCCCTACGATATCTCCTAAGGCTTCCAATGCCCGTAGAATCCCGTCCATTCTTTGATCCACCCGAGTTGCCCTTTCCCTAAGTGCTCTCGGATTACGATTACTCATTCCACAGGGCACCTTATCGGGCATTGCTTACCTCAAAGCAACACATAATGAGAACTTAAGCACACAAAGCTTAAGACTTAAATAACAAACACATGGACAGAATTTTCAATCCTACTAACTATCCCAAAACCCAACGTTCATTATCACTCCAGGTCATAACTAGATGGATCAGGCGATCTTGTTTAGATACCACTTTGGGCGAGGATGTTACATCCCGATTCCCAAGCACATAACAACCCTACCCAAATGCCTTAGGTCTTTAAGGACAATGGCCCAAGCACGTCATCGACCCATTCATTTTATCTTTGATTAAGCACATGCGGAATGTTCTACTTTTCCAAACAATATTTAAACGATAGTAGGGATAAATTTGCAGGCATTTAAATCAATCAACATCAAGAAAAGATCACCTTTATTTATTTATCTCGTTAACCCTGGGAGGCTGACTTCTACAAGCTCAACCTTAGGGCTGCTTCTTATGGCCACCAAAAGATTTCGGGTTGGGGTTTAGGGTTAAAGCTACTCCCCGAACCTACACTAGAAGGGTCCACGATCACAGCCTTACTCTCCCATAGTTAAAATCTTTAAAACAGTTAATAACAACAGGTGAGATATAAAATCTCCGTAAGTCAACGCCTAAGTTCGAGTAGGGCATTAATTCACTCGGGCGCCCTAAACCTACGGAACAAGTCTATATCGGATCAATAGTGTGCGACTCAAGCAATGCTCCAACTATTACGAGGCGGCACAACCCAACCGTTTATCATTAATCACATGCAAGCTTACTCCGCCTTGGTTCACACATAATGCAGATCGAAAACCAATCAACTATTACACGAACCAAGGTACACAACTAGAACACTCATTACGGTTTACATGCACAATACACCACACGTGTTTCGATTATTAATGATCGATCCCGGCCACGGCAAAACTATGCTTTTCCGATAAGACCGAGCATTATTCCATTCCTTCGACAATGGCTACCGATAAGCCATGTAGTTTCAAGTACCATCGGCATGAAGTAACAATCGGGCATTCTTGTAGGGGGTGTCGGTCCGTATCTTGCCGCAATAGATATCTAATAAGTCGTGTGATTCCAAGTACCCTCGGCACAAACATAAAGGATCAACCCCAAGTACCCTAGGTGTCGGCTTCCTCCCTAAGTACCCAAGGGTGACGGTAACCATCATATGATCACACAACCATGCTAAGCAACCAAGCCAATTTATATATTTGCATTAAATTCTAATGCACACACAATTGTGCTCAAAACTCGGCTCAAGGCCATTTTTCATGCTCAAAATTTAATTTATATATGGTCATAAGAATACACATTATCCACTAGACTTTGCATCTATATAAGGGTGATTAAACTCTTAGCTATATATATATATATATATATAATCAAGTATATAAGTATCAAACAATCATCAAACAATCAATGAATAATTAATTAATTAATTATCCGACCAAGGTTAATTAGAAAATTTGTGGTGAATGAACCCAATTATAATTAATTAAGTCCATCTTAATTAATTAATCGACTTTAATTAATTAATCTACCTTGATTAATTATCCCAACTGTAGTTATCTAGGTCCACATTAGTTAATTAACCTCCTAATAATTAGCTAACTCAATTTCACTTAATTAGAAAAATTGTAGTGAATTAACCCAATTATAATTAATTAAGCCCACCTTAATTAATTAGCCTAACTTTTATTAATTAGGTCCACATCAATTAATTAGTCCCACAACAATTACATAACTTGGCCTCAGTTAATTAAGGCGACCGCGATTAACAAAATAATTATAGTTCAATAATCTAACCATGATTAACCATAAAGTAAATTAGGTTAACTAAAAGTAACTACGGTTAAATTTAATAAACCAATGTTAACTAAATTAACCGCGGTCAACTAACCTAACCATAATCACTAATCTAACCCGACCATGGTTAACTAAACTAAATCGTTATTAAACTAATCTAACCCATGATTAACACTAATTAAACTAACCCTACGGGTAATTAACGACCTAATTAGAGATTAGGGGTTAACTCACTAACCAAATGATAGTTGACAGCGACTCGACGCAACGACGGCTACGACGATGAAAAAGGGAGCGACAAGACACTAGTGAAGGGTGGCAATAACGGTGGTGGGTCACGTAGAGGAAGCTTGGTAGGTGGTGGTGGGTTGGCGGAGCTCGGGGGGAACGTTCGGCTCGGGTGTTTAGCGGGTAACCGACAATGAGGAGGCATGGTGGCGGAGTGGCGATGAGGGACGGCCGACGATGAAGGCGAGATGGAAGAGGAGATGATGATTGTGGTGGCGCAAAGCGGAAGGGAGGAAAATGGGTTCGGTCAAGTAAAATGGGGAGAGGGAAAAAGAAGGGAAGGGAAAGAGAAAAAATATAGAAAGAGAGAGAGAGAGAAAGAGAAAAGAGTGATTTGAGGGATGATAAATGGTGTGGGGCCCACGGGCAAAATCAATATTAATTACTTTCATCTTATATGCATAATATCTAAGGGCAAAACGATAATTTGGCTCACGGGGATAAATTAGTTTGCTAGTACTAAAAATTAAAGGATATTTGTCAATTCCCATCTAGGGTTCGGATAGGGTTAGGTTCGGGCGTGAAGGGTTTCGGTACTACAATGTGACGGCTCAACTAACCGGGCTTGACTTTCTCTCGATCGACGTCTCAGGATAATACAATTATTGTCCCTTAAATCCTCAAAAATCCAATTTTATTTTCCAGCCGTAGTTTATTATCTAAAATTCACTAAATCCAGTTATTTTACGGACGTTGAAATTTCGAAACGTCACAATATGGCAAAGGAAGACCTCCAACCTATAATTTTCAACCCTTTGAATCGATCCATGGGGGTAGTTTAGATCGAATTGGCCATTTAAGGCCCGAATTTTTTTCATTACGTTAAAATCCAAATTTGTGACTTTTGCATAATTTCTTACATATTTTTGGGGGAAAATCACTTTTTAAGATAAAATTCATGCCCCTAAGTCCAATTATATGATTAAAATTGATAAATTCTAGGTTTAAATAGGTCAATTTGATGATTTTCGATCAGCCGAGTATGTTGGGTCGGACCAATCCGCCCCAATGACCAGCTGAACCTTTTTCTTCCTCGAGCTATTTCCCACGAAATTTGACCTATTTTCGGTCGAGACTCAACATCAAAATTGGAAGGTCAATTGGCCATGTTCGGAAGAGCTTAGGGAGGGTTCTATCTGCTTCATCGACCGCTCCGTTTGATCCAAGTCTCACTACCTAGGGCCGTGAGAAACTCGATGGCGAGGATGGTTAATGCCGCGGGCCTGCAAAAAGTCAACTTTTGCACAAACCGTCCAAATTGGACGTCCATTTGAAGTCGACGGAGTGCTAATTGTACTATACTGAATCTCATTCCGTCTCCGGCACCATTTGGGCCACAATGCACACGGTCTCACATGCCATTTCAAGTCGGCGACGCTCCCTCCTGCGCGTGAATTCAATTTGAATTTGGCATATAAAAACCTCGCGTGTTTTTTTTCGAAGGGAAGGCCCGTTTGGTTTGAAAAGCTAACAAAATAGAGAGAGAAGCTCTCGGCGATCACCATTGTCGAAACTTTTGAGTTTCGACCGTGGAAGTTCAGCGACTCGGTGATCTAGGGAAAATCGGGCCACTAGACCATTGCTAGAAGCTCGCCTTGGCTCCAAGGAGGCGATCGCACCAACCGACGCCGCCCGTAATCTCCAAAAAAGTCAAACTTGCGAGCTCTCCTTTATGCATCAATGGCGGAACTCGACTCCGGTCATCATTCTTGAAATTAATGTGTGTGTTTTACTCCTAGAACTTCACTAAGCATGATGGCATCTTATTTTTGCATCGATTTTGCTCGAAACCTTCGAGCCGAGCCTCCCGACATAGCTTGATTTGTTGCGATTTGACCAGCCAAATTTGCTAACCTAGGGTTTGATGGGACCATCAACTAAGTATTCTGAACTCACTATGGTGCTATTATGCGAATTAATTCAATAGTTATGCTCTAGTTTGTGAATGTGAGGTTGCCATGGCTGTATCTTGGTTCGAGCTTGATTTGTGTGGATTCAATGGATAATATTAGCTAGGTTTGAGATATGTAGTTTTGGAGAGAGAGACGAGTCAAATGAGACAAGTATCGGGTCAAATGATTGAGGTTTTCCCGTCGATCGGTGCTAGAAAAACCTTAGATGTTCATTGGTCGTCGCCCGTGCGAGGAAGACGTAAACCCGGTCAGCAGCGTTGACTTGGTCAACATCAACGTGGCGCCACGTGGCCCGATACATAGTAACCATGTCGGCGAGGCCATTAGAACCATTTTCGAAATAAAAAATAATGATACAAAAACTAAAAATGATCGGATTTGTGGAGGAAGTGCCACATGTCTTGATATAGGATTTTCGAAAATTAAAAATGATTTTTTAAATTATAATATGTTTTCATAATTTTAAAAAATAAAATCTGATCAGATGATCTATAATTAGTCTCATTGTGCGATCGTGGGCGTAGAATTTGGTATGTAGATCGAATGGTTGAGAATTAATCTCCCCGTTTGATCTTGGCCGTCCATTTTAGTATCTTGATTGAACGGCTCATGATTAAGTCGTTGCTTGATCTTGGACCGTAGATTTTGGTAATCTCATCTAAGGGCGGTGGCTTAGTCACGTGGGTGAGTCTGGACCATTGGATTAGTAATTAGATGTTTAAATTTGTGGAAAATAGATAAAAATTAGAAAAAACAAATTAAAAAAAAAAATCAAAAGCGTCGCCATTTTAGGCCGGCTCGAGACCAATAGGGTCTAGGTCGGGCGTCCGGTTCACATGGGTTAGGTTAATTCTGTCTCAAAAATATAAAAAATTAAAAAATATTAAAAAATAATAAAAATTCCTAAAAATCATTAAACAAATTCCAAAAATATCATTAAAAAATAGGAAAAATTCAGAAAAATTTCAAAAAAATCAAAAAACATGGAAAATGGACAAGTTCAACTGGCCCAACTCAATTTTGTGATTTTTGGGTTCCCAAACCTTCAAAAATGGCTGTTTTACCCCTCTAGATAATTTGTCTCAATTTTTTTCAAAACCATCCCCAAACTTAAATGGGTCATTCTCTAATCCCATAGGGCTATAGTAGGCATAATATGTGGCCAATTGATTGATAATCTAAATGTGTTTTATCCGCACGTTCTTGATTGCCTTGATTTACGCACTTCCTTATTGATTGTGATTGATATGATAGAAAATTCACTTTTGCATGAAACCCTTTATATCATTAGAGCCTACCTCACCTCCCGACGTATCTACATGAATTTTTAATTTAGAAAATCACTCAACTTAGGTACCAAAAGGCCGTCGATGACAATCTTGACGTAACCAAGTCCCCAAACCCTTTTCTCTTATTTTCGTGGAATCGAACGGACTCTCTCGACCGCTTGATAGGGTTCCAATCGTACCCTCTAAACATGATTGGTGGCGACTCCGTTGTCATGCGCACTATTCACATGACACAAAAGGGTCCGATCCCCCACTACGAAAGAGGTCGATCCTCATTTTCTTAAATACGATCTCACCATTGAGATTTAGGTAATGGGTCTTGGGAGGGGCCCACATCCGAAATCCATGCCATCGCGAGTATGGATGACAATGACCTATTAACCCTCGATACCAACTCAATTCCCCGAAGGATAGAGAGGGTTGTGATAGATTGGCAACTTCGTTGGGGATGGTTGAAACCTTTAGACATAAGCCGATGAAAAAGATGAGTGTTTTATAACTTTATTTTCTATAGGTGCGCTTGAGGGTGAGGTACATTTCCTAACGAAATGTGTTAAATGTTAATGAAGATGGGAGTTATAAGGGATGGAGTCTATGTTGACATATTTTGTGCAGATTTAGAGTTTGGGGTTGATTGTTTATTTTACACATTTGAGAAGTGCTGTTTTGATATCAAACTACGTGTGCATGAGCTTGCATATTTGGAGAATCACGATACCGCACACACAAGCGCCTAATCCCAAGCCGGCGAAACACCTTTTAGGTCACCATGGATAGGGATTGGTATGCAAAGCTCTTGCATTCGATTGCGCTCGGGTTGGCCATACTTAATCCCGCTCACTATTCGAGATTGATGAACCTACCCACTTGTTGTTTGATTGCACTTGTGGACGGCTAATCAATTCGTATAGTATGAACCTTTCTAGGTCTATACATTATCCATTTTTGATTTCTATAGTTAAAACTCCCACTTGTCTCATGCGCACATGAATGGAAGGTTAGTATACCTAAAATCAAAAATTTTAAAAAAAAAGTATCATTGGTTGGTAAGGCATTTTCAATTGAAGCTTGTAATTCTACATATTTCAAACTGTACATATCATGAAACCCATTTCTAGGATACAAAGATGGTTTCCCAAAGTCGCTTTGAGATTCCCGATATGTTCGCATGGGGGAGAAAAGTTGTCTCGACGTCATGATACCGAGGATATGGACTTATTTTGAGTATCCCGATTTGTCCATGGGTGGGAAGTTAATGGACGCAATCTCATCCGCAATGAAGATTACTACTATACCCGATGCACATGCCAATTGGAATTCAATCATAAGAAGAAGAGAATCCACAAGTTATATATGAGGTTGATAAAATGACCCCGTGCAACTAACTCGACCTCAAGATATTCCTCGATCAAGAAAAGGGAAGTTATCATTATATCCTCCGACGAAGAAGATACCAGAGAAGTTCAAACACCCTTTTTCCTAGCTTAGTGGAGATTTCATCAAATGAAAACTCCGATGTGGACTAGATCTAACTTGGAGCATCCTTAGAGTCTATCACATCTATTTGTATTTCATTTCTAGATATCATGTATTGGATTACCTCCCTTTAGAATCCCTCTATCCTCTTTCCTTAGATATGGTTGTAGTAGGGATCTTTTGAGTTGTATTCACACCGTTTGAACTCTTTTTAGAACTTTAGTCCATAGATGTGAAATTGGCTTTCTCTCCAATCATTTGGGTGATTCTAATCAATTACATTAACTCTTTGTGTGAAATCTGGTTTAAAACTCTCTATTTGACACATTTGGGTCAAATAAAGGCGTTTAACCCTTATTTCACTAAAAGATAACATGGAATTGAGTTAGTGCATATTCATGGCATTTGCATCACATTACATGCATTTAATATCATAATCCGTGATAATTGATTTTAGGATCATTTTTTGACATATTATAGATAACGGGAAACGGAGAAATCAAGATCATCCTAGTCTTACGTAAAGAGCTCACACAATAGTGGAACCACCACAATCCGATAATCAAGCATATGTTGAAGGGCATTTGGGAAGATTGGTGGATCTTATCAAGGTGGAGTACCAGCCTAAACTTATTCGGGCCTTGGCATGGGATTCACGCACCATGACTTTCAATTTTTGAGGATTGGATATTATACTTACTTTTGATGAGTATACCGCCATCATAGGGGTTGAGTTTGACAAACACATAGCATAACCCTCTTTAGATATGGATCCTACTCATTCATTATCCAAATTCCTCCGTCTTAAGATTCACAAAATGGAGGAAGTCTACAAATCCAATTTCGGTAAGTTTTCCCTCTCATTCTTCTTTGACAACTACTCTTCCCTCACAACCGATACTAGTCATAGGTCGGGTAAGGTCTTTATCTTAGCATTCTTCGCGTTCGTCTTATTCCCAACTTCTAGGACTACCTTTGATCCTTCCATGGTCTATATCACCCAACAAGCCCGTTATCGCTAGAATTACTCCTATATGATCCTAGTCGAGACCTTTCTTTCCTTAAACCATTTTCAATCCGCCAAAAAATGCACCTTTCAAGCTTCCAACGGACTTCTACACATGTGGTTCATTTCCCATATTAAAGCTTTCGAACTCTGCGTAGGGTGTTTTGAGATTAGTGAGCATGTCCATCCACTTAGGTCTTTCCTAAAATGCCAATCCCTTGTTCCTAAACATTCTTTCAAGAAGTGGTCTAGATTACTCGAGGATTTAGAACTAGAACAACTCCAATAGTGGTTGACTTGGCCAGGACATTAAAGGCCCATATCACAAGTATAGATGGAAACCCCATTCATTTATAGGGTTGCACGGGTGGGGTTGCTTATTACCCGATTCGAGTTATGAGGCAATTTGGGATGCTGCAAGAAATCCCACCGAAAGTGTGTGTCCCAAAATCTTCTCATTTAATTTATTGCGTGGTGAATTTACTAAGGACACTAAGAAACTTTACCGGATCAAGATCAAGCTCATTATTCATGCCTTGAAGAACTCTCTACTACAAGAGGTGGAATGGCCCCGATCACTTAGATGAGGAAATGAATGTCCATAGAACTTCTAAGGAGTATATCAAGAAGTTCAAGGAGTACCGTCAATTTCGGGTGGAGCCATACGTTCTCGAGTATGTGATCCCTCGAGAACCCGAAGTGGAGCCATATATACCGGAGTATATCATACCATACATACCTAGTATGGAGCCATATGTTCTTGAAGATCCGGAGCCGCTATCTCTTAAGGAGTATGAAGATCCTTATATGGAGGACTCAGATTGATCGAAGGGTTTTGAGGATACCTTAGATCCCAAATGTCCCCAAATCGGATGGACAGATTGCCCATTGGTCTTAATATAATGTTGCATTTTATGACATTTTGAACACTTTTAAAATTTTCTAGATTGTAATAAACTCATTTTGATTCCGTTTATACATATCTAATGCATTCACCAAGATCTAGCAAAAGCGATTATCACGGATTAATTCTTTCTCGGTAGCATGATTATTTGTGATGAATGGAAGAAAGGACCTTTTGGTGAGGCTAAGGCTCACCCATTGGCCATTTCCCTCATTATTCTCAAATAAACATGATATTGAGGAGATTTTGAAGCTTTATTTCCTGAATACATGTCCTTTCAATTCTAACTCATATTTTGAAAAATAGGTTATATATAGCTATGAGGACTTATAGCAAGGCACGATTATTAAGAATGGAGCAAGAGGAACTCGCTCCTCGTGTAATAGGTCCGGAGAGGTAGATGAATGCAGCGGCTACTATGGTCGCGGCCCGAAGGTTATGTTGATTGTAAGTCAAGGGAAATACCCAACCGGACTAGATCCTAATATACACCCAAGTTCTTCTAATGACCCGACGCTAATCAAACTCATCGTGCGATCATACTCTCCAGATGTTGAAATACCACTTAAGGGGCCTCTAGTGATAATTAATCTGGAAAAGAAAGAGAAACAAGCCACTAAAATGGAGGAGGGCGCTAAGATGCTAGTGAAGATAGAGAAATATTTTACTAGCCAAAGTTATGAGCTCTCACGGTTCGATAAGATGACTCCATTCACCAAGATCAAGGTTCTAGTTAACTATAAGGAACCAGATTTTGTGAGAAAATATAACGGGATCGAATGTCCCAAGGCGCACATCAAGTACTATTTGCGTCGCATGGCATAATATTCGTATAATATCCCCCTCTTGGTTAACATATTCCAAGAATGTCTATACGGGTGCGGCTTTAGTTTAGTTTGTTGAGTTGGGGGCCGAGAGTCTCGTTGATTGGGACAAGTTGGCGGATGAATTCCCTCAACAATACAAGTTTAATATGCTTACCGCCCTTACTAGAGAAGATCTGTTGAGAACTACAAAGGGTAAGAATGAGGCAATTCGCGCCTACACCCAAAGATAGAGAGCTTTGGCTATTCAAGTGAAACCGTCTATTCCTAAGGAAGAGGTCGAGGATATCTTCTTGAAAGCCTTACCATTTGAATTCTTTGAGAAGCTTAACACCTCTGGGGTTAAACATTTGCTCACTTGATCAAAGTTATAGAACGTCATGAATGGGCCCTTCGAAGAGAAGAAGATACATGTACGGCATTCGGGACGTCAATACCCCACTAGAAGAGAAAGGGAGCAATCTAGTGATGTAGCATTCGTGTCTAACCCTCCTAGGTCGAAAAATTTCCCGAACTCTACTCCAACTCAAGGTAGTACCTCATGGTCCGCATCAAAGGCGGCTGAATCAAGAAAGAAAGCACCAATGATTTTTACACCGTTACCGCGACCGTAATCCAAATTGTTACCCATGCTTCTTAAAGGGCGATTGGTCGCCAAAGAACCTCCTGGAGCGAATCCACCCAAATTGGCCGGGTTTGATGAGACCCAATCTTGTGTGTACCATATGGGCGAAAAGGGGCACAATGCGGATAACTATCTTCCTCTTAAGTACATGGTTCAAGCACTAATAGATAACGGGATTCTTGAGTTTGATAAACCGGAACCAAATATGTAATAGAACCCTCTACCCGGAGCATCGCGAGGTGAATGCAATATTTGAGGAGAATCAAGAAGATAGTATGGAATTCATTGTAAATGTAGCAATGTTGCGGGAAGTATTGGCCGTAGCTTCTCATTACCCAAAAAAAGGAGATATCTCAAAGAAGTGAGAAGATGATATGTCTAACCAAGTTGATTAACTTGGGTGTTATTGGTAAGCTCCAAGGCACCGCCTTTATGGGAACTTATGTGACAATTGATATGGCTTCAAGTGAGTTCATGATGAAGGCTACAAGAGGGGAGACATGGAGGATCTCTTTTGGATATCCGATGAATATTAAAGGTAGCAAAGAAGCGAAAGAGGAAGTAGATGAGTATGAGATGCATCTCAAGAAGGCCCATATGAGAGATAGAAAGTTTATGCAAGAAAATTTTAGTAAAGGCGAAGTGGTTGATAATCCGGGGCCGGGCAATGGGGGGTTACGACTTTAAAGTTTTATACTCCGCCACTCCAAGCTTCTATGTTGATCCAAAAGATGTAGTCCCAAATGGTTGGGGAGGTATGGATGATCCGATCAATGAAGAACTAAGAGGTGCCATTAACGACGCACCCAATGGGGTCAATACCTTGGGGAACACCAAAATAAAAAAACCAATATCCGACTTTCCAATATGGAGATGCATAAGTACCATTTGGTTAGAATGGTCTCAAAATTATCCCGATTGGCGACCAAAATCAATAGCTCGAAAGTAGAAGAAAGTATGCGAGCCTTTGGAAACTCATAAAGCGATATAGGCGCAAAATCATCAAATGGCAAATTCAAAAGAGCATTGCAACGAATTGTCAAGCAAGATATCCGAGTTGAGAGAACTTGTGATTCCGGTCACTCAAAGTAGGAATGTTCCACCTCAAGGACTAAGTCCGAAGGTGACGTTCCACTTGAAGTATGATGGTATTGGGTGTCCCTTAGCCCATATCTCATATTATCTCCACAAAATGATTGGCTACCATGAAGATTATGAGGTTCTCATTCAAAACTTTAAGTATAGTCTAATGGGTCCCGCGTTATTTTGGTTACAATTAGTTGATTTAGATTGGGTCCCTAATTGGGAGGACCTATCGGAGCAATTCGTACAACAATTTGAAGTTGGGTTAAGAGGATACATTAGCGGAACTAACTTATTGCATGTCGGGAAAAGTGAATATGAGAATTTCGAGGGATAAGTACACTAGAAGTGCTATAACTTTTGTACGGCGTTCACTTAAGTGCCATAACTTTCAAAATATTCACTTAAGTGCTATAACTTTCAAAAATAGTTCACTTGAGTGCCATGTTGACGTGGCCGTCGAAAAGGCGATGTGGCGGCCGAAAAGCGACGTGGTATACCGAGAAAGGCGACGTGGCTCACTAGAAAGTTGACGTGGCACGTCGAAAAAGTTGATGCAGCACTCAAGTAAACTATTTTGCTCCGACGTAGCACTCAAGTGAACGATTTTCGAAAGTTATGGCACTTAAGTGAACGTTTTGAAAGTTATGGTACTCAAGTAAATGCCATACACAAGTTTTGACATTCACGGTGTACTTATCCCAAATTTCGAGTTCTTTGCATATAGGTGGAAGAAACAGGCTACACAAGCGCAACCCTCATTATCGAAAAGGAAATAGTGGAGTACATTTTGAAGTCGCTTCTTATAGAGTATTTTGATCGCATGTACGCATATAGCTATTACTTGTTCAAGCACTTAGTGGACATAGGCACGAGAGTAAAGGGCATAAAGAGGGAACATCAAAAGGAAGCTAACGAAAGAAAGCTCTGAAATTTCGACACGTGCTAGCCCATATTGCGGATACAATTCTAAAGACATCGACAAAGATGAACCGATTGGGATGGTTGAATTACCCATTCCCTTTGTGATCAATCTAAATGAAGTGGATACATGGAGTGAGGATGGAGATAAACCTCACAAGCCGCTAATCATCAAACTATCAAGTGATGAATTAGATGAAGTCCCGAAATGATCATAATGATGAAGTCAAGCCAATAAAGATCAAAATCCCACCAGGTTGAGGAGTACGACCCGAAAGTGATACATTGGGATTATGGGGCCAATGAGATTGACGTCGTTATGAGGTCGGGGAAGATATTATGCGGCAAGAGAAGGTGAACTAGAGAAGAGAGCACCAACTAAGGAGAATGTTAAACAACTTTAATCCGTTGTGAAAACAAGTGAGTATGAGGATAAAGAGCAACTTTGGAAGATACCCGCACAGATCTCTCTCTTAGATCTCTTTATAAATTTTGAGAAGCATAAAAATGCTCCGATGAAAGTATGGAATGAGATACATGTTCTAAAGATGATAAACGAAGTTTAGTTGGAGGATTTCATTGGTGCTATTCTACTCAAAGATTATATCATATTCTCATATGAGGATTTCCCTATAGAAGGGCGGGTCCATAATAAGGGTCTTTAAGTCTCGGTGAGGTGTCATGGAAAAGAGGTGCCTCACGTTTTAATTGTATACCGGTTCTCGTGACGTCTTGGAATTTCGAAATCTGTAAGAAAATTGTAAATTCCAACATGGAAAATAAATTCAGACTTTGAGGATTTAGGAAATAGTGATTGGTTATTTTGAGACGTCGGTAAAAAAAAATCAAGTTTGAATCGTCAAACTTTGACTCGTTTAACCGAGAATCGTAGCGCCCAAATTTAGCTTTGATCGAACTCTAAATGAGAAAATATCATTTTTACCCTCGATCGATTGAGCCAAATGACTAACTCGATACCCGTTTATAAAGTTTCCCTTTTGTCCTCGAGATTTTAAGTTTGTAAAACAACATATTTGATGTTTTATGAAGTGGACCCTACCTCCTTTACCCTTTCACTTCACTGCCCCTTTCCCTCACGTTACCCCCTACTTGCTCCCCATGTTCTCTCTCTTCCCTTTCTTTTCTTTTTCTTCTCTCTCTCTCTCTCTCTCTCTCTTTGCTAAGGGACAGACTCCCCCCCCTCCAATCTTCTTCTTCTTCTTCTTTCTTCTTCATGTTTTCTTTTCTTTTCACTTTGTAGCAAACCCCCCAAACCAAACCCAAACCCCGCCTCACCACCACTCCCAACCACTGTCGCTTCCGTCATTCGTCGCCGTGCCACTCGCCCGGCCGCCACCTCCCGCCCTCCACCGGAATCGCCTCCTCCGCTGCTCGACACGAGTCAAGACGCCAACCGTAGCTGCTTGAGCCTACCGCCCTCTCACCCAAACCTCCTATGCCCGGCTCGTTGTGCCGACCCCACTACCACTCCTTACCGCCACGATCCGTTGTCGCATCACGCCAAGCCGCACCACGAATAACCCAAGCCCGCTCGACCACCTCACCTCCAAATCTACTCCCCGCTCATCCACCCGAACCCACCTCACCACAATCCACCTCGCCCGAGCTACCTCATTCCCTCCCCATATGTCGTCGAGCCCGACCAACCCGGATCCACTAGCCATCCGCGACCTATACCTCCGTTGACCTCCATCTCCACCCTCGGCCACACCCGACGGCTTGCACCGCACCCCCATCCACTTACATCCGCCACCGATTCGGTTGAGTCCGTCGCAGACAGCCTAAGGAACCCGCGAACGCCGTAGCCCTAACGCCGGTCCCCGACTATCCCGGAGCTTACCCAACCGCCGCCTCGGTGGACCAAACCCAACCCAAAGCATCTCGGCTCATAAATCCGACCCGAAACTACCGAACCGACTCGACCGTGTTGCGACCAACCCAAGATCTGCGACCTCACCCTCTTGGCCATCCAGCCCTCCTCGATTTCACCTCTCTCGGCCCGTGAACCCGGCCGCACCTTGTTTTGACTCGGTCAATGTGCCCCTGAGCTTGACCCATGAGCCCGAACCGTGCGCTTGGAAAGTGTGCCAAGCGCGCCTAGCTCGTGGTCGAGAAATTGGGCCGAGTAGCCGAGAACCTGTGCCGGCGTGTGTCGAGTGTACCAAGCCCGTGGCCTAGAAATTAGGCCGAGTAGCCAAAAAGCGTGCTCGTGTGCACGAGAGTTATGCCGATCGCGCCCGAATCGTGTCCCAAGTCCGTGCCCGAGGATTTTCAAGGGTCGTCGTCGTACTCGCCTCGTGCCGTCGATTGTGAGTTAACCTCTAAACTCTAAATAGGGTGTTAACTGGGTTTAAAGATTAGATTAATTGTTATTAATTGTCAATTGGAATAATTGAATGGTGTCAAATATATTTATTTAAATCGTGATCAAATTATTTATCTAAAATCGAGCTCGCTAAATATTTTGGTATTATTAATAAAAATCTAGATTAATTAATCAAGTCCGATTAATTAAATGTGATCGGGATAATTAATTAATTATTATTGTACGATTATTATTATTGAGTGATTATTTTATTATTATTGTTGGATGATTGTATAATGAATGCTTTGTGTCTAGATTGATGTGATTGATCACCCTATTTATGGTTGCAAAGTCTTGTGGATGATATATATATCTATGTGACCATGTGTAGGCTGAATTTTGAGCACGACCGTTTGTGGATGCATTGGATTAAATGCAAAGATAAGAACTAGCTTGATTGTCCGGTGTGTTTGTATGGTCATATGATGAGATTATACCGTGCCGGTTATGCGGTTTCCTAGTAAGTTCGTGCCGATCGTATGAATCTTACGGACTATCGGACGCCATCGCCGAAAGTAAGGGACAAAGCCTAGTCATGCTAGTAGACATTGCTAATCGTAGTATTAGACACTTGCCATCATAGTGTTATGCCACACCAGTCATGTGCGGCTGGGCCTAATGGCCTCTAATAACCGGAGCACATATGATACATTGTGTATGAGACTGTGATAGGTGTTATGATTGAGTGCCTTGGTTTATATATTGTTGATTGTTATAATATGAATTATTCATCGGGTGGACCAAAGCAAGGAAAGTTTGCATGTGATTGATTATTCACCTGTGATATTATACTTGATCATGTAGTAGTTATAACGTGGTATGAGTTGCATGCTATTGATCCGCCATCGACATTATCCTACTTGTTTAGGTTGCCTTAAGCGAGTCAATGTCCTACTCGGACTTAGGCGTTGACTCACGGAGATTTTATATCTCGCCCGTTGTTGTTAACCATTTTTCGGGCCTTTAGCTATAAAGAGCTTGCTCTATGGAGGATGTGGACGTTGACCTCCCCTTTTGAGTAGTTTAGAGTAGTGTTAACCCCAATCCCGACCGAGTACTTTTGTTGGGTGTCGATAGGGGCCCTAAGGTAGGACTTGTGTATAAATGTATTTTACAAGGTTAATGAGATAATTAAATAAAATTAATTTTCTGCGATTATCTAATGTGATAGCCTACTATTCTGTCCTTGTAGATTTTATAACTGTTTGGGAGTAGTACCTTTCGCATGCGATTTATTAAAAGATAAAAATAATGGGTCAATGATATGCCTAGGACGTCGTTCTTTTTTACCTAAAGCATTTTGGTAGGGTTGTTGCGGGCTCGGGGATTAGGGCGTGACGGTTCCGCTTTCAACCTATGTCCCTTAAGAACTCTAAGGAATTTGGGAATATGCGAAGATTTGATCACGAAGTCTAAGGCGATTATTCGCTCGTTTAATGAAGTCTCTAAGCTCATAGTTGTGGAGATTGAACTCGACGTCATTATCGTTCTCCATTTCGTTCCAAGTATTGGTATCCCAAGGACGTTTACTTTGCTACTAGGGTGGGCCTTGGATCCATCTATCTAGAGTGGTACCTTCTAGTCTCCATCAAAAGGTCAAGTTCGTGGTGAACGGTAAGATGATTACTATTCATGGAGAAATGGGACATCGAACGTATTTGAAGGAGCTAGTTCCTTATGTTAAGCCTCAAGAGGAGAAATAATTAAGTTCTTGTACTTTTAACATCATATCCGTTATGCACATACCATTTGGTGTCGAGTCACTTCCCGTATTTCTCCGAGTCTTCTATCATGGCTGGGAGAGTATTGTTGATGAATGGCTTTATCGTTGGAACTACATTGGGAAAGCATGGACAAAGGATTCGTAATCCTTTGAATTTGGAATCAAAAGTCCGTAGAGTGATCCGGGTTATAAGGAAGGAAACGATCGTTGTAGAAGGCGAGGTCGAGGCCTAGGTAGAAATCACGGAGGCCATGGAAGTTATGGAGGTAGAAACGATTGGATCATTGGATCTAGTACTTAGAAGCCAAAGGAAAAATGTTCGAAAACTAACTAAGTGAAGTATTCTCGCAAAAGCACTAAGTGGCTCAAAGATGAGATGTCCAAGCTATCGCCGAATCGAATTTATTCAACCCTTTTGTGGATGACCGGGTGAACGTGATCATTGAGTGGCTTGAGGATGACACTCCTATTCTCGAGTAAAAAGGCTCCTTATCAACTTTCTCTTTAATGCATTTAGTTGTTGGATTTACTTTCTTGCAATTTAAGATTATGTCATTGCATTTCCTTTTAAGTACCCTTGGATCCTTCTACTTCATGAAATGGCTTAAAAAAATATTTTTCATAAAAATCCATGCATTTGCAATGATTATCACGATATATTAACCATATCTATCACATTTCGGGCATATCATTCCTCCCATGCATAATAAGTTATTATGTGACTCGGATCAACCAAATGATTATTTGTATGAAATTGATGAGGAAGAGGCTGATCTAAGTGATATCAAGCGGGATAGGAATCGGTATGAGAAATATAAGCCATTTACAATAGAGAATGCTATCACGATTAATCCGGGAGATTTTGAAAATGTTAGAGATGTGAAAATCGAAGAGCGATCATCCCCATCCGAAGCATCTAGAATGATTGATCTTTTAAAAGAATACGAGGATGTCTTTGCTTGGTCTTATGTTGATATGCTAGGATTGGATCCAAGTATTGTGGAACATTCATTGCCGGTGAATCCGAATATCCCTCCCAAGAAGTAGAACCTTAGATGGATTAAACTAGAGCTTTCAAAGAAAATCGAGGAAGTGATAAAACTCCACAATATGGGATTTATCAAAGTTATCTCATACCTTAAATGGGTTGCCAATATCGTCCTATGATGAAGAAAGACAAGAGAGTTAGAGTGTGCGTAGATTATCGTGATTTGAACAAGGTAATTCCAAAGGATGACTTTTCTCTACCATACATCGATGTTTTGGTGGACGATCTTATTAGGTTTGAATTATTCTCTTTTATGAACGGATTCTCCGGATATAATCAAATCCTCTTAGAAGAAGAGGATAGAGCCAAAACTTCTTTTATTACGCCATGGGATACCTTTTGTTACAAGGTCAAGCCTTTCGGCCTGAAAAATGTTGGAGCTACCTATCAAAGGGCAATGGTGACCCTTTTTCATGACATGATACATAAAGAGATCGAGGTATATGTGAATGATATGATCGCCAAATCTAGAGCTGGAGAAGATCATGTCCTTGTGTTGAGAAAGTTATTCGAACAATTGCGAAAGTACAAGTTGAAACTAAACCCCACGAAGTGTGTGTTTGGAGCCAAGTTAGGAAAGCTACTTGGATTGTGGTAAGTAATCGTGGTATCGAGATTGATCCTTCTAAAATCAAAGGTATACGATTCGAACTAGACAGTTAAGGAAGTAAGGAGGCTACTTGGGAAGGCTGAATTACATCACTAGATTTATATCCCAATTGTTAGAAACGCAAAGCCATTCTTTAAGTTCCTAAAGAAGGGTGTAAAGGTGAAATGGGATTCGAATGTCAACAAGCATTTGACAACATCAAGGAATATCTTGTACAACTACCGGTTTTAGTACCTCCTATTCTTGATGTCCCTCCGACGTTACATCCGACAATTCATGAAGAGTCATTAGGAGCATTACTCACCCAAACAAGTCCTAAAGATGGAAAAGAACGCGTTATCTACTATCCGAGTAAAACGTTCACCGCATCCGAAGCTAACTATCCCACGGTTGAAAGAACTTGTGTTGCATTGGTGTAGGTACTCCATAGATTGAAGCAATACACTTTCCATCATTATATACAAATGGTCACGAAAAAATGACCCAATTAAGTACCTCTTGTCACGACCTAAAATACAAGAATTCCAAACTAATAGATTATCAAGTTAATTATTTAACTAGCTTAACTCGTCCCATATCCATACTAAATCACAACTTATGGTTCAATTTGATTAAAATGCAAAAATTTTAGATTGGAGTAGCCACTAATCGTTTTTGATAGGTTAATTAGAAACCTAAGTAAATTAGCGGGAGAATTAAATTACTTCTACGAACTAGAGATTAAGAGTTTGGGGGCTTGATTACATAATGCCCTTTCGGTATCATTTTATTTCATGAAAAAATTCATTTGAGAATGCAATATTAATTGATTTTAACCTAAGTCACTAGCTAAAGGTTATCACGCCGGTGCGCAATCAATCAAGTTAAACAACCATAACTCAAGGTAATTACGGGAAGCATGCGACAAGGCAAATTGTTCTCACTTTTGGATTTTCGCTTTGTGATTGGATAAAGACTAACCTATATGCAATGCATGAATTTGATCTAAGATGCAAATGAATTAAATTAAATGCAAGGAAATCCTAAGCACGCATATGAAATTAATTTAATTAACTACATGATTAACCTAGATGACTTGCAATTAAATTAAACTATAGTATAAATGATGGTTCGGTTCAATTAAATCGACTACATAACATACGAATTGATTAAAACTCTAAATATGCAATTCTATATGCAATATAAACTTAAATGCAATCTATATGACATGTCCTTTAAAATAGAATCAAAAACTCCTTTAAAATTGTGACAAGTCCTCTTAGATGAAGGTGCTCCAATTGAATCTTTTGTAACAACTCTTTTGAAAAATATTTAATTCATGTAATTCAAAATCTCTCCCCAACGAGTTTTGAACATGAATGTTATATGACGATGTGATTGGACAAGTTTCCTTCACAAAACTAGTTTGATGTATCCTATTGTGATTCCTATTCTTCCCAAGCCTTAGGGTCATGTTCCTCTCTTAGTAGTCTTTCAATCTCTTAGGGTCACGTTCCTCTCCTAGCAGCCTTTCAATCTCTTACCTCTTTTCTTCGCCCCAAAAAGGCGATATTAGGGTAATTCCTTGGTGACTCCTTTCTATAGGATGATCTAATCTTTTAATCTCTTACCTCTTTTATCCATCCCAAAATTGCGACATTAGGATAATTCCTTGGTGAATCCTTTTTACAAGATGATCCAATCTTTTAATCCCTTACCACTTTTGTCAGCCTCCAAAAGGCGACATTAGGGCAATTCCTTTCTATAGGATAATCCAATCTTTAGGCAGTCTCTGTCCTTAAGAGATATTTCATAGACTATCTATGTCCTTAAGAGATATTCATAAGATGTTTATGTCCTTAAGAGATATTTCATAGGATGTATCTGTCCTTAAGAGATATTCATAGGTCGTCTCTGTCTTTAAGAGATATTTCATAGACTATCTCTGTCCTTAAGAGATATTCATAAGATGTTTATGTCCTTAAGAGATATTTCATAGGATGTATCTGTCCTTAAGAGATATTCATAGCGTCTCTGTCCTTAAGAGATATTCATAGGCTGTCTCTGTCCTTAAGAGATATTTCATAGATTATCTATGTCCTTAAGAGATATTTCATAGATATGTATGTCCTTAACGGATATTCAATAGGTTGTATATGTCCTTAAGAGATATTTCATAGGCGGTCTCTGTCCTTAAGAGATGTCCAATAGGCTTTCTCTGTCCTTAAGAGATATTTCATAAGCTGTCTCTGTCCTTAAGAGATATTCATAAGCTGTCTCTGTCCTTAAAAAGATATATATAGGCTGTTTCTGTCCTTAAGAGTCATCTCATGGCCCATCCTACCATACGAGATATTTTTTTATCTTGAACCCTTTTCTACAAGGTATCTTCTCCGACAATCCTTTTAGGACAAGTCGTTCTGTGGTTTGACCCATCATTGTTGACACCTAAATTTTGATTTTTAGAAAATCATTCATTTCAAGCATTAAAAATGAGAGCTAGTTATAGTTCTTAACAAAATAAATTTTTCATGCATTGCATATTTATTTTTGTCACTCATGCATATCATTACATTCGAGGCAAAAGGCGAGTAATCGAACCTCAATTTGACGAGCAACTAGACTTGATTCAACTTGAAGTTTTCCACTAGAGGGTGTGCCGAATTTATGTGGGCCTATTAGGTCTAGTTTCAAGCTTATTTTAGTCCATTCGAGCTTAAATAATTTATTAAGGCTTCCAGTTAAATGTTAGAAATTCAGAAAAACCTTAATTTAAGCTCGAGAATGTATGACGAGCCCATGGATTGATTAGAAAATTCGAATGAGGCATTACAAAGGCTAGCTGAAATTCCATGATTTGGTCCTTATTCAACTTCAAATTAGCCCATTCATGGTCATTTAATCGAGTGAAGCCCCTAGTTAATTACCCATTAATCATCTAAAACCCAATTAGGCCCAAAATTGCATTATAAGCCCACAAAAGATGCCATTTTCGGCCATTTCTTTCATCATTACCCCTTTTGCCGAGATTCATAAGGTACTAGTGGATTAGGACTCCTCAAAGTTCAAATAATTCAAGAGTTCTAATGATTTGGGGATCCTATCTAGATAGAGTTTTATCGAATTCGGAAATCTAAATCTAACAGTTCATAATAAATCATGCTCTAGCTAGGATTGATAATCCGACGGTTCAAGACTAATCCCACTTCTACTGGGACTCTGAGTTTTGAGCTCTATATATGCAACTCTTCGCTCACATTAAGAGAGGTAGGCACTTTTGGGGTTTCACACGTTTAGAAAATTTAGAATATTGAGCGAGAATACACGTGACAGAGAGGGGCTCACGAAGGAGATTTACTCTCCATCAAACCAACTCAGTCGAACCCTACGAAGCTACTGCTATTCTGGCTCCGTGAAGAGGAGAAATCCAACGAGGTCAGCTAGTCCACGCTTTTATATCAGTGGTCACAATTGCTTGGTCAAAGTCCAAGTGGTATCCTTGCGTAGCTCTACTGTACGGTGGGGTTAAAATCCCTTTTGACTAGCTCTTGGCTTTATCCTTCTTGTCTTGATTCAGTAGGGTTTATTTGATGAATTCAACATCCTGATTTGATGTCCCGTGGGAAGCTTTTGGTCAACGCCGTTTTGCTGCAAATCACTGCCAGACGGTCCTTTTTTCCTTTTGGCTCGTGTCCACTGATCAGCCCGATTTTGTTCGTTGTTATTTGCTTGTTGTTTAGAGGATTTTGGCTACTGCTTGGTAGCCAGTCGGCCTTGTTCTCATCACTAAATTGATATCTAACTCAGCTACTTATTGAATTGGAATTCCTTGCTGTTCGGGGTCCCTTTTTTTGTGCAAATTGGATCAAAACAATGCTGTTTTTGGTGGCAAATTGAGTTCAAAAAGGTGCAATCTTGGACAAAAATCTTAGGTTACATGCTTGCTGGAAATTTCTTGGAAAAGGTACTTTTTCTCAAACTTTTGATTGCAATTCAAGCTTGTTAACTTGGTAGCCTGCATGTTTGATGTCACATGTTGATTAGCAATTGAAAGTGGAAAAATTCAATCTTTTCACCAAGTTATGCTGAAAACCAAAGAAGTTGTATAAAGGCCGAATTTTTAGCAAGTTCAATTTGTTCATAAATTGATTGAATTTTATGATACTCTTGAGAATTGATTAAATTTACATTGGAACTATATCTTTTCTCGAGGTAAAATTTGTTCAACATTTTTTGTGATCAAATTCAATGAATTGGAAATGGTGGAATTTTCAGCAAAGTTAGATGATTCCCCCCCCCCCTCTTGGCCGAATTTGATGTGCTTTTGGATGAGCGTTGTTTGAATTTTATCACTTGATTGATTGACTTGCTTTATCTTGCAATTTCCTGATGTTATCTCTATGTTGTGGATGAGGTTTATTAACCTAAACTTTATCTAATCTTTGAGAATATTTGAATTAGATAACATTGGACTTGTTGTGGATAATCTTTTGCTTTGAATCTTTATCTCTAACATGCAAGTTGGTTTGGATGCTTATCTAGTATATATCTTATCTTATCTCTTGTGAATATTTATGAACATGTTTGATTAGAGATAAGATTTGATTTAGATTGAGATAATTATCCAAATTTTTTAGAATTATCTAAAACATTTTCCGATCCTACAGATAATTTTCTCAAAATTTAAATCAAACTTTGCATGAGGAAAGGTGAGCCCTCACTTCACAATTTCGGCTACCCTTTATAATTTTCGAAATTTCAATTAATTGGTTTACTTTTGCTTTTATTTTTGTCTTGTTTGTTGGCTCTTGAATGTTACAAAGTTTGCATTTTTATAAACAAACATGCTCATAATATATGCTCCCATGTGTCTTATCCCGTCCGAAAAATAAATTACATGCCTTGTCCATGATCTTATGGAATTGGATGGTAATTTAGTATAGAATCTCGTATTCTGCCCTTTGGCAAAAGGGATGATGTTATTCTACACAATTATCCACGTACTAGCTCGAATCTTCGAGGATGTAGCGGATAAAATTCTACTTTAACCCTAATCTGTGGGATTGAGTGAATTAATCGAAAATTCAAAATTAAAATGTATATTATGGGCATTTTTGTTTATTTTTGTTCATACTTGCTTTATTTTAATTCATGTGAATAACTCTTGTCAAAACCTCGTTCTTATATCTTAAATAACATCTCATATAAGTTAAGACCTTGTGAAATCATTTTCTTAAATTAAATTGGATGTTTTCACAATTTATGGCATGTTTTCATAGCAATTGTCATTAAATTCGGCTTAGGAGAGTCCGAGTTAGGTTAGTTAAATGATTAACAAAATCCATTAACCTAAGGTTTTTCAAATTTTAGGTCGCGACAACCATAAGGGTCAAATTTTTAATCCACCTTATATATTCTTATAACGAATCCTTAGGTCCTTCATTATGGTCGGACCCACCATATATGTCAAATCTAAATTCACCTTAGGCCTTCTTGTAACGAATCCTTTGGTATTCGGTTCACATTCACAAACCAACATCATTCAAGTTGATGACAAGTAAGCTTCAGGTAAATCTCTATCTCTCTCTTTCTATCTCTCTCTCTCTCTCTCTCTCTCTCTCTCTCTCTCTCTCTCTCTCTCTCTCTCTCTCTCTCTCTCTCTCTCTCTCTCTCTCTCTCTCTCTCTCTCTCTCTCTCTCTCTATTAAAAGAAATAGAATATGATTTCGCTCGAACTTAGCTTACACATAAAAGGTATGAGAGTCGAATATCACAACTTGTCTCTTTTTGAAGTTTCCCCGGTTGAGTCGATTAAGACTCGGGTGTCACCTTGTATTTGATAGTAACTTCTAACGAAATCCCTCTCAAAGAGGGATTTGATGACACTTGATTTTTAATTAATTTATTTTTTAAAAATTCATAGAAAAATCATAAAAAGTCTAAAATTGCCAAATCAATTTGGGAACCTTAGCCAAGCCTAAGGAACCATTTTTGAACAAAAATATTTTTTCATATTTTTTAATATTTTTTGAAAATAGAAAAATGCTTGGAAAATCGAAAACAAATAGTATTTGAGGCAGCAAAAATACACAAGAATAGTAAATATTTTTATTTTAATTTCCTTTTCATTTTGGTCTCTTAAAATTTGAAAAATTCGATTCAGGACTATGGATTACTTCATTAAGCATAATTCCAAACTAAGCTAAAAAATAAATTTTGAGTCATTTAAAATTCCTTTTTTCACTTTCGCAAGTTTTGACATTTTTCTCAAGTCCTTTGCATTCATTTTTTGCCCAAAAATTCTAGAAAATTGTACAAAATTTTTACAATTTAATCCCTGGATCTCAATTAAAATGAAATTAATCAAAATCTAAGGATCACCATGGGAAAGTAAGAAACCTACCCTATAATTGTCAACCTTTTGAATTGATCTGTAGGGGTATTTTGGATCGAATTTCCATTTAGGGCTTGAATTACACGATTTTCATTACCGAATCAAAATTCAAATTTGGGGCTTTTGTATAATTCCTTGCATTTTTTTGGGGAAAACCACTTTTTAGATAGAATTCATGACCTTGAGTTCGACTATATGATTAAAATTGACAAATTCCAGGTTTAAATAGGCAATTTGATGATTTTCAATCAGCCGGGTCTGTCGGGTCACATCGGATCCGACCCAATGACTCGGCTGAACCTTCTTCTTCCCCAAGCTATTTCCCACGCAATTTGAACCATTTTCAGGCTAAGATTCAACATCAAAATTGGAAGGTCAATTGGCCATGTTTGGAGGAGCTTGGGGGAGGGGTTTTGTCCACCACTTCATGCCGCTCCGATAGATTCAAGTCTCGCCGTCTAGGACCACCGAGACGAGATGGAAAGGATGGTCAATGCCGCAGGCTTGCAAAAGTCAACTTTTGCACAAACCGTCCAAATTGGATGCTCATTTAAAGTCAACGGAGTGCTAAATGGACTAGATGGAATCTCATTCCGTCTCCGGCACTGTTTGGGCCACAATGCATGTGGTCTCACATGCCATTTCAAGTTGGCGATACCCCCTCCCGCGTGCGAATTCAATTCAAATTAGGCATATAAAAACCTCACGCATTTTTTATCGAAGGGGATGCTCATTTGGTTCGCAAAGCTAATAGAATAGAGAGAGAGATAGAGAGAGAGATAGAGAGAGAGAGAGAGAGCCGAGAGAGAAGCTTTCGGTGATCACCATTATCGAAGCTTTGAGCTTCGATTGCGGAAGTTCAACGCCGGTGATCCAAGGTAAATCGGGCCACCGACCATCGCCGGAAGCTCGCTTGAGCTCCAAGGAGGCGATCGCACCAGCTCATGCCTCCTGTAATCTCCAAAAACGGTAAGTCAAACTTACGAGCTCTCCTTCGTGCATCAATGGCGGAGATCGACTCAAGCCATCATTCTTGAAATTAATGTGTGTGTTTTACTCCTAAAATTTCACTAAGCATGATCGCATCTTATTTTTGTATCGATTTCACCTGAAAACTTCCAGCCAACCCTCTCGCCAAAGCTTGATTTGTCACGATTTAGCCATCCAAATCTGGCAACCTAGGGTTCGATCGGACCTTCAAGTAAGTATTGTGAACTCACTGCGATGTTATTCCGTGAATTGGTTTAATAGTTATGCTCTAATTTACGAGTGTGAGGTTGCCATGGCTATACTAGTTTAAGCTTGATTCGTGTTGATTCTCGCTGATAATTTTGGCAAGGTTTGAGATATGTTGTTACGGGAGAGAGAAACGAGTCGAACGGGACTAGTTTCAAATCAAATGATTGAGGTTTGCCCGTCGATCGATCTTTGAACAAACCTTAGTCATTCATCGATAGTCACCCATGCGAGGAAGAGGAAGGCCGGTCAGCGCGTTGACTTGGTCAACGTCGATGTGGCGCCGACATGGCGCCATATGGCCCGATACGTGGTAGCTACGTTAGCGAGGCCATTAGAACCTTTTTCAAGAAATAAAAAATAAAAATGATCGGATTGTGGGGGAGGTGCCATGTGTCTTGATTTGGGATTTTTGAAAATTAAAAATGATTTTTCATATAGTATGTTTTAAGAATTTTAAAAAATAAAATTTGATCGGACAATTGAGAATTAGTCTTGTTGTGTGATCGTGGCCGTAGTATTTAGTATGTAGATCGAACGGTTAAGAATTAGTCTCTCCGTTCGATCTCCGCCGTTCATTTTAGTACACTCGATCGAACGGCTCAAGATTAAGTCGTCACTCGATCTAGACCGTAGATTTTGATAATCTGATCTAAGGGCGGTGACTTAGCCATGTGGGTGAGTCCGGACCGTTGGATTAGTAATTACATTTTTAAATTCCTAGAAAATAGGTAAAATTTAGAAAAAAAAAAAAAAACGTCACCATTTTAAGCCGGTCCGCCACCAATAAGGTTTGAGTCGGGCTTCCAATTCACATGGGTTTGGTTAACCGGGTCAAAAAATATTAAAAAATTTGAAAATATTTAAAAAAATGAATAAAAATGGAAAAAATCAATAAAAATTCATAAAAATCATAAAAAAATTCAAAAAAATTAGATAAAAAGGAAAAATTATAAAAAATCACAAAAAAGGGGGGAAATGGCCACATTCAACTGGCCCAACCCAATTTTGTGGTTTTTGGGTTCCCAAGCCTTTAAAAATGATTGTTTTAGCCCTCCGAATAATTTGTCCCAAATGTTTCCAAAACCATCCTTGAACTTAAATGGGTCATTCTTGACTAGGCATGATATGTGGCCAATTGATTGATAATTTGAATGCGTTTTATCCGCACGGTCTTGATTGGCTTGATTTGCGCACTTCCTTATTAATTGTGATTGATAGGATAGAAAATTCTCGTTTGCATAAAACCTTTTATATCGTTAGAGCCTACCTCACCTCCCGACGTATCTATATGAATTCTTAGCTTATGAAATCACTCAACTTAGGTACTAAAAGGGCGTCATTGACAATCTCAACGTAACCAAGTCCTCGAACCATTTTTTTTATTTTTGTGGAATCGAACGGACTCTCCCGATTGCTCGATAGGGTTTCCAATCATACCCTCCAAAAATGATTGGTGGTCACTCCATTGGCACACACACTATTCACATGTAACGAAAGGGGTCGACCCTGCTGTCGTGACCTAAAATTCAAGTGAATTTCGGGTTAATGGATTACTAGATTAATTAAATGAATTAACTAACCTAGTCCGAGCTCTCCCAAGCTCTAGCAATTCGCAACCGAGGTTTACCCGATTTTAATCAAAAGATTGTTAATTTTGGAGTCTCCACTAGTCTTTTTTGGGAGGTAGATTAGATACATACATAAAGTATGGGAGAATACTTTATTTTTTGCTAACCAGAGATTTGGGCTCGGGGACTCGATTATGTTAATTTTTCAATTAACACCCTTTTGGTACCATTATTGCGATAAATTTTCTTGATTGGCTAATTCAAATGATTTCACTTGAAGATCAAGGTGCAATTTTTTTTTGGGGTTTTCTTGATTAAATGCATGCTATGCAAATGCAACTATATGACATGCAAGATATTAAATGCAACTATATGCAGAGTCTAACTATATGATGACATGATAAAAACTATATGACACGAAAATGATCATGCATGATGAATTCGAAAAAATTGGGTTTTCTGCTGGGTTACTTCCGGGATGGCGGTGGACATCCAATTATGATTTCTCCTCTAAAGGTAGAATATGGATTGGTTGGGATCCTCGGGCCGTGGAGCTGGCACTTATTTCATTATCTCGCTCGGGTTATACATACCCGTCTGCGGTGTTAGCGGTCGCCCTAAGAATCAATTATGGTTGATACTCTAATATTAGTTGTGACTTAGGTTGTGTCGGAAAATCGACATTCACCGTACTTAGGTAGTCATAATGTCTTGCTAGAGACCGCTTATGATTTGTAGGCCAAAAGAGTTTTGAGCACACCGCTAATGTCTAGTGAACCTACGGGTCGCACACAATAGCCGAATAATTAGTAAATTTTCTCGCGCCTGAATTTACTTGAGAAGTAAATTGTATTTTCCTAATATTTATGCGATTGTGCGCGTTATCGGATAACGAATAAACGCACGATCAAGTGGACGGTTTAATAGACGTCGTGGGCCCGGACCGCGATCGTGGGGCCGGACCGCGATCGTGGGGCCCGGACCGCGAACTCTAGGGTTATGAATAATAACCCTAGAGATGCCCTAAGGTTAAGTTAATCGTCGATTTTCGAGTATCTTGACAGGAAAATACAGAGAACGGTTCTCCGCTCACAAGGTTGCAAGAGTTTCTCCGAGATCGACGAGCTAGCACTCGGATCATCGAAAATTCCGTTCGTATGTGTGGATACCGGTAGAGGCGCAACGCTTGGGGCGCCGATCAAACACGACCGACGCTCAATCCCTCACGATTCCAAAAAGGTACGCATCGAATTCCCAATTCGATTTCAATATACACATGGATCTTGCGTTAGGGTTTCGTTCCGTGCGTTTTAGATTACTATGAGACCCAACAAGTGGTATCGGAACCGCTTGTGTTATATTGAAATTGAATAGCGAAACCTAATTGTCGATACATGTGATGTATGTGTGGATTGATTCCGAATTAGGGTTAGATGTGATCTATGTCCGGATTGATTCCGAATTAGGGTTAGATGAATTGCTTCGCGTGCTGATATAATCAATTCGAATATACATGTGATGTTGGTCCGAATTAATTCGTGAAATTGACATTAGATGGATTGGGAATATGGATTGATGTGATCAATGTACATATGAAACGAATTCGAATTCTAGAACGTGGATCAATGTGATTAATCCGAAGGTGTTCTATTAAGAATACGAATTATGAATTCCGTATAGGGATGGTTTAGTTGATATCGTCCTCTCTAGTAGAATCGGTATAAGGGGCGGGCATTTTCTGTGAAAACGAATTAAGAATTCCGTATAGGTTTGGGGCGCCCCCTTGAAGCCCGCTCGGCCGGTCGGCCGAGACCACCGAGGCGCCGCCCCTTGACCCCGCGAGAGCGCCGCCCTTCAAACCCCGCAAGGGGCACACCCCTTGACCCTCGCATGGATTGTTCGCACCCAGTAAAATTGTTGTACGATTTGTTATGATGAATGATGTTTTGTTTATGTTTGTAATATGCATACATTCATCATTGTATAAATACATTCAAAAAGGTCCCTAATAATATTAAGTAATGATATGATGCCTTTCCAACCATACACCTATCAATGCTTGAATCGTCAAAGGATGGGTCCGCCAAAGGGGTGTCTTTAACTATTTGATTAAGGTAGGATGAATAATGGTTATTCATATGTCAAGATTGGTTTACTTAACAAGGCTATCAAAATGGTTTTGGGCCTTGAGGCATATAGTTTGGGAATAAGATATGAGATATCAACCCCAACAATCGGGAGTTGTATTTGATACAATTGACAAAGAGTTGTCTACCTAAATAACCGAGTCTTGAGCGGTAAGCCAAAGTTTACTCGAGTCTTGGTGAAATATGGGTCTTGATCCACTATACTTATGAGGAATTTTTTTTTGTATGAGTATAGTGGGAGTTTATTATAAATTATATTAATGAACAATTCACTTTGCATATTTGTTGTATAGATAATGACATCTAGCTCGCATCAAGCTTTTCACCCGATCGGTCCTTGAGAAGGACAAGTTGAATGGTTCAAACTTCTTGGGTGAGTACGAAGCTTGAGAATTGTTCTCAAGCAAAAGAAAAAGGATTATGTCCTGGAGAAACCACTCCCCAAGAAGGCACCTCCTTCCAATGCTCCCCATGCCGAGAGGAATGCTTACCAAAAGCATAAAGATGATGCATTGGATGCATCATGTCCGATGCTAGCTACCATGAACTCGGACCTTGAAGCGGTTTGAGAACGTGGAGGCCTATGATATGATCGAGAACCCGAAAAATCTGTTTGAGAACATGCACGCACCGAAAGGTACTAGACGGTAAAGTCCTTGATTGAGTGCAAGCTAGCAAATGGGAGCTCAATTAGCCCACATGTCATAAAGATGATAGGTTTTATTGAAAACCTGGAGCGATCGGATCTTCCATTAGCTAAGAGTTAGCTATCGACATTATTCTCCGGGCTTTACCTCATGATTATGACACGTTTGTTATGAACTATAACATGCATAATCCGAATAAGACTTTGACCGAGCTGCATGGGATGCTCAAACTCACCGAGCGAATATCAAGAAGGACCCTACCCCTAGTGTTCTCATGGTTCAAAAGGGGAAAGGCTTTAAGAAGCCGGGATGGCCAATGGTAAGGGCAAGGGCATTAAGCCCAAGCCTCGATCCCAAGACCAAACCAGGTCCGATCGGCTGTCTTTGGCTTCCATTGCGGAATCAAAGGGCACTAGAAGAGGAATTGCAAGAAATATTTGGAGGATCGAAAAGAAGAAGGAAGTGAGACTTCCACTTCGGTATTTATGTTATAGAAGTAAATGTTACTACTAGCTCTACTTCATGGGTATTAGATACCGGTTGTGGTACTCACATTTGTTTGAATGTGCGAGACTAAAGCAAAGTAGAATGCTCGCAAAAGGTGAAGTGGAACTACGAGTTGGAAATGGAGCAAGAGTTACTACATTAGCCGTAGGAACATATGATGTAGCTTTACCTTCCGGCATGATTTTAGAACCGAATAATTGCTACTATGTACTGCTTATACGCAGGAATATTATTTCTGTTTCTTGTTTGGACAAGGAAGGTTTCTGTTTTGATATAAAGAACAATAGTTGTTCATTTTATCTTAATGGATTGTTTTATGGTAGCGCCCATATTGTGGATGGGATATATGTTCCGAATCTTGATGTGCCAATCTATAATATAGAGACAAAAAGGATTAAATCTAATGATTTAAATCCGACCTACTTATGTCATTGTCGATTGGGCCACATAAACCAAAACGAATTCACAAACTCCATAATGATGGACTATTAAATTCTTTTGATTTTAAATCATTTGATACATGTGAATCTTGTTTAGTTGGCAAAATGACAAAAGCTCCTTTCACTAATCAAAGTGAGAGAGCAAAAGAAATATTGGCTATTATACATACCGATGTGTGTAGACCATTAAGTTCTTCACCATAGGAGGTTATCGTACTTCATTACATTTATTGATGACTTCAAGATATGGATATGTTTATCCGATGAAACATAAATCGAGTCCTTTGAAAAGTTCAAGGAATTTCAAAATGAAGTACAAAATCAACTTGGCAAGAATATCAAAGCTTTTCGATCCGATCGAGGAGGAGAATATCTAAGCCAAGAGTTCAATGACCATCTCAAGGAGTGTGGAATTGTTTCACAGCTCACTCCCCGGAACACCGCAGTGGAATGGTGTCTCGAGAGGAGAAATCGAACTTTGTTAGACATGGTTCGATCAATGATCAGTCATTCAGATCTTCCATTATCTTTTTGGGGTTATGCACTTGAGACTCGCAGCATTCACACTAAATAGAAGTCCATCAAAAGCTATAGAGAAGACACCGTATGAAATATGGACAGGAAAAGTTCCTAGTATGTATTTTCTCAAGATTTGGGGTGCGAAGCTTATGTAAAACGTTTACTTTCCGATAAGCTTGGGCCCAAATCGATAAATGCTTCTTTGTGGGATATCCTAAGGAAACGAAAGGATACTACTTTTACAACTCATCGGAGAACAAGGTGTTTGTTGCTCGAAATGGTGTCTTTTTAGAGAAAGAGTTTCTTGCTAAGGGAACCAAGTGAGAGTAAGGTAAACCTTGAAGAAGTTATTATGCCACAGGAGGATGTTCCCGTTCATGAGGAACCTCAATTAGATCTACAAAGAGTTGTAGAGTCTACTCTAGTGGAACCTATAGTTCGTAGGTCCGAAAGAACACATCGAGAGCCTATGAGATATGGTTTTCACCGACGAGAACATCGTCATCTATTATTGATAGAAAATGATGAGCCTACGACCTATACGAAGCTATGATGGGCCCAGACTCCGATAAATGGCTTCAGGCCATGAAATCCGAAATGGACTCGATGTATCAAAACAAAGTTTGGACTTTGATTGATCCACCCGAAGGTGTCAAACCTATAGGGTGCAAGTGGGTTTTCAAGAAGAAAACCGATATGGATGGAAATGTTCACATCCATAAAGCACGGTTGGTAGCTAAAGGTTTCAAACAAACTCATGGTATTGACTATGATGAAACTTTTTCGCCAGTAGCTATGCTTAAGTCCATTCGGATTATCCTAGCATTTGCCGCATATTATAACTATGAGATATGGAAAATGGATGTAAAGACAACTTTTCTTAATGGAAACTTAGAGAAGAATGTGTATATGACACAACTTGAAGGCTTTACATTACCGGATAATGCTTGGGAAGATATGCAAGCTTCAACGTTCTATTTATGGATTGAAGCGGGCATCTCGAGTTGGAATATTCGCTTTGATGAAACCGCAAAGAGTTTGGCTTCATCGAAACAAAGAAGAAGCTTGTGTTTACAAGAAGTCCAGTGGGAGCGCAATTGTGTTTCTAGTGTTGTATGTGGATGACATACTACTCATTGGAAACGACATTCCTATGCTTCGATCGGTTAAGACATGGCTAGGAAAATGTTTCTCCATGAAGGACATGGGAGAGGCAAACTATATCTTGGGAATCAAGATCTATAGAGATAGATCAAAGAACTTATTGGCCGAGTCAAAGTACATATGTTGACAAAGTCATCAATAGGTTTAATATACAAGATTCCAAGAAAGGTTTCCTCCCAATGTCACATGGCATAAGTCTTAGCAAGACTCGGTGTCCTTCGACACAAGATGAGCGAACCGCATGAGTAGGATTCCTTATGCTTCAGTGTAGGATCCATCATGTATGCTATGTTGTGCACTCGTCCGCATGTTGCTTATGCATTGAGCATGACAAGCGATACCGGTCGGATCCAGGTGAACCTCATTTGATAATCACAAGAATATCCTTAAGTACTTAAGAAGAACTAAGGATTTATTCTTAGTCTATGGAGGTGAGGAACATATCACTGTAAGTGGTTACACCGATGCTAGTTTCCAAACCGACAAAGAAGATCTTCGATCGCAATGATTTGTCTTTTGCGTGAATGGTGGAGCGGTGTGCTGGAAAAGTTCCAAGCGGGACAACATTCGGATTCTACAATAGAAGAGGTATATTCTTTGCTTAAGCATCAAAGGAAGCGTTTGGATTCGAAAGTTCATAGAAGAACCGGGAATCGGTCCCGCTAGTTCGAGATCCAATGGACCTATATTGTGACAACAATGGGGCCATAGCTTTGGCTAAAGAGCCTAGGTCTCACCAGAGGACCAAGCACATACTCGGGAAGTATCACCTCATTCGAGAATTTGTTGAAAGAGGTGATGTCAAGATGTGCAAAGTTGCAACGGAGTTGAATGTAGCGATCCTTTGACGAAGGCTTTTCCACAACCTAAGCATGAGCGTCATTGTAACTCTTTAGGCCTTAGACACATTGCGATTGGTCTTAATGTGAGTGGGAGTATATGTTATATACATTGTTATTGTTCATTAATAAATTATATGTTATATTTGATTTCGATTTATTTTCGGTATATGATTGAATGCGAAATCTTTGATTCCCCGAATATTGAATATCCTTAATAGATAATCAAATACGTGATTTGATCGTGGAACTCTATTAATAGAGTGGATATTAATATTCTAAATGTCCCTAGTCAATTATCATTGTGCATTGGGGCCAATGGTGTTTTAGACTAGCATGTGAGTAACTAATGACCAAGTTTCACGGGTCATGAATATAGAGATATTAAGTTGATCACATGGAATACATGTTGGAGAACATCGTATTGGACGCACCCGCTATGAAAATACTGTAGGATTGTTATATGATGTCATCGTATTTTTCATCGCAGCTATAGAGTATAGTCCTTTGACCCAGCCGCCATGGATTCCAAGACGTGAATTGGCATGCTTTGACATTGTCAAACGTCACCGTAACATGTGATTATAAAGGTAATGGTCGGGCATATCATGAATCGTCTTTGAGGATGTGAGTAGACAAGATGGGATTTGTCCCTCTCATATAACGAGAGTAGATATCCTGGCCATGCTCAAGTGAGTTGAAGAGTCAACCACTTGGTTTAACAATCTAGCAGGTAACGGGAAAAAGAGTTTGGGCTATATAAGGATGACACTGTCCCGCATTATGCTTAACTCGGGTATCAAGTGACAAAGGGATTTTAATTTGTATAATTGATTCTAGTGCAAGTGGGAGATTGTTAGCGGTCCCCCTAAGAATCAATTATGGTTGATACTCTAATATTAGTTGTGACTTAGGTTGTGTCGAAAAATCGACATTCACTATACTTAGGTAGTCATAATGTCTTACTAGAGACCGCTTATGATTTGTGGGCCAAAAGAGTTTTGAGCACACTACTAATGTCTAGTGAACCTACAAGGTCGCACACAATAGCGAATTGAATTAGTAAATTTTCTCTGCCTGAATTTACTTGAGAAGTAAATTGTATTTTCCTAATATCTATGCGATTGTGCGCGTTATCGGATAACGAATAAATGCACGATCAAGTGGACGGTTTAATAGACGTCGTGGGCCCGCACCGCGATCGTGGGGCCCAGACACGAACTCCAGGGTTATAAATAATAACCCTAGAGATGCCCTAAGATTAAGTTGATCGTCGATTTTCGAGTATCTTGACAGGAAAATACAGAGAACGGTTCTCTGCTCACAAGGTTGCAAGAGTTTCTCCGAGATCGACGAGCCAGCACTCGGATCATCGAAAATTCTGTTCGTGTGTGTGGATACCGGTAGAGGCGCAACGCTTGGGGCGCCGATCAAACACAACCGAACGGTCAATCTGCTCACGATTCCAAAAGGTACGCATCGAATTCCCAATTCGATTTCAATATACACATGGATCTTGCGTTAGGGTTTCGTTCCGCTACGTTTTAGATTACTATGAGACCCAACATGCGGGTGCTTGACATGAACAAGTCTTGTCTCTTCTCGATTGTATATGGAGAGCATACCTTTATTGCTTGAAGATCTCTCTAGGCTGATCTTATCCAGATCAGTCTTTGTCTTTGGTGAGGAATCGTGGTTGGTTGCGGCAGACTTCAATGCCATTCGGGATCTTTCGAATAGAGTGGGTAGCTCCAATGCATGGATCCCCGCCTTTGATGAGTTCAAGGATTGTCTTGGTCGGGCTGAACTCGAAGATCTTTGATATGTGGTTCACGGGTTTACTTGGTGCGCTTCTTCAGTGCGTCTCGTAAATAGCGGAAGATTGATTGTGTTTTAATCAATGAGTGCTGGTCACGACTTTTCTCATTTTCGAGGCAAACTTCTTGGCCCCCGGTGTGTCGGATCATACACCTATGATTGTCAAAATATTGCCTCCACAGTATCTAGGAAACCATTCAAGTTCTTCAACTTTTGGATGAAGCATCCTACATATTCCGGTATTGTCTCATAGGTTTGGGATTCTCGGGTTCTTGGCACTCCGATATATGTTCTTTGCCGCAAATTCAAACTTCTGAAGGGTGCCTTAAACTTCTCAATAAGGAAGCTTTCTCGAATATCTCGGCTCGTTCGAACCAAGCCAGGTTAGCCCTCACCTTTACTTAGGATTATCTTGCTCTTAACCCCTTTAATCATATGTTAGCAGATCGTGAGAGAGAACGACTTCAAAGTTTTGCGGAACTAAGGGTCCAAGAGGAATTGTTCTATAAATAGAAATCCATGATCCAACGGTTGAAAGAAAGGGATCTTAATACTAGATACTTCCATCATCACGTCAACAAGAGACACCTCCGTAATCGCATCCTTTCGGTTATGGGTCATGCGGGGAAGTACTTAATGAACCAAAGCACTCATTCAAGAAAGATATTATGGGTTATTTCCAGGTTCTTCTTTGGACCAACTCCATGGATGTTAGGCTTAGCATCCCTCATATTCGTGAGCTACTTCCCTCGGTCCTTGATGTTGATCGAGATAAGATTCCTATCCCGGTTGGTATTAGACACCGAGATCCGAAGCAACTTGTTCTCCCTTGCTAAATGTAAAGCCCCGGGACCTAATGGCTTTAATGTTGATTTCTTCATATCTTCTTAGGATATTGTTGGGCCGTCAATTACTTTGGCCATCAAAGACTTCTTTGTTACGGGGCAATTGCTCATAGAACTCAACACCACTATACTCACCTTAGTACCGAAGATCCCCAATGCGTCGGTTATGGGGGATTTTCGCCCAATTGCATGTTGCAACACGGTGTATAAATGTATCACCAAGATCTTGGCTAATAGGATTGAAGTGTCTTGCCGGCTATCACTAGTCCAACTCAAAATGCTTTTGTTAAGGGCCGTAGGATTAGTGATAACATCCTCCTTTTTCAGGAGCTTTTTCTTGGTCTTCATGTTGAGCCGTACATTCCGAAATGTTCTATCAAGGTTGATTTTTGGAAGGCTTATAATACAGTTGATTGGGAATTTCTTGAGCGCACGTTGCAAGCCTTTGGATTTCCCACTTTGTTCACCAAGCTTATTATGATTTGTGTCTCCTCCCCTATGTTCTCGGTGGCGATCAATGGTGAACTACATGGTTTCTTCGCGAGCAAAAGAGGTATTCGCCAAGGGAATCCGATGTCACCATATCTATTTACCTTGGTTAAGGAAGTTTTTACTTGGGATCCTTACTTCCCAAACTAGGCATCCCAATTTCAAGTTTTCTTGGCGTCTGCAAAGCCTTGCGGCTATCTCACCTTTTTCTATGTTGATGACGTTTTACTATTTGTTGAGGCAAAGCGACATCCATGACCCTTTTGAAGGAAGGTCTTAACAGGTTCTCCAAGTGGTCGGGTCTATCTCCGAATGTCACCAAGAGTGAAATCTACTTTTCGGTTGGCTCTATGGAATTATGGGACCAAATCCAACCCTTATTGGGCTTCCTTGAAGGTACGCTTCCTTTTCGGTACCTTGGATTTCTAGTGATTACTTCTAGACTTAGCAAGGCGGATTATACATCTTTGGTAAATTCAATTACTGCTCGTGCTCGTTCTTGGTCCCATCGATACTTGTCTTTTGTGGGTCGCCTTCACTCATTAAATCTGTTCTCCATGCCATTCACGTATTTTGGGCTACTTGTTTTCACATTACCGATGTCGGTGTTATCTAGGATAGAGTTTATCCTCGAGCAATTCCTTTGGAAGGTCCAAACTTGGGTCGTGGGGAGCAAAGATTGCTTGGGCTAATATTTGCCTCCCTAAGGAAGAGGGGGACCATCGGCATAAAAAGACTGATTGATTGTAATAGAACTACCATGTTGAAGCATTTGGGGTCTTATTCATTGACAAGGAGTCACTTTGGTGTAAATGGATTCACTCCACCTTCTTAAGGAACAAGAACTTTTGGGTTGTGCCTAAACCTACATTTTGTTCCTAGGGTTGGAAGAAAGTTCTTGACCTTAGGTTGGAATATTTTGAACATTTTCGATGGCGAATTGGTAACGGGAATTCTAGTATCCTTTTGATTTGATTATTGGAACCAAAGAGGACCTCTCTATAAAATTTTCTCTAATAGGGATATCTATGAGTCCGGCATACCAAGAAAGGCCTCGGTTCAGGAGTTTTTCTCTCAAGGCTGGCGAGCTTCGGTGCCTAAACCTACATTTTGTTCCTAGGGTTGGAAGAAAGTTCTTGACTTTAGGTTGGAATATTTTGAACATTTTCGATGGCGAATTGGTAACGGGAATTCTGTATCCTTTTGATTTGATTATTGGAACCAAAGAGGACCTCTCTATAAAATTTTCTCTAATAGGGATATCTATGAGTCCGGCATACCAAGAAAGGCCTCGGTTCAGGAGTTTTTCTCTCAAGGTGGCGAGCTTCGGTGCCTAAACCTACATTTTATTCCTGGGGTTGGAAGAAAGTTCTTGACCTTAGGTTGGAATATTTTGAACGTTTCCGGTGGCAAATTGGTAATGGGGATTACGTATCCTTTTAGTTTGATTATTGGCACCAAAGAGGACCTCTCTATAAACTTTTCTCTAATAGGGATATCTATGAGTCCAGCGAGCTTCGGTGGTATTAGATACTTTTAATTCTTGGTTAGTTGCTGCCCCTTTGCTTGATTCGGCCGGAGGTTCTCGATGCATGTGGCGGGGGCACTCTTCAGGGAATATTCTCTGTAGCTTCGGCTTGGGATACTATCAAGAACAAAGGATAGGATGTCCCGTGGCACACTTTCATTTGGGATCGCTATATAGTACCTAGATATGCGTTCCTTCTATGGCTGGCCACTCTCAACTGGTTACCAACTCGAGATTTTGCTGTTGCGAGTATCATAGAATTGCCGATGGTGTATATGCTTTCTATCGCCGCAAGCCGACTACGTTGATCATTTATTCTTTTGGTGTGATATTATAGGACCTCTTGTTTTGTTTTGGGCCTCCAAATGCAACCTATTGTGGCTGAATCGTTCATGGCGAAATACTATTTGATGGGTTATAAGGCATATTGGTGGTCGATCTTTTCTTCATCGTATTGCCGGGTTTTCTCTTGGGGGGTTATATCATATTATCCGGACCGAGAGAAACCACATATGTTTCAGGAACAAACCTTTATTCGTGTCGGCGATTCTCAAGCACCTTGTTAAGGTGGTGAGAGACAAAGGGCTTACTTTTACTCGGATTGAAAATCTTCCCCGTAATAGGCAAGTGCAAAGGTATTGGGGCATCTCACCCTCTATCTTTGAGGCTTCTACCTCTCCCTAGCTACTATTTTCTCTAGGTTTTTGGCTGTTTCTGTCTTGGCCATTGGGTGGGTCCATTAGTGTTACCTTGGTCAGCTATTTTGGCTTCTAGGTTGGTGTGCCTTTTAGTACCGTGCTGCCCATTTTGGTTTATTTCTTTTACGGCCGCTTGTTTGGCCCTTTCTAGTTGGTGCGCTTGTCTCTTTCATGTATTTTGCGGTGCCGCTACACCTTTGCACTCTTTAGGACACACCAAAGTGTCATATGGGGTACGAGGTTTTTGTGTTCGACTACTCCTCCGTACTTAGCGCTTTGAAAAGTTCAATATATACTTACTTGAACCAAAAAAAAACGTGATTACTATCTTAAATAACATGTAGCATGACATCAAGGATTTTTTTCCAAAGTAGGTGGAAAAACAAAACTAATTACCAAATCAGTGTAAATTTTTTTTTTTTGCCGAATCGGGTGTGTTTCGGCGGTCTTATCGCCGAGCGCAACGAGCTTCCAACATCATCCGCCCGATCGGGAGGCCGACGTCCGCTCATCGGTCCTAACGCCAAGCGGACAGCCGGCCATTTTTTTTTTCATTTCAATTTCATTTTTTTTATGTTTATATTTTTTTAATTTATAATTTTGTTCCGATTCATTGTACACAAAAAAGAGAACAGTTGATCTCTTGCCAATTGCATTTATTGAAGTGGACAAATTGGAGATGTAAAAGGCGCATTAGGGTTTCGCCCTTACGTTTGGCCGGTCGGCTAAAAAGGTGACCCACAATATGGCCTTTTGCTAGGAATATTTCTCAAGTCCTTCAAGTTTTTTCTTCATCCTTTTCCGATGACCATTCCGATGCATGCATCCAGCTTTGGAAAACAAGAACACCATTGAGTTGGTATCAAAATGACGCGACCGTTCAAATGAGCACCGGATGAGGGAGATGCGCGATCATAACCGATCGAAGCGTGAATTTAAGGGTAAGCAGTGGTTTGTCGGAGTTTATACTCGTCTTTTGAGAAGAAAGTATATGTGTTCTTATTTAAGAAAAGGCAAAAGGAAATATAGTTCTCGAAAGTGAATGAGTAAGTTTATCTCAAGTTTCATCTTAATGTAATTTGAATACTTTGTATGATAACTCTTAACCTCGCAAATGCAAAATCCATAGGATTTTGAAAAAAAAATTCTTCTCGAATTCAAAAAAATCACACATCTAATATAAAAATCACAAAAAAAAATGAACTTAATAAATTTGATTACTTGAACGATATTATAACATTACAAAAGTTTCATCAAACTAATCTATATAATTAACACAACCGTCATCTATTCCCCGGCCGATCCGTAAGCACATGTTTGCTCGTTGTGCCCTAATTTTCCACAGTTGGTGCAATGATTACGCGACTCGCTACCGCTCGGAGTTCTCCAGTCCATTTCATTACGTATCCGGGATGCACTAGGCCTTCCTTTCTTCCTAATACGGCTCGGATCGCACTAATGGCAACTCATTAAGTTAACCCAGTAGTCATGATGCCCTAACGGATGAAACATGTACCGAGTAGCGAAGGGTTTTGTCCAACGTATAGCATTCATCTACTAACCTGGTGTAATCAATTGCATGTACTTGACATACTGCAATTACGTGGGAACAAGGAATTTTCAACTACTCAAATTTCCCACATGTGCATGTTCGCATGTCTAGGTGCACTTTGTATTTGTTGCCCCCAAATCCTCCGGGTTCTATCACGTGCAATTTTAACTTCGTAAATCCCTCTTTCGAATCAAAACATCTCACCCGATGCTTCTTTGCTTCTTCACTATTTTTCAAGAGTGTTTCTCCCGGAATTTGCGTATGTACCCATCCGTTGGCCTTCGCATCGTGTACATCGTTCTCTTCGTGTCGAAATAGTGGGATAACCGGTAGAATATCTTCTCTACCATGGCTGTTATTGGCGAGATCACGAACGGATTTCAGCATCCCGTTGACCGATTCAACTAAATTTGTAGTCATCGATCCATATCTCCTCCCTCCATCAAAATCGTTTGTCCATTTCTCTCTTAGAATCCGATCACACCATCAGTGTGGGTTGATTGAACTCCTTAATTCGGCTCATGATGAAATTGAACTTCGTCGTTGATTCGCATAAGCTACACATTACAATAATAATTAGCACACTATAGTATAATTTATAAATACGTATTTTCTTGGAATTCACGAATTTCAATATTTACCCGCCATCTCAACATATCTTTTGCCATCATCATTTTTGAAATGCTTTTTGTAGTTACTGACAATGTGACGAATGCAATATCTATGGTGGGCATGTGGAGGACGCCAATGTCTTTGTGTCCATTGCTTGTTGAATCCCAATATGCCTGTCCGATATCACTCAAATATCATCCCTTTTGGTAACATATCTCCGCAACATGTTCATAAACCACCGCCAATTGTCAACATTTTCTTGATCGACCACAAAGAAATGCCAACGGAAATTATGATTGTTGCCATCAAGTGAGGCCGCACAAAGGAGAGTTCCTCGGTATTTTCCATACAAGAAAGTACCATCAATAAATATCACAGGACAACAACTTTTGAAACCTTCAATTGTCTACTTGAAAGTCCAAAATATCCGATCGAAAATCATGCGGCTTTGATCCTCGATCATACAATCCTCGATCACGAAGTGGGAACCTAGATTCTCTTTCTTCATTGCGTTCATGTACTTCCTCAACCTACCATATGATTCATCCCATCCTCCAAATTCTTTCGCAATGGCCATTTGTTTGGCCTTCCAGGTTTTACGGTAAGTAGGTTGGAAGTTTAGCTTATCTTGAATCTTCGCCATCATTGCCTTGATTTTGATATCCGGTTGGGCAAAAATCATTTGTTGTATAAAGCTGCATATATATGTTTGATCAAGGTGCGGATGATCTGCAGACGTTTGCGAGATTAGTGCATGTATGTGAGCCATTGTACTTACTTATTTTCCAAAACATGCCACCCACTTTAGTAATCACGCGAGCCTCCACCTACATGGTCCAATCGGATTATCACACTTGATTTGTATTCTCTCTTCTTTGTCGTATCATAGCAAAATTGATGATTTCTTCTCATTTAGTACTCTTTCGCGATCAGTTGGATCGTGTCCTTTGATGGAAATATCTGCCCAACAGCAAATTCTTTTGATGTATCAAATCTTGAACCGCCCGGCTTGACTTTCGTATCGTCTTGCATTATATCAAAATCGATATCGAAATAGGGCGGTGGATGTACCAATGGCTGAATGGGATTGGTACAATGGGTATTGTAGTAACCCTCCATATTGTCATCTCCGACGCCTTCTTCATCACTATCGCCAGTGTCCATCCAACTATCATCTTCCGTATCACTAACCTCATCATCATCATTATTGTCATTATCATCGGACTCCATGTACCGATTATGCACATCATCTTCTTCTTCACCAAAGACTGGAACCTTCCCCGCATGGTAATCATTTACCACTTCGTGTTCGGCTACAATTACATAAGACACTACATACCCCATTCCAGTAAATCGAAGTGTGAACTGCTTGAATCATCCGAACCGTATTATCATCATGCACCTCCATAATATAATATACGATAAAACCTTGTGTTACATTTGGGTATCTATACATCAAGCTATGAATGTATTGATTTCTGTAATATTCAATGCGCATCAAATGTCCATATGTTTGCGAACTCGAACCGGGTAGATTGTCCGCCTTCGTAATCATTTCCATATTCTTTTTGCACTATTCTACCTCCCGATGCACAATCGCAAAAGATGTAGACGACATTCTGCTAAAGAAACTATAAATTATTTCGCGCCTACATTTTACTAAACATTGCAACAATCAATATATCAAATGAAATAATCTGCGATGTGTATATTAAGAACTCTAAAATATTTGAACTAATCTATATGAAGTGATATATGGCTCGATACCATTCGAAGATCAAGAAGAGAAGTTTTTACTCATTATGGAAACTCCATCCGATATAATCACCCCAGGTTCAACATCAATCTCCACTTTCTCTTGCTCCTCCTCCCGAGTTACGCAAATCTACGTCTCCAAGTTAGACTATCTCTATGAGGTAGCCTTCTCGAAGACAACAAGATTTCAAAACCCATCTTCCTCTCATCAACCCATATTCGGCTTTCGCCAAACCTTCTTCGTTCTCTCCCATTCGCTCCATCAAACATCTCATCCGGCATACCCCTCGATCGGTTAAGGAGTATGTCCAATCCTCTAAGTTTGATCAAGACCATATTCTAGCCACACAACAAGAACAGTTTGTGACACTCCAAATTCCACCGAATTCCCTCTCCAATGGATCCAACAAGGATTCACCCATCTTCATTTTGGAGCCATCGACTAGCTCTTTCCTTCCATGGTCGAAAAGGCCTACCTGTTGTGGCGAATAGCTCTTTTGGATACGAGATTTCTAGACTACCAAAGATGCTCGCATCGGCACCATTCAAACCACTTTGAATCTTTGGGGCGATCTTTGTTACTCTATTTCCAAATTTTAAAATGGCACTTGCAGACCCGGGATTGTTGTCGGCCTTGAAGGTTCAACTACGGATAACCTGGAGCCCCTCGACTCCAAATTCTTTAGTCGCTACTCTCCATTACCGGATGGTCTACGAGTTCGAGAATCATGCCATTGATCTCAACCTTCCAAGATCGAGATGATGCCCTTATCATCTCGATAGATCATGACCAGACTTCTTGTGTTCATGTTCCCATACGGATTCCCGAGACCAACTTGTCAAACTCCTTCCCCGACAGGTTAGGTGACCAACTATGAGAAACTTCACCAAAACACAAGACCAGTCCGATCTACTAAACCTCGAGTTCACAAAAAAGAAAGATGGATACTGTTACCATCAAATTTGCAAAAGAAAAAGAAGACTCCTCGTCTCTATTTCCTTCTCTTCCTACTATTCTCTGTTTCACCCCATGTCCATCCGAAACAGTGAGTATTGAAGATCCGGACCCGAAGAAATTTGTTCGGTCTTTTTGATTCAAATGGACTTCCTATCCATTACTTCAAAGACCCTTCAGGACATTGTTTTTGGGATCCAAAATGTTCCTGTCCTTCTTGTACTTCTCTCGCCGAAGAAGATGACAAACCCTCTTCGAAAAGAAAGAAAAAGAAGGATCCTCTCGTATCAAAGATACCTTGATGGTGATCCTATCGTAGGACCACTTGGTGAAGATGGCGGAAGCCGGCAATATCTTGTCCAATATGGTACTCCCCAAAGACTACAAATTCCTTCCCCATCTCCTTGTAAACCGGATCCACCAAACCTACCACCACCATCTCCCAAGAAATCATTACCAATTCCTTTTACAAACCCATTCAGAAATGGGTTAAGAAAAATCCTTATTGTTCCATTGAACTCCCAAAACCATACACATGCCTTCCCGAACCACTTCCTACCATATGCATGTTCCAAACGGAAGATTTCCCTCCTCTTGACCCAAAGCCGTTGAATCCCATTCATCCGCTTTACAATTTCCTCCTCTTGAAAAATTTTCAGACTCTCAAGCGGTACTATCATGCTCCAAAGGTACTGCACCAAATGAAATTGACCCACATGGCGGAAGAAAGACGCCGGCTCCAGTGAGCGTTCGAATTGGCAACCGAAAATGCCTTGGCCCGAATGTGGCCCTTGACAAAGTTTCTACTCAAATTGATCGAGTCGATCGAGCTTCCACTCACATCCGGAAGATGCTTGAAGACTTCCAGAAAAGATTATACATGATGGAAAACCAGCAAGTCCATCATCATTATTTGGAAGACACTCCCCAAATTGAAAAACTCAAAAGGCAAATTCAGATCCTTGAAGGTCGAAAGCTCAACTTGAGCACCAACCCTCTTTTCCACCCACAATACCTCATGCCTCTTTATATCCCTCTTTCACCAATTCCGCTACCCATTCCTCCCAATCTTCTAGTAAATCTTCTTCATCACCCTTTCAACAAGTTCTTGAAATGGTTTCACCGTAACCAAGAACCAACGTGCTAGCCCTTCGAGCACGCCTCAAAGAAATCAAAAAAGCGGAAAAAAAGCAAAAGCCTCAAAGAATCGCACCGCCTCTTCTATTCCTACTTTTCCTATTCCCCCTACAGCTCCACCGAACCACCAGATTCACCCCTCCTTCTCCTTCCCATATACTTCCTTCATACATGGTTTCTAATCCCATTGAAAGTTTCTTAAGGAAACAAGTCCCCTCGGATTCAATAAATTCCATCAAGGACAAAGAAGACTCTTCGTCTTCTTCGTCACCCCTCCTTCGAAACCCTTTCCTCTTCGAATCGAAAATGATCCAGAACCGATTCCTCGCTATCATGATGGCAAGAACGGTCCCAAAGGAAGAAGAACCAGAAGAAGATATGGAATTTGTTAATCTTTCCTCTCCAAATCCAACCCCCAGACCATCATCTCACCATCCTCATTCCTCCTCGGGAACCTTTTTCACCTTTGATGACGTTCCTTATCGCCGATGGTCCTTTAAACTTCAAGAGTTCCACACATGGCTTGTCGCCAAAAATCTTAGTGAGCAAAGTACCTATGAAGTCCTTTTGGAATTTACCAAAGAAGTTCACTTGGAACCCTCAAAATTGGTGGACATCTATTTCGAGCAAGACCAAATCGTTTTCCTCTTGATGTCTTTCGATCAAGCCATACAGGTTATCCACCGTATTTCATTGGCCAGCCCGACCAAAGTGAAACAGAACTCCAAAGAAAAGAATTCTTTGAAAGAAAATGTTGCTCCACCTCCGAAAAAGACCTTGACAGACATTTCAAAGAGATGATTAGACTTTTCTATCATCTTGGAGCAGACATCAATCTTAAACCAATCTTTTTAGCCTCTATTCCTAAAGAGATTGCCGATGAGGATAAACAAAAATCTCAAAAGGCCCCTCCAAGAGTCCACTCTTGGAGAAATTCAAAGAACTGTCCATATTGCCATTGAAGAAAGGTGCAGAGACGACGACAATAGCTTGATCAATTCACAAAGATAACCGGCGATATGACAAAAACTATGAAAGGCCGAATGGAAGATAAAATGTCCTCACGACCGCAATGACCCCTCCCGCTCGGGTCATAAGAAGAAAGTCCACTTCAAAAAATTCTCCTTTGCAAGAAGACCAAAAGGCGAAGCAAATGGAAATTTCGAGAAAGAAATCTCGCAATCATTCTACAAAGAAGCAAAGAAGACCCAAGTCCGACGGATGTTACATCTCGTAACAAGAAGGGTCATTTTGCAAAAAAATTGCCCCCGGCCAAAAAAAAGGCGATTACATGATCCAAAAGATCTCCCGAACACCGGAATCTCTCTCGATGACGAAGACGTAGAGTCCGTCTTCTCCATTGAAGAAGAACCATCACCCAACACCTTGTGTGCCATACGGACTTATTCTTCGGACTCGGACTCGTCACCAGGAGATATACTCTCCTTCTTCTCTCTTTCGACTCATTCAGAATTCACTCATCCACATTTCACCCCCCATATTTTCCAGTCAAGTCCATCTCCCAAACAAGTACCAAAACTATCCAAGTCATAGCCCTTATTGACACTAGAAGAGAAGATCTCTCCTTGATAGCAAAATTCTCCCGGAAGAATCTGACACCATACACCGGTATTTCCATCAGCCTTAGGAGAAACTTTTTCTACCAAACCACTTGCAAACCTATTTCCATCCACATCTTTCCCGGATGCGAAATCACCACCAGAATTCTTGGGTGTCCATCTCACGACAAGGATCTCATCATTGGTTGGGACTTATTGTCCAAACTTCCCAAACTCGGAATCAACCCTAAGGGGTTACAATTCCAAGAAAGCTTTCAAGAGTTTGTGGAAATCCAAAGACTCTTTGTTATTCAACCGAAATCCTTGACCCAATCACCCAATCTCTTCTCTCCCATTGTTCGAATCCCATCACCAGCTCATCCAAACCTGTTCCAATCCTCTTTGGAAAAATTCGACTTCTTTGTCAAAATTCCTTTCAAGAAAAATGGAGAAATCAATCCTACCAAAGCTTGCCATTCGGGCATGAATCCAGAACACCTTGCACTTGCACAGGCGAGAATGTGCTCAACTCCTCTCCCAAGGACTCATTGAGCCTTCGATTCCTCATGGGCATGTGAAGCTTTTTATGTCAACAAAAGAGCGAGAACAAAGTCGAGGAAAGCCGAGATTAGTCATAAACTACCAGCCCCTCAATCTGTTTATCCAAGATGATAAATTTCCTTTGCCTCACAAAAATTCTTTATTCTCCAACCTTGCTCGAGGCAAAGATTTATTCCAAGTTTGATCTTAAGGCGGGTTTTTGGCAAATTGAAATTCATCCATCGACAGATTCAAAACTGGATTTTGCATTCCTAACCAGCATTTCCAAAGTGGAAAGTCCTTCCATTTGGACTTAAGACTGCTCCGTCTTTGTTTCGAGAAAGCAATGTGCAAAATCTTTCAGCCCATTCTTGCGCATGCACGAGATATACATTGATGATATTCTTCTCTTCTCCCCGACAAAGAATCTCATGCAAAGCTTCTTCAAAGAATTTGCTGAAATTGTGCATACTCATGGCATCATGCTTTCCCAAAAGAAAATGATTTTAGCCCAAAGAGAAATCGAATTCCTCGGCATGCGTTTGAAAAATGGAAATTATTACCCTGGACCTCACATTGCGAAAGACCTTCGAAATTCCCAAAATCTCTCTCGTCCAACAAATACAATCCTTCTTAGGAATTGTCAATTATCTCGAGAGACTTCCTCCCTAAAATTTCTCGGACACTTCATCCTCTCGCAAAAAATGTTGAAGAAAAAACCCCCCTCCTTGGTCACCCAAAACGGACCAATGCCATCAAGACACTCAAAGACCAAACCAAAATTTGCCACCTCTTCGAATCCCTTCCAATGGAAAAAGGATTCTTCGGACGGATGCCAATGACAAATACGCATACCATCCTTCTTGAAGAAGACAAAGGTAAGCGACGAATCTGTGCTTACAAAAGTGGAAAGTTTTCCAATGCGAAATGCATTACCATTCCACCTTCAAAGAAATTCTTGCCGTCAAAAAATGGCATCAAAAAATTTGAATTTCATCTCATTGGCCATCACTTTCTAGTTGAAATGGATATGTCATCCTTTCCCCAAATGCTTAAGTTTAAGCGAAGCAAGTTCCTCATCCCCACTTTTAAGGTGGGCGTAATGGTTTTCCAAATACTCTTTTGAAGCAAAACATATTTCGGAAAGAAAAATATTTTGGCGATTTTCTCATCACGACCAAAAGAACCTTTCCAATCCATCAACATGTTCATTCGTAAAGAGTTTTCGGGAAACCTTCAAAGTCCAAAACATGAGAGAACACCAATGGCCATCCCACCAATATCCGCCTGATATTCCTCAATATCTCGGACGAATTCTCTTTCGATCAATTTCACGGAATTATTTTGGAATTATCATTATATAGTCTTCAAAGATTATGGCGGCTTAATGTTGAAACCAGGCCTCAATTATGAATATCCGTTCATACATCCACTAAGATGGTCTTCCACCATCCCATTCCCTTCGATCTCAAATGGATGTTACGGTATATGCTTCATCTCTATCGGATTGCTATTGAATTTCCCTTAGACGAAATCATTAAGGTTTTGTCCGAATCTCTTTCGGAAATTATAGAAATCATGACCGGAGATCCTTCCTTGACATTCTCACTTGGTTCCAACCCCTCCAAGCATGGAAACACATGTTCGTACTCCAGAGACAAGTCGGCGGACGCAGCCTTGCAGACACACTATCGTCATCTTTCATCATCCTTGGCGCTTCTTGGACCAACAGGAGACAAAAGATCCAATGCGAGCGAAATTGGCACCAGTTCTTTCAAGCCCAACCTCCAAGATCGTGTGTACAAAATTCATAAGACGTACTCCAGGACCATATTTGACATCCCTTATGAATACAGAGAACTTCGACAGTATTCTCTCGCCAAGAAAATAAGGTAATACCACCTGAGGTATGGCCTTATTCCACACAAGCTACTCATGGGACACTCCCGAACACATCCTCATGTGTTCGAAGCCCTCCAGGAGTTCAACAACAATCAAGCAAGCTCAACTATGGATACGACGCTCAGCCCCTTACACCGTTTGATCCATGGGGAGGTCAATTATCACAAGACCCATACAGCTATCCACAGCCCGTCATCCCCGACGTCCCATCTTCGTCACGAGACGCACCATCCAATTCACATGGAATCCCCGATGATCCAGGCCTTGACCAACTTTATCTCGGACTACGAGAAAGAGCAATTATTGCGTGCATACGGAAGTCAAAAGGACGGCCATGATGGACCGACAGCTCCGACTCGGGCGACCCCAATTATCACCCCGATCCCGACAAACGGAGATAAGGCCATAACATCTCCATCCGCTCGCACCTGCCCGTGTCCACTGCTTGCAACAACTCTATCTCGCTCCACCTGTGACAAATCAAGAAAGGCAAGCAGAGAAATGTGTGTCGCTTTGTGAAATGTGATGTGTTGTCAACAATAATGATTCTTCCCGAAGTCAATGTTAGTTGTATTATTACGCACTTGTCGGATCTCTATTATAGAGTATCCTTTGTTTCCTTCCGCACAACCTCGCCTATATAAGGCAGGCTTTCACATTGTAAAGGCCAAGACTTGGCTTCCTTTATGAAATCCAAGCAGTGTGTTTCCAACATGAGCTTCTAAGTTCCTCTCTTCTCTTCAAGCGACTCTTACGCACTAAAATATTTTTACTTCTCTATTACGGTGATTGGTTTAAGTATGCTCTCCACTTGCCACAATGATCGTTGATCATCCGTAAGATTTTCTTTGTGAGACTTTATCTCTGCGTATAGGGATTATCATCCATGAGGGTCCGCTAGGAGCCCCTCTAGGGTCTTGAGGTTTAAGTACTTCGACTCTAAGGATTTAAGTGATCCCCTATGCTTGAGATGTACTCTTGCACGAAAGTTTCTCCTGGAGAGTGGATCCCGTGGATCGAAATTTTGGTATCTCTCAAAGGATTAGTTCCAAGAGCGAGATCCGGAAACTAACAGGAGTCCCTTGAGTGGCCGAGAGCCCGTGTGGGATAGCATATCATTTTCGAGATTAAGTTCTTGCTTCCGCTCCTTCGAATGGTAAAACATTTCATAAGAAGTCAAGTCAAGTGCTTTCAATGCATATATATGTGTCCAAATACCATTATAGATGTTCAACCGTCCTCATGGAAAAAAAATAAATAAATAAATAACATACATTTCGTAAAGAATTTGTTAGATTCTTTTTTAAAAAATTTCAAGGAATTTTTAATTTTTCAATAATTTCATGTATAAATAACAACCAAATAAATAAATCTACACTTACGAAATGAATATTTAACTACAATGAAATTAACCTCAAACTATCGATGGAGAGCACGTGCCGAATGAATATTTCTTAAATTCCAAGAGAATGCACTCGAGCTAGGAGGTTGGCGTTCCTGTTGTCTCAACTTCTAAAAAAAAATTCACAAATTAATTTGAATATAACGAAAATATTATTAACAAACAAAAAAAAACACATACTTGTAGTATACACTTACTCAAACAACGAGAGGTGCAAGAGTTTCGAGGCGAAGGTAACCGAGAGGGTTCTTGAGTAAGATAGACAGAGTGCGAGTATTGTAACACGAGAGAGGGAGAGCGTGAAAGTGAGAGTGATTTGAGAGCACTAGAGTGAGAGAGATATGAGAGTGAGAGAGGGGGGGCTTCGGCTCGCTTTAAGCGGCTCGAAGAGATGCTTTGTAGCACCCGTAAAGGTGTTGGCAGTCGAAATAATAGCGCTCTGACACCTTCGCAGTGCTACAGTAGTAGTGGGGGCGCCCCCTACGAAGGCTGCCGCACTAGCAACCTCTCGCAGCGAGACGGGGTCCCGATTGGGGGGCCTCCTCGCTCGGCAAGTGTGACGCTGCCCAGTGGAGGCGTCCTCGCCCTCCGAGCTAATAATTGCCCTTTGCTCGGCGGTGTGATCGCGAGCGAAGGGCCATTATCGCCCCTACGAGCGTACCCCCTCCTCTACCGCTATCATTCAATTCCAAGCTTTTGATATCAAACCGATGGTACATTAGCGTCACCATTTCAGCTCTTCTCACCGAAGGTGCTCTATTTTTTGTACCATTTTATTTCAATTTCCATGGTGTGTGTTTTATCGAACTCTCTTCGACCTCGACCGACTCTCTAGAAGTACTTCTAATGTCTACTTTCATTCGTCAAAATCTCCACTATCGAACCTTCCCGAGTTAATTGGTTGGAAATAAAAAAAAACTGACTTCTAAAAAAAAACAAATTATCGAAAAAAATTAAAAGAAAATTCATTTTCTTATATTATAATGGACTTTTTTCAGAAATTAAAAGCCAAATTCATTTTTTGTGATCCCTAGGTATGGCCAAGCCACGTGCCCGTCCGTTCCTTATTTCTGGCGTCGATTATGGTTAAAATCCTCTACCGAGGCGAAGCCAAAATCCTCTACCGAGGCGCCAAAATCCTCTACTAAGGCGAAGCCAAAATCCTCTACTGACGAGCCAAAATCTTCTGCGGGGGTATAAGGCAAAGCCTTCGAGGGCGGTACGGGAGGGGGCTGCGGCGCCATTATTGGCGCCGCCCCCTCTAGAAATGCCGCAGCGCCACTTGTTACGCTGCGGTGGGGGTTTGCGGGGGGTCGGGTCCTTCTCGGTAGTGATATCGTCTGAGCGGAGCTCGACCCCTACCCACTGCGGCGGCAATAATGCCGCTGCGGTGGGGGATGGCGAGGTGTCGGCCCCCGCTCGGCGGTGATCTTGCCGAGCGGGCCGACACCCCTACCCCTACAAATCAGATAATGCCACCGCAGTAGGGGTTGGGCGCTTCGTTCAATACCAAGCTTTTGATATCAAACCGACGGTACATTAGCGTCGCCATTTCAGCTCTTCTCGATCGAAGATGCTCTATTTTTTTTTACCATTTTATTTCAATTTGTCATGGTATGTGTTTTATTGAACTCTCTTCGACCTCGACCGACTCTCTAGAAGTAACTTCTAATGTCTATTTTCATTCGTCAAAATCTCCACTATCGAACCTTCCCGAGTTGATTGGTTGGGAATAAAAAAAACTTACTTCTAAAAAAAAACAAATTATAGAAAAAAATTAAAAGAAAATTCATTTTCTTATATTATAATGGACTTTTTTCTGAAAATAAAAGCCAAATTCATTTTTGTGATCCCCAAGTATGGCCAGGCCACGTGCTTGTCCGTTCCTTATTTCCGGCATCGATTATGGTTAAAATCCTCTACTGAGTTGATTGGTTGGAAATAAAAAAAAAATCTGACTTAAAAAAAAAAAACAAATTATCAAAAAAAATTAAAAGAAAATTCATTTTCTTATATTATAATAGACTTTTTTTTGGAAAATAAAAGCCATATTCATTTTTTGGCGCCAACCCCTCTTGCGCGCCTTTGTGGGCGTTGTAGGGGTGTCGGCCCATTCAGCCATCATCTTGCCGAGCGGGGCGATACTAACCGCCGTCCCAATGGTTCTGTGGGGTAGGGTAGGTCGGGCCCCGCTCGGCAATAAGACTACCGAGCGGGGCGACCTTGGCCGCAACACCAATAATAATGCGCCGCAAAGATTTGTAGAGGGGGGCAGCGCCATTATTGGCGCCCGTAGGGCCCCTCCCTGCACCGCCCGTGAAGGCTTTCGTGCCTTCACGGGCGCGGCAGCTCCTTCCCTTCGGCTATGCTTATTTAAACAGAGCCGAAGGATCACATCCATCACCATTAACAAAGTTTCCCTCGATCACTCACTAAACTCTCATGCTCTCCCTCGATCACTCACGAAATTATATTAATTCATCACAATCCCGTTGATATGGGACGGAGAAGTCACATTCAACCGGGGCCTAAGGATAGTTCACTACTTTGTTGGCCAGGCCCAACAAAGATCACAAGCCGTTTGGGATGCTAAGGTAACTTCGGCATTTTGCGGAGTGAACTGTCATTTGTAACGACATTATGATAATTGTCACTAACGGTTTATATGACACTTCACGGATACTGCGACCGTAGTCCTTAGATGTCGGCGAGCGGTGCTACACGTAGGTGAACTTCATCCGCATATAGAACCTTATATGCAAGATTCATGATTTTACGGTGTTTATAAGATTGGGTTTCTCCAACTTGATTGGCATTTGATTACAAGCATTGGTCGAGCGATGGAGGCCCGAGACCCACACTTTCCATATCTTTGGAAGGTGAAGTTACAATCACGCTGCAAGATATAGTGATGATCATAGGGCTTCCCATCAATAGACTTGCGATTCTTGGCCCTACTAATTGAAATTGGGCGCCCTCCGTAATGGATCGCTTGGTGCTCGCCCACCTCAAATGCGTGGCACGCAGATAAATTTAAGATGGTTGAGTGAAAACTTTGATAATCTTCCGAAATATGTCGATAACATCACCGTACTACATCATGCTAGGGCATTTATTCTCTGCTTGCATGGAGGATCTATTTTCTAGGACAAATTAGGTGCGCGAGTTAGTTTGTTGTTTCTCCCACTATTGGCGAACATCGAGGCTCCTATGTAGTACAGATTGGGGTTCAAGAAGCACTAGCGTGATTGTATTGGGAGCTATGCCGTGCAACCGACCCAGGATGCCAAGCAAATGGGCGGTGCCCTACATGTACTATAGATTTGGGCATGGGAGAGTTTCAAATGTGTCTCCCCGGGTCTCACTTCCGGTGCTCCTTTCCCGATGCATCTTTCGGTAGTTGGTATGTCATATATTGCCTTTTCGGTTTGTGCGTCAATAATTCTTTGCAAAGCGTATAATACATGAAAATCTAAAGTTTTCTATTTATGCAGTGGAGTCGAGACCGAACTACAACCGACATCCCCACACATATCTGGTGACGTCTCGCGCTTACCAACTTGATCGAATGGGATCCGAAGATGTAAGTAATGATAGCGACGAGGGGTTTAATATCATGTTACTTTTTCAATTAATTTTTTATTTCATTTAATATGTTTCATTACGATACTTGGGAGCCCTATGAAGGCATTGAAGGGAATGTACCAGATTACGCCTATAGGGACAACATTGTTAGAGGGCGAAGGTCCCACTTATATGTCACTAGATAGTTGAGTGGCACTATCCGGACCGAGTACTTCGGCGGTTTGGTTTGCTCCAGCCAATACCTAGACATCCCCACGATCATAATGCCCCCGCATAGTATTGATAACACGCTACCCAAGACGGATTGGGCAAATAAGCACATACGATGGATCGATTTCGGAACAGACGTGCCGAACGTATAGTCACGGGTAGAAATACAACGGAAGCACTCCACTTTCATTCGGGATATATGGAGTGGTTCCGTCGACATACACGGAAGTGGATTTACATTGCGGGAGCCACAATGGGTTCAACGGTTCGTGCAAATACTTTTAATTTAATTCATTACTTATTTTTAAGTAACACAAATTATTGGAATTCATTACCAGGTTGATGGCGTCGAACGGATCGTACATATAATGGATTCGGTCGGTCCAACTCCCGAGGCTTGGGCGAAGTAAAGACAATAGCTAGGGCAATGCTATACGCCCGAATGAAGAGAGACGGCTAACAATGATGCCAGACCCGAACCAAGTAACTACAGCATCACCCGTTAGCGGGACGAGGAGGATGACTCAACTCACCGACCCGAAGGACTCCTCGAGCTCATCCAGATGATGATGTCGTCCCATATTCCATGGAATATCATACAACGGATTTCGCTCCCGAGTTCACTTCGGGGTTCGGTCAAGATTTCGATACGGGGTTCACCCAATTTGTCGGAACATTTAACGATCCGCATCTGCGAGACTCCATCGAATATGGACCCAGTTTCTCTCATTTACATCCGGTCGTCCCTCCTACAGTAGGATATGACATATTTTCACAAGATATGCCATCGTCATCGACACATCATACTCGGGCGGATCCTCGTTCGCGTCGATACAACACTAGGCGTCCCGATCAACGGAGACAACCTCATTGCGGAACATGAGGTCATGTAGGAAGACAGCATTATTAGTATATGTAATTACGCTTAACTTGTTATTTATTATGACAACCTCATCCCTTATTTTTTTATATATTTTATAAGTAATTAAATATTGATAATTACAAGACAAAAATAAGCTTAAAAAGAAAAAAATTATAAATTAAACATAAAAAAATTGAAATTGAAATGGAAAAAAAAAAAAGGCGGGCAATCCGTTCGGCATTTAGACGCCAATAGGAAGCCGCGCGGCGCTTAAGATGCCGAGCAAGATTGGATCGGCGACCTAACCGCCGAACGGACCGCCGGCCCGCGCCGGCAATAAAACCGCCGAAACACACCTGATTCGAAAAAATAAAAAAAAATTACACCCGATTTGGTAATTAGTTTTGTTTTTCCACCCGCTTTGGAAAAAAAAACCCGACATCAATGAACCTAGATGACATGGAATATGCATGATATGCTTAAATTATGACTAACCTAAATGATGTGGAATAATGCATGAACATGATAAAATGTGACATGATATGATGACATGCAAAGATGAATATCACATGGACTATGAAGTGGACTATACTAATGACATAGAAATGCATGAACGACATGGAACAAATGTATGGCATGCCAATGGTATGATGTGCAAATGAAATGTCATCACTCTCCATGGATTTTTAGTTTTATTATAGATTAGCCTAATAATTAATACAAATTGATTGGTTAAAATCTAATTTATATTAGGAGTCGCCTTAAGATGTAATATCCAAAAAATTTATTTAAAGTCAAGACATGATGATATTTTTATGATTTTTATGATTTTTTTATGACGAATGAATCAAATAAAAATATACTAAACCTTGCGCATAATACACCTTTATATCCGAAATTTTCGATGAATTCGCCTTCGTACCATGGAGGTGGGGTCAAAAGGTACTTTATTCATGTTGTATCCCGGGGGTGGGGTCGGATAGTAAATTTATATATTATGAAATTTGTCAATCCAATCCCAAAGTGATGAGATAGGATAAACAATTTCATTGTGCGGATGACTTTGAACTTCGAGGGTGAAGTCGGATGGTCAACCATAATGCACAAATTCCGAGAAACAAGGCTCAAGGGAGCATGTATTATACTCATGGAATATTAGAAAAATATTTGATTTAGACTATAGTGTAAAACATGCAATGCAATTTTTGGCCAATGAGGTGCAGGTGCACAATTTTAAAAGGAATAGGCCCCTATCTGCAAAGGATCGCATATCATCTCTTGAAATTTTCAAAGATATTCAGATAATTCTCCAAATTTTAAAAGATATGTTCATTCGAAGTGCAATCTTATCCAATATATATCCAGATTTCCGGAAAAATTCAGATTCAAACTTTAGATAATCAAAATATTCCGAACAATATACGTAATATCTTCAAGATAAGATCAAGACTTCAAATTACTTCATGGATTGAACCGCAGGAATATCCGTACTCTATCAAATATCCCCTTATTCAAAAATATGCTCACTATTTAAAGATATGCAGAATTTTCTCAAAATATGAGCAATATCCACAAAAGATTCAAATTCCAAATTGGGCAATTATCACGTGACATATCTTTCATCCAAGAAAGCATTGAGATAGTTGAAGCAATTTTCAAAATATCTTAGGATAAGGACAACACCTAATTCAGAACTTGAATTGAAAACTTGCCCACCAAACTCGGATGATCGAACCGATCGGCTATGGGATGTTGCACGCCTAGGACGGTTCAGCGAAATCAGTTTGCAGCAGCCAAATTGCAACTTTAACAGCACCGATTGGCAAATAATTTTCGCCACAAAGGTGTGATAACCAACCCCGAACGACGAGCAAAAATCTGCACTGGAAAAATTAGCAAGAACACCCAAAAATAGCACTGTCTTTGGACCGAGCAACAACTAAAAGAACCCCAATCAGTAGCTAACTTGGTCCCTGTATAACTGCAGATTATAGGACTAAATATCTGCAAAAACAAAGCTGAATAGCAGCTTGAATCAAAACTGGACAGCAAGTATGGTCACCTGGACAGCAGCTAGATTCACCCGAACAGCAACTGAATCAACCCTCAAACAGGAGCTCGAACTTGCTCGGGCAATGTCTTGAAAGCAGGCTCGAACAGCAGCGAAACTCAACTAAACAGTGGCGCAAGTTAGTCGAGACAGTAGCTTGAACGTCGACTGGCCAAAGTGGGCTGGCGGGTGGTTCGGTGGTAGCGTCAAACGGTTGATGCAGGTAACGATGGTGGCTACTGGACGGTGATGCTAAGGCTTGCAGATAACGGAGTTGAGGTGTGCAGGTGGTGGAGTTAGGGCGCACAACTATGGATCAACGATACACCAAGGAAAAAAGCCAGCACTTCCTCGCTTTCTTTCCTTTTCACGTGATTTCCCCATTGTCTCTGCCGAAAAATTTTTCGTCTTCGTGTGGCCGTATATGAATTTTTGTGTCACCCCCTTAACCCTTGGCGAGCAATGACAAGAAATGTGCGCTGTGGTGGAAAACTATGGGTACGTATATTTCTAAACAAACTAGTTACGGTAAGACCTACAGAAACACGTATGGGTTCAGGTAAAGGATTTCCCGAATATTGGGTAGCTGTCGTTAAACCAAGTAGAATACTTTATGAAATGGGCGGAGTAGTAGAAAATATAGCCAGAAAGGCTATTTCAATAGCGGCGTCCAAAATGCCAATACGAACTCAATTTATTATTTCGGAATAGGAACGTAGAACCAAAGAAAAGAAGTCTTGTGGATAAAAAAACAATTGCATGTTTCTTTTTGACAAACAATATTTCTTTTTGTTTACTTCACCCCTTGCATTAACATTGAAAGAACATATTAAAAAATAATATGATTCAACCTCAAAGCCATTTAAACATATTTATAGAGAAGGGTTTACTAGCAAGCTTAGGATTTAATCTAGGCCATCAGATTAGAAGTCCTAACTAGGGTGGGATTTAATCACAGTCGTAGAATCAAAAACTCTGATAATTAAGAGTCTCATTCTCTTAGAATACCCTAGGAATTTTGGCCATGAAGAGTGGATACAGGGCCAGTCGAGAATTGCTCTTTCGTGGGCTCATTTGCTCAAGTTCGGGCTCTAATTAACTAAATAATTAATTAAATAAATGCCTTAAAATTTTAATGAGCAAAAATGGGCCAATTTAAAATTAAAAATAGGTCCAAAAATTATATGAAATTTTGGCCCACATGACCTTCAAATTGCCAAAAATTTACCGTTAATTTGAGTCCAAATTGCCCGACATAATTAAGCTTAAATCCCTCGCCGGTTGTTCAAACAATGCGAGATATAATGCATGATAAAAATAAACATGAAAAATGATCCAATTATTTTTTGTTAGAACTAAAAAATTAACTCTGATTTTTGTTTGCAAATGACTGAAAAAGGGATTAGCCAAAATTTAGGTGTCAATACCCTCATTTTATTAAATACAACCTCACCATTGCGATTTGAGTAATGGGCTTGGGAGGGGCCCACGTCCGAAATCCATGCCATCGCGAGTATGGCCGACGACAACCCATTAAACCTCGATACCAACTCGATCCCCGAAGGATCGAGAGAGAATTGCGACAATTCTCAAAGTAACGATGAATTGCCCTTTAGTTTGTTTTGTGTGTTCTTGGGAGAGGGCGAGATGGGAGAAGTAACGTAGTTACTTTTCCGACGTTATTCAAACGTTCAAATATCACCCTCATGCCCCTTCGGATATTATCTATATCTTTTATAGATAACAAGACAACCATTCGAAAGGCAACTCTTCGTGGGGCCCTCTCAAACACACCTCTTCATGGACACACCACATTATGTACGTAAATATAGCAAGAAGAATACTCAAGGGAGGAGATGAATATGCTATTTTATTCTGACATGTTTCTCATTGCACTAAACAACTATTACAAGATTTGCCTTTGTATGGGCTTAATACATGATTCTTGATTTGACTTATAAATGACTCATAAATGTACATACCGTTCCAAGGAGATAGAATCCTAGGAATTGACAAAATATGAAAAACGCGAACAATTATATTAACTAGATATTGAAAACACAAATAGTTAAGACTAATCAAGAAGGATCTAGAGAGAAAGATAGGTAGCGATTTCTTCAATAGTCTTTGCTATCCAAGTTTCATCGCCTTTGCTATCAAACTGACCAGTGTAGTTAAGGTTCAAAGTGTCATCACCGGTTTCATTGGACCACCCAACAATTGGATCGGGTTCGATCTTGAGACTAGGTGGTCTGATTTTCTATCCAGAAACTGGTCCTCTTGGTCCAGTTCCCATTTTCTAGGTAGGACCGGACTAGATCGCGAACCAATCACTCCTACTGAGTAGTGATTCGTTCCCAACCCACGACCGCACCCCCTTCCCAAATCCTCTACAAGCAAAGCCGCGTGGCTGCTGGTGAAATAGAGAGATTCACTTGATTATATCTTTAAGGGACACAACGATCTCTCTCTAATCGAAGAAGATTACTTCTCTCATCATGCACCATGGTCAACACATCTTATAGATCACACAAAGATCTACGATCCCCTTCGACTAACCATCATCCATCACTTGCAACAAATGTCACTCTTTGGAATTTAAAAAAAAAAAATCCTCGGGCGGTGAAAATCTTATGCTGCATTTGGTTGTAGCCTAGGATGGTAAGAATCTATACAATTCACTGCTAAAGAAATCATACAAGCATAAGGGCAGATTACCTTCATCATTCAATTCGATATTTTTCGTATTATCTGCGTCTTAAATAGAAAAAAGAGCTCATTATAGCATTCCAGAGCTAAAGATTGAACAATGACAAAAAATGTGAACAAACTAGAGCAATATCAATGATGTAAAACAGCTAGCGAACGCCAAATCTAGTAAAAAAAGAGAAAATATGATTATTTATCTTCACAATTTTGAAAAGTATAGTGCTTTACCTCTCTTGCCACTTTCGTGAAACTTCAACACGGACTACAGAGCTACAGAAAAAATGAGTTTCAACACTTATGTTGCTTTCATGGATTTTTATGTGAACTAGAGCGCTACAGAAGGAAAAGAAACTTCAACTCTCTCGTTATTTTCGTGAAGTTTTGATGTGAACAAAGAATTATGGAAGTCATGAAGCTTTAACATGAACCAAAGATACTAAGAAGAACGAGACTTAGTGAATTAAAAATATCTGTTTCAAGTTTGAATTTGTTCCTTTAGAATTGGAGTTCTTCTGTTTCTTTTTTATTTACTTATTTTTTCAATTATTTTGCTCTCTTTTTTAATTCTTTTTTATCCCCTTCATCATTTCTTAATAAAATTTTATCAAATAATTAACTATACTAATATGTATGAAATACATATACTGTATATACATACATTATATATGTTTCATAGTAGAAAGGAATTCAAGTATTTATTTTTTTTTAATTTAATAAGTTTGTTATTCAAGAAAAATATGTTTTGTGTCATGTAGTTTCGTCAAAATATCTTTCACCGAAAATCATTTTTCGGCTTTTAATTAAAAGGAAATAAGTTTTGTGGAGACTCCGGACATGAAATATCCAGGCAAACAACAAAATCATTAACTTGAATTTCAGTAGGATTATGTAGACGCAAACCAAACCAGAATTTAATTAACGACAAGGCATGGAAAATACAAACTTCATAATAGGACCTATGTAAACAAACTATGCCGGAATTTAAAGACGATGTGAACCTGAAAACTATAATGGCTAAGAAATACGCCGAATTTAATCGACGACATGAGTATGGAAAAATAGAGATAGAATGCAATATAGTAAATTTGCTTGATTTGTGCAGGGGTTCTCCGGTGATAGGCAATGCTTTTTACAGTGATTTTCTTGTTACTGCTCCTGAGCGGTTTCCAATACTAGTGCCCATGTCGTCGCGATGCCATGATCTTGCTCCAAAGCGGCTACGCCTCCAATGCCGCCTGTCGTCTGAACTTTTAACCGTATTTGATCATGTCGACTCTCTTCTCGATCTTCTGCTGACTTACTCATTCCCACCAACTGATGCCTTTACCAATTGTCTTTGATCATTCGTCGTCGTGGGACGACCATGTTTAATTTCGGGACATATCCGTCGTCATGTTGCGTCAACCTTATCCTTTCGACGTAATTTCATCTGTCCCACAAGCACATTCAGGCCCATATGTGAAGCAACCTAAAGGGGGCTATCGATAGGAAATATCGAGGGAAATCTATCGAAAAAATAATAAATTTATTGCACTTGTGTCTATTCGGTCTTAAGCATTTAAACCGTGTCAATTTAATCATAAATATTTTTATATTTTTCCAATTGAGTCTATCCAATTAATTTTGACCGAAAATTATTTATGTAAAATGACATGGCCAACGTTGATGTAAACATTTTTAATTTTATCGACGAACCCTCACTGGTCACAAATTGGCCACGGCGAGGGCCGGAGGCCCTTGCCGATCCGAGCATCGTGGCCTCGCCTAGATCAAGCAAGGGCACGCAGCCCTCCCCATGTCCTCATCGGCCGTAGCGAGGGCATTGTAGCCCTCGTGAATGCCTACAAGGGTCACAAGGTGCCTAGCTTAGTGCCAGCGAGAGTTGGTCGGCAATCCTTGCCGACCGTTGGTAATATAAAAAGTCAGCAAAAGAAAATAAAAAAAGAAAAAATTTGAAATGTTTTTAACATATATTCACTTCAATGCTTGGACATGTTACGTCGAACATCCACATAAACAATTATAGCCCAACATTGACCGGATGGATTGAAATGGCAAAAATGTGAATTTAGGACTCAATTGACACACTTGAAAGATTTAGAACCGAATTGACACAAATATAATAGGTTTATGACTTTTTTGATAATTGTCCCTAAAATTGATGTGATCCGCAACTGTAAATTGAAAAAAATAATAATAAGGGAGTCATTACCAATTTTTTTATCTAGCACAAGTGGCGCCATCAAAATTTTATAAATAACGGTACCTTGATTGTTTTTTTAGATACAATTTAATATGTATACATTCACAAAATTTAAGCGGAAGATGCTAGTGAAACTATAATAGAAGAATATAATCAAAAACCAAAAACAATAAACTACAAAACGAAGCATGCACATTTGGTTCAGCTTTTATCAAGTAGCATTGGAGTCCCAAAGCCCATTGAGAAAATGCTTTGGGATACTTGGCAAGTTTTGCAAGGAGCATTTAGCTAAATGTCGGCCTTTGGAAGGAAAGCTCAACAAGTCAATAGGACAAGACTTTGCCAAATGCTAGACTTGGGAATGTTGAAATCTCAATGCCAGACAAGGATCAGCATTTAGCCAAATGATGGCCTAGTGTTTTTTTCTTCCAAAATTACCCTCACCAATTCTTTCAAATTTCGGTTTTGCCCCTCATCTTCTATGCTACATTATTTTTTTTAGTTAAAAAATATAAAAAGAAAAATGAAACCCTATGGCTAATCTCGCAGGGGTCTCGCAACCCCTAGCGGCCTCGGCCAATGACCGCCAATTCATTTTCATTTGTTTATTTAAAAAAATATTTTAGCAAAGACCCTTGCAATTTTTTTTTTTTTTTTTTACAAAATACTAGTTAGCTCAAAGTTACTTTTCAAAGCATTTTTTACCAAACGTTATTTGCATTTCACCAAAACCCTTTAGATTGAAGGTATTTGTATTTCCTCAAAACCCATTTCCAAAATCGAACCAAACACACCCAAAATATCCTTAGACTGAAGATTTGGTTTGAAGTTGTAAATTTTGGATTTCCAAAATTGATGATGCGAATTGACGTCAAGAAAAAAATTGGAAATGATTTTTGAAACTTTCCAAGGAAAATGTACTCTTTAAAATTTTCCTCATTGATTCCGATCAAAAAACAAAATTCCTCATTGTTCGATTCATTTCTAAACTAGTCATTTTTTAACTTGACAAGACATACACACGACACTTGTTAACTTGTTCGTTCAATTTTACCCGTAATAAATAATAAACGAGTCAAATATAAATTCACATTTTTACGTGTTTATGACGCACTTAGATAAGTTTAGAATATCAATTTAAAATGCTCCTTATACTAACATGACATTTTAGTTACACTTAGAAATGCTTACACAATTTGAACACAAGTAAACATTTTGATATATGCAACCCATATAATTAATTTGTTATTTTTGAATTTTAATTTCGTGACATAATTGATACACATTTTTTGTTGGGATTAAACCTAAATTTGTCATTGGTGTGATTGACAGAGAATAAAAAATAATGTAGGGACTAAATTGGAAAAAAAAAAACAAAGTGTGGGGAAGAAATTGAGGAAAACTATATTCGGATTATGCCATCTACATCTAGTAGATTATGTGAATTTAACGGAAAGATCACTTTGAATCATTTTTCATAAATTTAGGGACGTTGTTACATAAAAAATAAGTTCAAAAATGAATTGAATAATAAGCAAAAGTTTAATGACTACTAATATCATTACCTAAAAAACAAATAGCTAATGCCTCTCATGATAAGTTTACCACAAACTAATTTTTATCTCACAAAAAATTCAAAACCGTTATTTGTCTCAAACTATTTTTTGTTTTACTAAAAGATCTTTGATTTTTCTCTAAAATGAAAATAATTTGATATAAATAGGCAAAAGGACAACTAGAGTGTCAAAGCGCTCACTTTGGTGTCAATACTTTTTTGGACCGTTTAAGTGCGAAATCGGAGGAAAAAAATCATGTGAGTATTAATTTTCGAAAAAACGATCACTTAAGTGCCAATTCCCACCAAACAAGATGCTGTGGCATTTTTTATTAATTTTTTAATATTACATGGCAATTTTTTTATAATAAAAAAAAACCCACGTGGACTGTTAAATTTAAAAATAGTTAAATTTTTTCAAAATTAAAATGAAATAGAAAAATAACCCAAAAAATCAAAAAAAAAAAAAAAAAGGATGCAAAAGTTGCAGCGGCGAGGCTCACAAGCCCTCACCGCCACCCTACCATTGCCGGCAAGGGTAGGGAATTGCCGATGGGAGTCGTCGAGGCCCGGCCGTGATCGGCTTCGCAAACCCACGTCAAGGCCGACCTCGCGCAATTGGCCGAGATGATGGGAAATGCCCGAGGAGGGTCGCAAAGCCGCAGCCTACCTTGCCGAGGTCTCACCGTGGTCGGCGAGGCCGACCTCGCCCGCCGAGCCGCCGCTAGGTGAGGCCGGCCTCACAAGTCGATGGGGGTTGCAGAGCCCCGGTGACCTTGCCAACGTCTAGCTAAGGTCGCCAAGGCTATCCTTGCTAGCCGAGCCGTCGGCTGGGTGAAGCCGGCCTCACCATGGGATTGCGAGGCCGGCCATGGCTAGGCCTCCCCAACCCTTGCGAGACCTCGGGGGTCACCGGGGATGTAGCTATAGCCCTCGTCGTTGCAACTTCCTTTTTTTTTTTTAGTTTTTTAGTTTATTTTTAAGTTTTTCAATATTTCATGAAATTTTTATTGGTTTTTAATTTATTTTTTTGCTGACTAGGATTCTCATGAGCCACATATGCCATGTATGATTTCCGACGAAGGTCATCGGAGTTGGGACTTAAATAACCGTTTTTAAAAAAAAATTGGCACTTAAGTAATTAAAAGAAAATAGTGATATCAAAGTGAATGACGTACATAAATATTGACATCCTGGTATTTTTTTGCCGATATGGGCAGCATAAATGTGTTTGGTGGATATCTTGAGGGTATTACCCTAAGTGAAAATCGAGTAAAAATGATGTCAAAGAATTCGACCACGACCTTCCTCGCTTGGCTCCGAAGATCACCGAAACTCAATGAACTCCTCTTTCTCTGCTCAGTGTCTCCTTCAGTTTTGCCTTTTCCAGGTGAGCGCATGCCTAAAGTCGTGTGTGTTCGCCAGTTTTTCTTCTGATTTGGCGTGGCTGTGATTGATGCATCTGCCGGTTGTACAGTTGGTTGTCGATCGTTAGAAAAGTTTCCTCTCGCTGCTTATTTTCTTGTGGGTTCTCAGGAAGAGAAACCTTAGAAGAGACTCGCATTTTCAGGACGCCCCAACTCTTAGCATTTGGCCTTGATTTCGTGTATCATAAGGGTTTGCAATTCGTCTTCCGCTAGTAGATTTGGTTGAGAGTGATGGGAAAGTTTTTACTCTGCGGAAGAATTAAGAGAGAGTCAATTTGGCTCGTAAGATGGTCAGGGATGTTTTGGGGCGTGTCTAATCCGATACTTTATTCTGGTTTTTTGTAGCTTTTTATGGATCCCTGATAAATGCATAGGCAGCTGCTATTGGAGCTATGTGACCCATGTTGGAATGAAATAGATGATCTCCAGAGAAGATGAAGTTGAGAACCGGGATTATTTACATGGTTTGGTCGTTAATGGGAGATGTTGATTGAGCCTATCTGAGCAAGCGGCAGATGCATTTTAACAACTGCAGAGATGTACTTGATCGGTCGCTTGTGAGGCTTAAAAATTGAGGGCAGAGGGAGACAGATGGTAGTTAGCAATCGTTGCCTAAAGCAAAACACCGATGAGCTTAAAGGGGGAGACAAAAATTTCATGCTATCATCTACGTAGAACTCATCACGAGGAGAAATATGTTCGTGTCTTTGAGCGACTTGTTCTTTGCCATGAGAACAATATAATCTCAGAGGTTCTTTCTCTAATGTTCCAATGTGGTTTTTCATGCAACTTTTACAGCTAAAGATGCCAATAAGAATACACTATGGCGTCAGTTGACTTTAGTATTGAAGTTGAACCAGATTTTGTGCAATTTGATCAAAGGAATCTTTTCTCTTCGTGAAAAAGGGGGAGAGAAGAGGAACCTTTTGGCTTTTGTTGGAAGGACCATGTTTCTCATGCAGATCTACTGTGAAAACCGTAGTACTATAATGGTCAACCATATGTTTTTTGGGAGGAGGTAAGAGAGGTAGGGAGGGATATGATCAGAGGCATACTTGGGGGTGGAAATCGAGTGATTTCTAAATTAGTTAGTTCGTGGATGATTGATCTATCTGCATTGCAAATTGAATAATGATTCAATGGATACCAAGGGATCTCAAGAATTTGTAAATTCGCCATTTTCTGTGCATTTAGTGTCTGTTGTTCTGGTTTTTCAATTTACCTGTATTGTTTTACCAACTAGTGATTGGACGAGCAAGGGACAAAAGATATCAGTTTTTCTGTTTAAATGCTCGTTTTCTTGATCGATCAACGTGTGTCTCCCTTCTTGGTAGCCACATAACTACACTGAAAAGGCAAAATGTCAAGATCAGTTCCTTCTTTTGAATAGGACAGCCATCTCCGCATTCAGCAACACACGTTGCTTCGTGTTATCTGTCCCTAGATGCAATGGTCGAGGCACCTCCTTTATAGGTTGTTGGCCACTCGGAAGTTTTTCTTTTGTTAACCCTTCCTTTTGATGGATTGCTAGAAGAATCGCAAACCAATAGTTGTTATCTGTTATTGGAGACGTTTATTTGTTCAGGTTCTTTAACTTTTCCGTGTTTGACTTCAAAGCTCAAAAGTCTGTTACGTTCTGTCATGTTATTTTGTGATCACTTAGTCATTGATTTAGAACTTCAAATCTGTGCATAAGACAGAACAGTGCATCCAAAAAGATGTAGGGTAACTAAACTTTCTGGTATACTTTTCTGGTATACTTAGTTATGCTCTTCGAAAGTTTACAGCTTTATATGTTTTGTGTTGGGGGACTTACTTTGCTTGCCATATTTTTTCTTGTGGAATGATCTACTCTTCTGTTGTAGTAAATTATCGTAGTTCGAAGAATGCTTTTTTGCTGTCTTGTGGTTATCTCATGCTAGCAGTGGCACACTAAAATATGTGTATGTTTGGTGCATGACAATGCCTTTTGTGTTTCTCTTTCATCGAATTAGCTAATAAAAAAACTTTCTATTCTATCTCATGAATTCACTTTCTATCTCAGGAATGAGTGAGATGGAAAAACAGGACAATGCCGCCGCCCCGCCCCCATTGCACCGCCGCCTCTAACATCATGTCGAAAGAAGAAGAAGGATGATGCCTCCTTTTTGGAGGACATAACTGATCACATTGATGAATTCATCAATGCATCCATGGATGAGCACAAGAGCTGTTTCACAAAGACCATTCAGAAGGTATCCTTTTTGTCGATTGCACTCTAGCTTTGCACTAACCCTCTTGATGCATCATGTAGTCTCCTCCCCCTTGCTCCAACTTATTTCCATGTTTTCCCCATACAGATGTTTGGAATGTCAAAGGTTGTTGCGGAGAAGAACGCTGCTGCCCAGGAAGTGGAAAGTTCACTGCCTCTTAAAACAGTAGTATCAGACTAGAACATATACTCCTGACTATTGACATAGATTTCCTTCTTGTTGCTTCGCTTTTTCTTTCAGAATGACATTTCGTGATCATCACCACTTAAAATGTGACGGGTTCGTAGTTGTTCTGGTCTTGCTGTGAGTTGAAGTCTGGGTAGTTCAGATTAGTAGGCTTGTGGAAGTGGTGGGGTTTATGGTTTTTAACCAGACTAACCTGCACTCTGCGAGTATTGTCGCACGAGATAGATATATATATGATTAGGTGATGAGAAAACCATACGTACAAGTTGAAAGTATCATGAACAACTATCTTCCTCTTGAAGATGTTTGACAAGTTTAGGATGAAGTGATCTGAAAAGATTCCAATGATCTTCATTACCTCTTACCCCTAATTCCATTTTGCCTGCTCTATTTCTATAAACCGCAAGTTTGCAGTTCATATGAATGTTACACGCACCTAACATCAAATGACATTGTGATTCTATCTGCAAAATTGTCATTTTTCCCTGAAAATATTTCTGTCACAACGCAAATCCCCATCCCATCATAACAACCCCCCACCTCCCCACCCCTCCTTTCTTTCAACTCAAAAGCCCTTTGACTTAACTAGTTTACTCACGGCCTGTGGCGTCACTGCCGGCCTCTGTCACCGACGGACCTCCAGTAATGGCACGACGCTGGTAGCCTTGCTCAGCTCCATCGACCACCATAGCTCTTCCACTGTCACAGAAACTTTTGAAGCCTGTCTCTCCCTCTCTCAACAGCAATCACAACCTCCATTACAATCTAGACCGAGGTTGCGCATCTGGACATTTTCCACACTGTGCACAAGTATTACAATCGATAAACCGAGAGTCAATGACAGAGAGGGAGGAAGGGGAGGTGACGATAGTGGCATTGGCTCCGGTGCTAGTGACCGAGGTGGCCGGGGAGTGGATAACGGCAGGGGTGGGTGATCAGTGAGCTAGTTTTGTGAGTGATTAGTAGACCTGTCAAAATGGGTCCAAAACCCATTTAATGATCCAAAATTAACTCATTTCCAATGAGAAGCCTGACTCGCTTTCGCGACTCATGTTCATCTTCTTCTTCACTGGAAGTCTGAAACTAAAACAAGCAAGCGAGCCACAAAGAGATATGAAGGAGAAGAAGTCATGTGAGCTCTGCAACAGCCTCGTGGCCTTGTACTGCGAGTGGGACCAAGCAAACCTGTGCTGGGACTGTGATTCCAAAGTCCACGGCGCGAACTTCCTTGGAATCTCCTCTACTACTGGTGCCAGAGCTCCACGCCATGGAACGTGTCGGGGCCGAGGCTTGCACCGACAGTACACGTCCACTCTGGACCTGCGAAGAACAGGAAGCCCATTTCCAATTTTGCCTCCGTCCTTCCATTTACTCTACTTCCGTTCACAATTCTTCACCTATCTTCATCCTCTCCTTCCTCATTTCGCCGTCCGATCTTGATGAGGAGCTCCAAGAGGAATCGCAGCCATCAAATTCGGTAGTAGACCAAGAACTGGTTGAGCTTGCTGGGAGTCGGGTTTAGAGGGTTGGGTACGAAGGTTTTCGGTACTGTGAGCTCATTCCTTGGTCATAGCTCCACAAGGGTTGGGCGTAACACATTTAACCTCCGTCAAGGTTTCGTCAACAAGTACCATTAAAAGCTACCTATATGGGCGAATCCAGAAAAGAAATCGGAACAGAAAAGGAAAAAGGGAGCTTTGAAAGTAAATGGTTTTGATATGTCGGCTTAAGTGAAATAAAACCAAAACCTCGAAAGAAATGTTCCAATTACTCAAGAATGTGGAAAGAGAACATTGTAATCGCAGGGCTGCTAATAAAATTTGATGAGGCCACGCGTGTGGCAAATTGGTGGGACGGGTACGAGCGCATGTGTGTTGTGGGCGTGGGATGCAATGGTTTTCCGCAAGTTTTCACATATTTAGCCCAATCCTGAAGGGGCCCAAAAAAAAAATGTCCCAATGGGATGGAATGGACACAAACCTTTCAAACGTCCAACGGGGATAGACATATATATTGGCAAAATCCGACGAGGCACTTTTTTGTTAATATATCGCTAACGTGGTGAATATATCGCTAACGTGGCTAACCGAAGATTCACCGTCGCTTTTTCTTTTAAAATTTAAATTTTTATTTAAAATAATTTGAAAAATAAGCTGGAAAAAAAGCTAAAAATTTAAAATAAAATAAATTAAATAAATAAAAAAAGGAAATGGCTATCCAGTCAGCGAGGGTTACAGCAACCCTCAGCGCTAATCTACTTTTTTTATAGTTTTTTTGTTAATTTTTTTAGCTTATTATTTCAAATAAATTGCTATTTTAATTTTTTTTTTTTTTTTTAAAATCTAATTTTATTTTTTAAATTATTTTCTGAATTTTAAAGTCCACATGGACTTCATTACTTTTTTAAAAATAGCAATTAAAATTTAAAAATTAATTAAAAATGCTATATATTTTTTTTCACCGAGAGACTAAAGTGATCCGATTAAAATTTTTAACACCAAAATAATATCCCTTATCGAATATAACTTGGGGTTACTTATGTGGGCACATGGGTGAAATGTTTAATTGCTTTTAAGGTTTTAACAACCAGTAATCATGACTATTTTAACATCTATTTGATGTTTGAGAGATTTAAGAAGATAGCCGCGATCATGAATGGTCTTCCGTCGCAATCATGATGAGTTGTGAACAACGCTCTCTTGAATTTCATTAAGGCCCATCTGCCCGATTTAGAAAAAGCTAATCCGTACACAACTTTTAACACTACACAACTTTTGACAATATCATTTTGCCCAATTCTCACAACAAGCCATGTCATTGCCGTATTTGTAACAAAATTAGGATTTGTCATTATTAATTCGGTTATCTATTTATTCACGTGAACCAACTCTCACCCAATTCAAGGCTCGAATAAGGAGACGACATGGGGTCCCCTAAATGTCCAGAGCAAACGGATACGCCCTTAATGAAAGCAGGACTCGGCCTAAAGTCTACGAGCAATAGCCGAACCTAGGGAAGATAATTCGAACACGTAATTAACCAAAACAGTCTGCCGCCTCGTCTGAAAAAAAAAAAGGTTCAATCAAACAAAAACACTTCGAAATCTTGATTTAACCGAAACTAGGGAGATTCGGGCCCCGTCTTTTCAACTCATCCCACCAACTCCTAAGACGCCGGGGACCACCGAAGCGTATCCTTCGGGATCGTTTCTTAATCGGAGGAAAAAAATAGGATCAAACCGATAGAACAGAGACAGAAAAGAACGGACATTACCACTTTACATCTTATCTCAGTATATGCTGGAAGCATATACCCCTTCCGAGAGTCAATTAAAACACGCTTCCGCACGTCGTTAACTACTAGTCTACTACTATTATTATTACTATTACTATTATTTCGACGTTGGCACAGGCTACTCTACAATGCCGGGCTACCAAAGACTCCATTTCCGTAAAATTTAATTTAAAAAAAAAGGCCATTAATTTCTGCAAGGCTTTTCAACCAAAAAAAAGAAAAAGCCATGAACTTCTGCAAGGCTTTTGAATGAATTCAGATGCAATAACAATATATATCAGCAGACAGGTAGCGCCAGCGCAACGCGAAATAGGACACCGACGCTGTTTAACACTGATTCAAATGATAATTGTTCCATCTATGCTTCGGAAACTTGAATCATCCCTCATCTTTTTTATTTGAGGGAGTTCACCATTAGGAAGCAACAACGCCTTGAAAATATAAAAAAATCAAAACCGAAAAAAGTTGGGTTGCCCAGGAACCCAACTTGCAATTTGCAACTACTAAAAAACAATGTAACAATCCAACCAAAGGAAAATTCTGCGACCCATCGAATGAACTGGGACCGCAGTTTGCAAGTGGGAGGTTGGTGTTGCAAATTTCTATACGCTTCCGTTGACACGTCTCTCCGCCACCGAGATTTCACAGAGAAACGCAACGCCTATCGAAAGCGACTCCACAATTAAAGCATCAGCAATGACAGAGAAGAGAAGAGGGAGAAGATCGCGGGGGAGAAGGAAGCTGTAAATTGTTGAGAACGAAGAACTACACTTCATTTTCTTTGACATCTATGCGCAAAGGACAGGTAGCTGAGTAACCATCGATCAAAAAAGCAGAGAACTCGAACACGACGACGAAACCACGACACCATAAGACCACGACACCAGAACCACCAAGGCTCAAATCACATACGCCAACTGGGAAAAAAATATTAAAAACAGCACCGACAAACTCAGTTCCTCCAGTTACCCTCGGAGGCGCCGCCGCCCCTGGAGTACCTGGAGCCGCCGCCGCCGTAACCGCCGTCTCCGTACCCACGGTCGCGGCTCCCGCCGTACCCTCCACCGCCGCCTCCGTAGCCGCCGCCTCCGTAGCCACCGCCTCCGCGGTTGTACCCGCCGCCTCCTTCGCGGCGGCCGCCTCCATACCCGCCGCCACCGCCGCGGCTGTATCCGCCGCCGCCTCCTCCGCCCCCGCCGGAGCGAGACTGGGCCTCGTTGACGGTGATGTTCCTCCCGTCGAGGTTCTGGCCGTTCATGCCGTCAATCGCGTCCCTCATCGCCTTCTCGTTGCCGAAGGTGACGAAGCCAAAGCCGCGGGACCTCCCGGTCTCGCGATCGTTGATGACCTGAAACAAAAATTCAACGGCGTACGCATCAGATCCTGGACCAAAGCGCACCGTGGGGGAGAAGGAAAAAACGAAGCTGTGTTATCGATCGATCTTCCGTCTCTGACGAAAAAGAAGATGGACGTACCGATTCGAGTCACAGTAACAAAAATTTTTTCAAGAGTAACACAGAGAGAACATAGTATCAAGTAACACAAACAGATCAGATCAGATCGGAACGGATCGGGATTCGATTCGGATCGCGGTCAGATCTGGATCTCCTGCTGCGACAAACGGACCTTCGATTCGAGGATCTCCCCAAACTGGCTGAAAGCCCTCTCGAGGGACTGGTCGTCGGTGGCCCAAGCGAGACCGCCGACGAAGCACCTATACTCAACCTCTGCGGAAGCCATTGATGAAATCGAGAGAACCCTCAGATAGAGAGACAGAACAACAGAGAGGCTGTTTCTAGGGTTTACGCGTCTTCGGTTGAGAGCAATGAAAGGCTCGACGCGTTGGAGGGCGGGTATTTATAGCGCGTGGGGTTGTCGAACTAGGGTTAAGGTTGGGGGTGCGCATTGCGCATGGTGTGGTTAAGGTGCTAACCGTGGTTAGCGTTATGCGGGTGTTTGGATGTGGATGCATGAATGAGTTGGAACTAGAATCATGCTTGCAATGAGGAGGAATAGGGGCAATTGAAACTTGCAAGGCTGTCAACCTAATCCTAGTCCTAAACCCAATCCAAAGATCTTCTTTTTTTTTTGGTCGAACCAATCCAAAGATTCAAACAGCTCGATCTGAGTTAACTTTCCACTAATAGTCTATTTTACGGATGACGAAATGTCGAAATGTGAATCTTCGTCAACTGAGTTGGCCGGGAGTCCCTCGGGCGAGTCAACGACCGAGTTGACCCGGCGACACACGAGACGCACGAGGCACTAACCGTGGTTACGGATAAAAAATCGAGCTGGCGGGGATGAGGTGGGCCCGGGGGTCACGTGACGCTGCGGTGGTGGTGATGGATAGACCCGGGGGAGGGGGCATATTTCGTTCCCTTTTGTTGTTACTTTCGCTGAAGATTTCTTTTATTGGGTCCCTCTGGAGAAAATATCTGAACGGCGAAATCACGGATATGCCCGCGCTGTCGAGTGCCAGAGTCGATAATTCTGGCGACGTCGTTTTGCGATCGCTAGGAGTCGGGGGAAACGATGAGCAGTCCGGAGGTAGGGATGAGCAGTTTGAGAGCCGATTCAGGTTACCACACCGGAATCGATTTTTAATTTTTGAAATTTAGAATCTACCATATCAGTCGATTTCAGGGACTTACGTGGACAGGGCTAATTTTTTTACATTTTCTTCTTTACCTTTTTTTTTCATTTGTAATTAGGCTCTGATTGTTTTTACGAAAAATTCAAAATTTAGAAAATATTTTTTCAAAAATAATTGGTTATATCTCTTAGAAAAATCAGTCAACGAAAATTTCAAAATATAGTCCGAAAAATGATTGGTTACATCTCTCAAAAAAAAGTAATCAAAGGAAAATATTTTCATTATCGATAACAATTTATGTTTAACTATTTTCGAGGGTAATAAAAAAAAACATTTTGTATTTATTCAGTTTTGAAAGCGATATAGCAGATTATTTTTTGAATTTTTTTTAATCTTGAATTTTTCGTGATGCAACTAGATCCTTAAGTAAAATAAAAATGAACTATAATATAAATCTTCATTTGTCAATAGCGAATCACAACTGACTCAGCAATAATTGCTACTAATCTTCCACTGAAAAAATCTTGCACATTCATTCTATAAAATAAATTTATGAACATTTTTCTACAAAGAAGAAATAATAATAATAATAAAAGGTTTCAAGAATCCAACAATTTGTATTGGGGACCTCCAACCTAACTCGAAGTGCAATAATGGGGAGGTATATTATGTCATTTTAAGCACGTCACACATCAGTGTCCAGCAAAGCATAAAAAGATTTTCCAGAAATTCTCCACACTTCTGGTATTTTGGTATTATTCACAGGAAGTGATAAAAGATGATACACCTTTATCAGATCCCAGGACGAGCTTGCATCACACAAATGAACAATGTGAGGATGAGCTCCTTCGGCAGATCCACCGACCCTTGTGCCCTTTCTCACAGTTAAAAAAGCTCACGAATAGCTGCTTCCTCCAAATTCTCCGTCCGGTTGGTCGATTCCCAATTCAGTTCTTATCTAGAAATTGAGAACAGAACCACACAACATCGATTCCGCTTTTCTAGACCAGTTCATATGATCGATTCGACCCGATTCTCGATGCCATCCTGAATCCATGCTCAGCCCTAGTCTTAGGACCGTTAGGCCCAATTTCCAACATTACTGTTGGCATTATTCGATTCCGTTGAAACAAGAGAGCATGAAAGAATAAAGCTTCATAGACATTGTAAGGTGCATCACATGGGTTTATAGTAAGTTGTTTTCTAATAGACTAACAAACGGGTGAATCGGGTAGAGTTTAGATCTAGTCATAAATAGTTGGGTTATACCACGGAAAATCCCAAACCGATACACCTTTGATTAATATATCTCAAATTATTTTTTAAACACAAAAAATCTTGAATTGATACATTTGTGATAAATTTATCCCAAATTAGTACATCTATGATAAATTTACCATATGTTAGTTTTTGTTAAATCTAACCGTCGAATTCTTTGAGTTGGATGACATGTGGTAGTTCATGAATATACCAGTTTTAGGGTTTTGCCTTATATTTGTCACAGGTGTATATCAATTTGAAATTTTTCAATGTCTTAACTCAATTTAACGAATGGTAAAATTGCCACGGATATACCCGGTTTGAGATTTTTTGTGGTAAAAAAATAGTTTATGATAAATTTATCACAAATGTACCGGTTTATGATTTTTGGTGGTAAAAAAAATAGTTTGGGGTAGATTTGTCACATGTGTATCAATTTAGGGTATTTCGTAATCAAAAGAAATAGTTTTAGGTAAATTTATCATAGGTGCATCAGTTTAGGATTTTTCGTAGTATTAACCCTAGATCGTTCAATCAACATTTGATTTTTTATGGGCGAATGATGGGAATTGAACTCGCACATGGTGGATTCACAATCCAGTGCTTCACACATATAAGCGATATATTGCAATGCAAATTTCTCGATCTATATCCAACTCATTCTCGACCCGACCTATATAACTAAAACAATTCCATATTTAATTCAATCTAGAAAAAAAAAATTAAGCATTTTTTTAAAAATAACATTACTAAAACATTATGGATAATTTTAGAATTAAAAAATAAAATATTAAAATATTGAGACAATACAAATCTGAATTTTCTATTTTCTTTTTCTTTTTTGTTTTCTAAGTCCAACCTTCTAGGCGAGGGTCAAATTTTAAGAGCTAAGAGAGGTGGGGCCCTCTCCTAGTGGCCGTGCGGGCGAGGGCTTCATGGCCCTCGCCTACTGCGGGAAGAGGTCAATCGACGACCTTTACTAGATTTCGTAGAATAAAAAGAAAGAAAAGAAAGAAAAAGAAAAAAATATAAAAAATAAAAATAATTAAATTTCTTTTTTCCTTTATAAAACTTTTAAGTAATCCATTTGCAAGCCATCTAAATTTATTTTTAAAACTAAATACAACCCATTTATGACCCACCCGACTAAATATGAATTTTAGATTCATTTTATCACCTCTATTTTCTGAGGACGTGGTAGTGCGATGGCGTCATTTTTTTTTTTAAAGAGAGTAAACTTTAATTGTGGATGATAACATTTTTTACAAGAGTTACCAGAAGATGCGAGCATTTGTGATCCTTTACAATTCAAGGATTCCTTCATCGGTGGACCATGGAGTTGCCTTTGTTGGTTTCCCGAAAACTAATTGATTGAGAGAATATTTTCTTTAAAATGATATTTTATATTACTTAAAATAATTAGGTAATGAAAAATATATCATTAACTCCAATTTATGTCTAAGCATTTTCATGGACGGTGAAAATATTTTTTGTTCAGTTTTATCTTTACAAAATATACGAATTATCATTTTTAAGAAAATATTTTTCATATATTTTTTTTCATGAAACGAATGAAGCCGTGTAAATAATTTTTTCATCTCAAGAATTGAAGTATGAACGAATAATTGACCTTCCCCATTTCCAAAGTTGAGATTTCGCTGACACCTTATTTGGTTATCTAAGCGAGGAGAGAATGAAATATAATGGAAAGGAAAAGAAAAGGAAGTGAGTATCGATGATAGGAGAAAAAACGGTAAATTTCTCTAACTTGTTTGGGGGTGCATAGAAAAGAAATGACATGAATAGGGAAACTGGTTTGATTGATGGTGGCTAAGGGCTGGCAAGCATTCGAGAGAGAGCTTTGGCGCGAATGATAACTTATGTACGGGCTAAAATTATAAATCTTTAATCAAGAAATAGTTTGCCATTATTTTTTTGGTCTATTTTGAAAATAAAATTTTTAAATTTTTTTTTTTTTTTTTAATAATTTAATTTTTTTAATAAATTTATAATTTTTTTAATTTTGTTTTTTTTGTGGATTGGGGGGGGTGGGGGGGGGGGGAGGGGAAGAGAAAAAAAGAGAAGGGGGGGAATGAGGAAATTATTATATTTATTTGAAGAGTATAAAATTTATGTTTCTCATTTCTATTCCAAAGAATTTCTGGCTAAAAATTTATCATAATAATGAAATTATTTTTCAAGAAAAATTATTTTAATACAAAACAAAATTTTAAACAAAAAAAAAAGAACATAGTAGTACCACCGTAGTTTGGACTGGAGGTTAGTGGATGGAGAGAAAAGAGAGATGAAAGAGAGGAAAGAGATTCTTAAAATATTTTAGATTTTCTGTTTTTTGGAGGGCGGGGAAAAAGCGAAAATAAAATAGCGGTTGGTTCGATAAATAGGTAGACATGCAAGTTAAAATTTAGTAACAAAATTCATAGTGCGCAGCGTAAGGTAACTACACACAAACTAATCATCGTGCTTTTATTATCATAACATTTGAAAATTCGCCTTAAAAGCGTCACGGATGTTAACGGTTGTATTTTTCCGATATATTCGGATGTGTTATGATGTCCCGACTATAGTAAATTCATGCTGTTTTGGGACATTTAGGAAAAAAAAATTTGAGTATAATCATATCGAAATGTTTTGGGACATTTGGAGAAAAATTTCAGATGATCAATCTCGTGATTGTTGAATCACAAAAGAATAGATTGTAATAGTTCATTGCAAACTTTGTAAAATGTCCGTATGCTAGGACAATTTTGGAGGAAATATCAATAAAATGCAAAGATTTGACATATTTGACGAAGGGTCATCTCAATGATCCCCGTAAAAACAATTTGCAAAAACAAGTGAATTACAAAATGTGAAAATTCCCCTAAGCTTGTTATCACAAGTTATAAGTTATAATGCGAAAAGCAACATTATACTTTTTAGAAAAAAAAACATTGTCAGGAGTAGTCGAAAGGAGGTTTCAATAATTCTCCTCTTTTTTTTCTGATATTCAAATGAAATCGCAAAGAAAATTACAAAATTTGCACGGCCTAAACGAAATCTAAAATCAAGGATGCCATATTTTTTGGGTCCGGCTATTTGAATTTTTCAGGTATTTCGATCTTTACAAAGACGGGCAGAGGATGTGAAATGACAAGAGAAAATAATAAAGGGAGAAAAAATTAAAAAAAATATATAAAAAAAAAGGACGAAAGGAGAAGGTCCCACCGAGATTTGAACTCCTGTTACTGGATTCAGAGTCCAATGTCCTGACCACTAGACCATGGGACCTCAAGCCGTTGGTGTCAGACTAATAAAATTAATTTGTTTTATAAATAAATATTTAATTTGACTAATTTCTACACCACCTTCCAAGTTCACTGACAAGGTTTCCTCCGTCCTTTTTGTTAGCCCGTGGATTCTCGAACTCTATATATTATATAATGAATGTTAGATTCATTTAACTCAGAAGGAAGTTTCGGATGTCAGATTTACGTGTTGAATCGCAATAAATAAATTGATTTTGACAAATTTAGTTTTGAGCGCCAGCAACATGTTTTGCTAATTCTCTAGTTCATTTTTCCGTTAGATTGAGATTTTCACAAGCCATTTCGATTGTCATTTTGAGCTTCATTGGACTATCATCTTCTTTTGTCAAAAAATAGACAAATATAAAAAAATGCATACTTATGTTTCGTTCGGTTTGTACTTCATATTGGACTCCGAACTTCATATTGGACTAAGGGGAGGGAGGTTTAGTTCAGGTTTTCCGGAAGGGACTTGCAGCCCCCAAAAGCTATATTGAAATGTTTGGTTTAGTTTTAGGCTATCATTTAGCCAAATAAGCATCATTTAGCCAAATGCCGGTTTTTAGGCTATCATTTAGCCAAATGCCGGCCTTGAGAAAACTGAAAACTCAATACTAATAGGATGTAGCATAGACACGTGGGTCAAGCTTCGAGTGGGTGTCCTGTCAGAATACACGTGTCGAAGGATTTGGACACGATTTCGACAGACGCCCGGACACGTGATCAACGCGTGTCCGAGATCCGACACGCAGTCAATGCTTGGTGTCCGAATTGAAATACGAGTCGGCCTTGGGCGACACTTAAGAGGGCCCAACTATAATGGTGGGCCTTTTCACTAAAAAACCTCAATTTTAGCTACATATCAACTTAGCCAAAAAGCCAAGAGAAATAAGCCTCCATGTTTGTTTGTTGGCATTTTAAAAAACCATCCCACTTATTATCCTCGTTAGGCAATTAATGTGGGACTCTTTCCTTCAAGAGGTAAGCCTCAAAGTGTCATCTTTAGCTTTTTAAAAAGATTTCTTGTTGGCCTCTCTCTCCCTCGTTACCACTGTGGGATCAATTATGATTCAAAGTGTAAATGATGACAAAGCCAATAAATCGTTGCCCACATCGATTTCCAGCGCACGAACTTTATCTGAACACGACAAAGATAGTCACTTTGCCTGACTCGAATTGAAGGAAAGGGGAAACTGGTTTTGTTTTACTTATTATATCGTCTATGTTAGCACACTTTCTGCTCATGCAAATGCAAATTGCAAAGCTTCTCTTTTCGCAGAAACTAAACCCTAAACCCGATTAGTTTGATTGGAACAAAGAGAGGACCTTAGGCAGGTGGGCATCTTGTGGATTTTCACATGATGATTGCATTCAACGAATAGCTACTGCATATAATTCATAGCTTTCTAGTCCCTTTTGTGATAAAGAGACGTGCATGCTAAAGTAGAAAAAAGATAGATCCCCCAAGTTTAAAAATAGAACCAGCTGGAATATATACCCCCCGTACTTGAAAAAAAAGCCAATTGTTTGCAGTGGTTCTATTCTTGGAATCGTTAAAATCGGCCCTCCAAGTCTATCATCGATCCTTTCATGTTGGGGCATTGGATCAATGCTGTAATTATTCTGACATATAATAATTCGTTAGAGGGTTTGATTAGCATCTTCTCAAGTCATTTTGCTTTTGTCTATATTCCTCACTACCGATGTGGGATGAATTCTAAGTTTCTTTTAATTATTGATTTTTTTTTTGTAAATTTGAACCAAAGTAATTTGATTGAAACAATCATAAAAATAATAATTTATTATGTATATATAAAAATATATATTTAATGCACAATGTGTCCCGATATGTCGGAATTCTCTATTTTTTAGAAATCACGTGTCGGCGTGTCGCGTCGTATCGCGTGTTGTGTGTGTTGACACCTAATTTTGTCAGCCTTGTGCTTTATTTTTCTCTGCAAAATAGAATATATCGATTCACGTAAATACACCCATTGTGCTTTTACAAAGAAAAAGAAAAAGAAAAAGTGAAAAAGAGAAAGAAAACAAAAAGAAGAAGAAGAAGAAGGAGGATGTCGAATTGAGTCATTGAGCGAGATAAAGGCAGCAAAGAAAAGATGACGCCACAGTTATAAAAAAAAAAAAGAGAGAGAGAGACATCTGCACCAGAAATTTGCAAATGGAGAATATCTGAGAATATCTGCAGCTGATAATATTATATACGGAGAATATATGAGAATGTTATTTACATCATGAGATAATATCTATTGCAGAGAATTTTGGATATGGCAGAAGATGATATCTACGGCAGAGGATAATATATGCAGCAGAGTCCATATTTGCAATAGAAGTTGCAAGCACAAGTTGTAAATAAGCTAGGTTGGCTCCTGACAAGCCGAAGAGCCAAAAAGGAGTCGCCAAAAGAGTTTGAGGAAGTTGCAATAGGGAGTTTCGATTGAAAAGCCAAGGAGCAAAGCACATGGGACAAAAAAGCATGATAACTAGAGAGAGATAGAGGTAAGTTGAAGCTGCAAGTTGGGCTATATGTTTTTAGAGGCTGATGTGGGCGGCTGTACAATGCAAAAATAGCAGAGTTTCGGCTATGCATAGCAGAATATCTACCAGAGAATTTCATTTCCAGCAGAGAAGGAATGATGACTAATGAATGAGAGGCAACTTGCAGGGAGCTCAGCTTGTTCCCAAGAAGCTGAGATTGAAGCAATTCGCTAACGAAAGAGGCAAATACAGAGGAATTTCGGCTGTAGCTTAGGGGAAATGATGACATAGATCAGCAAGCAGGTGGAGCTGATTTGGAACTGACGTGAAGTTGATTGTGGATGGCTCTTGGAGGTTAGTTTGAGGCGGCTTTTCAGAGAATGAGCAGCACAATGTTTCGACTGCAGATTAGGTGCAGAACACCTTCAGCAGAAGAGAACGATTATCAAACACAAGTAGCAAGTTTGAGCTGATGTCGAGCTGATGTGGACGACTTTTAGAGGCTATTTCAGGCGCTAGTTCAGAGGCAATCAACAGAGAATAGCTGCTGTGCAGAAACAACAGAAAAATCTCGCATAATATAGAGAGGAACATAGGATTTGGAGGGCATTACCTCTCGCGGTGCAGGGGAGTTGGATCTCCGAAAGGGTGAGAAAAAAGGGGGAATAGCAGTCAACTGTGAGACTATAAAAGAGGAGACAGAACGTGAAAAAGGGGGGCTCTCTCACTAACTCTCTTGGCAAGAAAGGGAAAGAAAGAGATAGAGAGAACTAGAGAAGAGAGAATGAGTAAATATTAAATTGTATCGGTGAACAGAGAAGGGTTCGACGGCTTTTTGTGGCTGCTGTTTGCTGTTCAACTCTAAACAGGTGGTTCATCCTCCCCTGTTCCTTTTCTCTTTTTTTTGTGGGTTCAAGTATTCGGATTCGCTGGGCCGAGACCCTTGATTTCCTCGGTCCAACGAACTTGTACTCAAGTTGATATGGTAGTTCAAGTAATATGGAATGAAGTTACTCTATATAGCTGTGCTTTGTATTATCTCTCTTAGTAGTGTTCTGTTTCTGGTTATTGGTGTGGTTTTATAGCTGCAAATGTGTTGGTGAAAGGCCATATGTTCAGTCATTAGAGGTCCTTGCATGGCCTGCTTCACGATGCCTTTTTCACGTGTGTGTATAATAATCCCTTGAACTGATCAGCGTGTCGAAAACTACGTGCAATCTAGTTTCAACTTGGTTGAACGCTTTTCCTCTTCGTAATGCATATATGAAAGTTTTCTGACATGAATTAAACCTATTTACCTATTTGGGTTAAAACCAAGTTTTTGCAGAATATGTTCAGTCCCAACTTTGGAGCAACTTGCTTGTCATTTTCTTTTTTGTTGTTCATTTTATTTGCTGCTGTTTGGTTAATCTCATTCTATACATATAGTAGTATATGTCTATGTTTGAGGTCACTATTTTTGCACTTAAATCTAGAGCGTAGAGGAACCTCCAAAGGGTAGTCTTCTAGCGTTTTTGTAGACACGAACGTTTAAGGAAACACCTCAAAAGAAGAACCCAATTCGTGTCTAGTTTGTCGAGTTGTGGCCTCTATTTCAACATTTTTTCTTCTTCTTCTTCTTCTTTCTTTTAAATAAAAGGCAGCCCCAAGTTTTTTTTTTTTTTTTAATAACGTAGAATTGGAAATGCGCTTTCTTTGTATATATAAAAAAAAAAACGAAAGGGGACATGAAAAAAAACAAAAAGAAGGGGTAATCCGCTTTGTGCAAAATCACATCGTTTTTTATAATTCGTACATGACCTTAGTTTTATATTCATGTTTCACACTTTTTAAATGCGAAGCCCTTTTTTTAGTGTAAAATCGGAAACATTTTATTTTTATATAAAAGAAAAGTAAATTTTTTTGGAAAGGGACAAAAAATAATCAAAAGAACCAAACAATCTTTGCTTTTGTGTTTCTGCCGAATTAGTTTCTTTTGTCTTTTTTGCAATGAGGGTTGACCGATATCCATTCCAATCTAGTTCGCTATATACCCGACCATGTTGCACGTCCGATTATTCGAATTTGCATTTCATTTAGATTGATCCGCGTGTTTACTTTTTTTCGTTAATGAATAGTCATTTTTTTTTTCCTTTTAGTTAATGTTTGGCATCTCACTAAAATTGTATTGAGGTTTCCTTTCTATAAAAGCTCCTTATTATGAATGTTAGCTTGGGAACTAAATAGATAATTACCCGAAAATAAAGAAAATCATGCTTGTTCACCTAGTTACGGTTAGATGTCTTTGAGTTTCGATGTAATGGGTAAAATGTATGGTCATTTTAGGAATACCAACCGGTTAGGTATCAAAAGGGCGTTAGTTAGATAATTAGCATAAATAAGTCCCCGAACTTGGATGCTTTGGTTGCGTAGAAATTAAAATATTACTCCCATATCTCGATTGGTTTCTAGTCGACCCCAAGGGCTAGTGGTGACTCTTAATGGTTTGGAATGTTAGTTCATAAAAATAAAGTCAAATGTCGCGTGAGGTAAGATTTGGGAGAATCTGCGTCTAAACCGATAGGTAATACCTCTAAACCCGTGACATCCCGAATTCCGACCCATTTTCGAAGTTATGAATGAATGAAATATCTCATTGATGCATTTCGATTAAATCTCACTCGATTTGATCATTCTTGAGAAGACTAACCAATGGGGAATGGCTAGCTAGGAAAATCAAGTACGTGGACCTAAGAACTTTATCCTGGATTGACTCATTGGCCATAAGGATTGTCGATGGAATATTTTGGACCATTATAGGCCGATCCTAAAGAGAGTTTAGGAACGATTTGTTGATACCCTACAATTGGATCACGGGTGATTCCGTTTGACCATGTATGGGTTCCAAACGTCCTTAAATCATTTTCTAACGATCATGTCCTTCGGGACTAGTGATTGACTCTCACAATTACATGACAATCAAGGTCGCCATGGCTCGAGTAACTTTTAAACGTGATGATAATCACGGGTCGATACGCGTAACTCCTAAAAGCCGCCGGTTAGTTTGAGATATATTGAAATTGCAATTGATCGATATTGACCATGAATTGGACTTCTAAATTGAACGTCGGACTTTCAAGGATTCCAATATTAATATTTTGGACGTCGCCTTATCCCGAGCATATATATTTCATGATTCGCTTCAAAGTGTTCGGAAAAGTGAAATCTGGATTGGAAATAGGAAATGACACTTTTTCCTTTAGGAAATGTCCATATTTTTGATTTGGTCAAAGCGTATTTCGGTCTTTTAACCCCCCATAGTGGCCAAATATTGGTGGTCAAAGATGATCACTTGTTCAGCAAAATTCTACTAAATATCTTGCCAAAAATATCATAATCTATCATATCTACCCATCAACATCATCTTCTTCTTCATTTAGCCTTCATTTTTCTCTCACTTCTCTCTCTCCTCTCTTGTTCGGTCGAAACCCCCACCGAACCACCTCACTCCATCACTACCGCTGCCGAACCACCATCCCGGCCTCCACCACCACATCGTGAGCCACCAAACACCACCGAGCACCAACCGCCACCGTTGAGCCGCCGAACGCCGTGGAACGCCGATTGAATCGAACGCCGAAGCCACCGCCGGTGCTGCCCTTGGATTTCGATTTTTTTCAGCCTTTTAAACGAAGGTTTTAGCTTAGTTTCAAGGTAAACAAACTTCTAAACCTTGATTAGGTGGTTAGGTTGCTAAAGGACGTTAGATTGGTGGATTTTGGATGAAAAATGGCTTGGTTTGTGCTCTTAAAGTGCTTTGGCCAAATTTGGCAATTTGTGTTTGATCGTGTGGTCTTGATTTCATGGGTACATCATGTGATTGATCGTGTGGTTGAAATTGATTGAGTTCATGATTGATTTGATCGTGTGGTGAAGGCGATCGTTGTTTTGTGATAGTTAAATCGTGTGGTTCCAATCGATCGATACTTTAATGTGATTAAATCATGTGTTCCCGATTAATTGTAGATTTATGATGATTTAATCGTGTGGTCCCGATAGATTGATCGCTTTAGTATGATTTAATCGGGTGGTCCCGATCGATGGTTGCTTAAGTACGATGAAATCCTATGGTCCCGATCGAGTATCGCTTTAGTATGATTTAATCGTGCGGTCTCGATTGAGTGTTTGAGGAAATTAGAAAGATCGTGTGGTCCCGATTGAATATGGATTTAGTATGAGTTAATCGTACGGTCTCGATTGAGTGTTTGAGGAAATTAGAAAGATCGTGTGGTCCCGATTGAATATGGATTTAGTATGAGTTAATCGTACGGTCTCGATTGAGTGTTTGAGAAAATTAAAAAGATCGTGCGGTCCCGATCGAATATGGCTTTAGTATGATTTAATCGTACGGTCTCGATTGAGTGATTGGGAAGATTAGAAAGATCGTGTGGTTTCGATCGGTTAATTGAGAAAGTATAATGAGATCGTGTGATCCGGAATGATAGATCGGAAAAATTAGGAAGATCGTGTGGTACCGATTAATCATTTGAGGGAATATTATTGATATAGGGTCAGTTATGAGCAAAATAAAGTGTGATGGCGAAAGTTATACCCCTGAGCGTTATTACGCGGGGTTATTGTGTATGTGAGACCCTATTATACTTTTGTGGAAGTTATATCCTGAAGCGTTATTACGCGGGGTCAAAATATATACGAGATTATGTTATACCCCGATGCGTTAAACGCGGGGTTTTGTATTCATCCCGAGGCGTTAAACGCGGGATGCTGACTCGAGGTGTTATTACGCGGGTGCGAGTACTATATGGCCTGAAGCGTTAATACGCGGGTCTTGAAAGTGATTATATCGACTCGATATGTTGAACGCGGGTCCAGAGCATGATTATGGCACGAGGCGTTATTACGCGGGTCTGCTATTATATTATAACCTTGATAAAAGAATTTGAGATTTGGAGAATGATATGCTTTCTAATTCAATTGAATATTGATGTTGATTTTTGTTAGTTGAATTCGTTAGTTATTATAACCTTGAGTGTTTAGGGTGTATCCGGAGGCACTATCACCCTAACTTAGGTTTAAGAATTTATTTCTTTCGAGATATATTCTCATCCCGTAGTGGATTAACATTTTCAAATCCCAACCTTTGACTATGCCTCCCGTACTTTTTGGCGTCCCGATGAATATGGATACGTCCGTCGATGAATTTCCGGTAGGTCGGGATATGGTGTATATTCGTAACGGGATCGGGTGGATGAAGGGAGCGAGTATTGGAAGCCTCATCGTCGTGAGTCGTGGTACTACCATTTTGGAGATCGACTACCGAATCTCGGAAGTCGTCGGAGATACCTAGGAACGAAATTCCCGAGTGGTACCAACCTGCTCCCGTGGAAGGTGACATGGAGCACTCCGTAGTCGGATCTAGGAACATCCCGAAAAAGTCCCCGATCATTGAGGAGGAGATGGAAGTCATAAACGTGTCTACATCGAGAGGAAGACGAAAATGATGACTCTCCGGGAGACGGACCACGATAGTTCCTCCGAGTATGATCCCGTTGAGGATGATGAGGAGTCCGATGGTAGTGACACCGACTAGTAGGCGTAGAAGAGGTATGGTTCATTTTTGGATGTCCTCTTAGAATAGAGGCATGTTAGAGGAACTTATAAGGTTGTCTTTTGGTTTGGTCCCTCGGTTCCCTTTGACCTTCACTTGGTTATTGTATATTAAAACCCCCGCTCTCCCGTCGGTTGTAAAGAACTTTTGATACTTTTGTAATATAAAGTTTGTTCCCATTCCAAATTATCTTTGTTTATTTGTAAGGAGTTTTGTATTCGCTTTCGCATGTGCATTTCATTTACATTAAGCTCGAATTTTGTTGGCTTTGGTTCTTGGAAACCGTACATAAGTGTGGCCGGGAGGGATGTTAGTGCGCTCGTGTGGCTCGGGGAGTGACAAAACCGAAACGATATTCGGAAGGGAAAAGATAGGTCGTGACGAGCTTGTTACTGTCGGTCTTTACATAACTAGTACTTTTAGCATTTAGTCAAATGCTAAGAGATTTTTTTTCTTTTTAAAATTACCCCCACGAATTTCCTAATATTCCGATTTTGCCCCCTCTTTATTACTGTTCATCTTCTCAGAGGACGCTAGATCTAGCCGGCGAGGGGACAAGGAGAGGAAGGAACCGACCTTTTCGGCCCCTACTCCTCAAGAGCCCTAATAAACCTCGCCCTCTTCGAGCACCGACTCTTCCATCGCCGATTCCCAAGGAAAAGGAGGCGGGCGGAAACCCTACCCGCGAAGCAGAAGAATCGAGCAACCATGTCGTACGACGACGTGGAGATAGAGGACATGGAGTGGAGCGAGAAGCTCCAGGCGTACACCTACCCTTGTCCCTGCGGCGACCTCTTCCAGATCACCAAGGACGACCTCCGCCTTGGCGAGGACATCGCTTGCTGGCCCAGCTGCTCTCTCTACATCACCGTCGTCTACAACGCCGAGGACTTCGCCGGCAGCACGAGTAAGAAGAACCTGGAGCCCTCGAAGCAACAGCCCGTCGCCGTCGCTTGAATTTCAGGTCGGTTTTTGGAGTTGTTGTGATTGTAGTTATCAGTTCGGATTTTTGGTCGGGGTGGTTTTGTTAGGTGGAGAGGATCGGTTCGCGTTAGTTGAGGTCGAGGTGTGTTGTTAAGTCTCCGTGATTTTGCCGGATGATAAGTGTTCACCGATTGGTTGATGTACAAAAGGTTCATGGAATGTATACGTTGGATGGTTTTGAATACTTTTAAGTTTGGATCATGTGCTCTTGGTTCACTCGGTGTTTACCTGCTATAGAAACTGAACAAGTTTGAGGTTGCTTCCTCCTTGATCTTTACGACAAAGTGGGAATATTGGTTATGCGCCCATGTGTTGTGTCTGCTTCGCTTGGCGAGAATTTTCTTATCGGTGGGTTTGAGATGTGATTATATATGGGAAGGGTGATCTTTAGATCCAATGGGGTCAATGCAAACAAACTTGGAACCATGAGGATAGCTTCTATTACTGCGAGACCTGCTAATGTCGAGAATTTTTCTCATTCGGTCTTTCTCCTATGGCTATGGTGTAGAATAGTTAAAAACTGTTCTGATTACGGGTATGACTATTGTAATCGATCTGCTTTATCAATCTTGCTCAAGGAGATATTTTGTAAGATTCATCGTGATTTTGAGGAGAATTGTCATCTTTAGCTGAAGATAACAAGCAAATCCATTGTATAACAGGCCACTCTTTATTCTTTGCACCTACACGATCTCCGTGGTTTTTCCTTCTGCATACCTTGCACCTGCTATTGCTTATTTACATTTCTGGTCAGTATTTCATGGGTTCGTTTCTATTAATGTGAGGTCTAGGCATTAGAGTTGCATGATTTTCAGTGATTTATAAACTCTCGGTTCAGTCAATCAAGGTGCTGCTCCCGCCGTTACTGGTATCTTTTTGTTGATGTTTCATTCTTGCTGGGACATCTTTCTTTCATCATGAGCATGTGGTAACCTCTGGGTATAATATTCAGTAGACCCTCTGTAGTTATCAAGAAGATTTGGAATCTTGGGTTGCTTCTATCTTGTACTATTTCATTCGGGTTTGATCTGACTTATTGGAGTATTGGGTGTTTTCCTTTGTTTTATGCTTTTCTTTACTTCTTTAACTCTTGAACATTTTTTATGTAGTTGAATTTTTTAATTTAACAAAATCCTTTATTTGCCTATAAAAAGAGTTCTGGTGCTGCTGTGTTCTGATGTACAACTATAGGGAATAATCGTAATGTAGATTAAAATCCTGTCTCAGACCGAAGGTATGGCCATGGTGATCTTCGTGGTATCATCGACTCTAGGTCATCTTCTGTTGTCGGCTTCAGCTTTTCTGGCCATTTTGCATTATGCGGTCAGATGTATCACGCCGTTAATAAGAATCTCTCTTTTAATTTGGGCTTGTTGTGTAGGTTTCTTTTCCCTCAAATCAGCTTATTTCTTTCTAGGTGGTATCAGATATCTTAGAAACTTAATGCCTACTATTTGTATGACCAAAAAGGAGATGGCCAGCGTTGTCAAGTGTTGTGAGCTGCATTGTGATTACGCTAAAATGCACTATATGGAACAAATGTGTGGATGCTTCTGTATGTGGTTACCTGTCTATGCGAAGGGAAGAGAAAATAGGAAATGTGAATATGTGAGTGAACAATTGTGGTTTGTGATCTACTTGCAAGCCTTTGAGTAAGCTATCTACATATGTCTTTCGAGAAGTACCATTCACATGTATCGGCTATTTGTGCCGAATAAGCAAGAAGAATCACCTCATGGCCTCTGGAAGTACATATGCCATAAATAGACTGGCAGTGTTTCTAGCACTTCAAGGATGTTGGTTTTTTAATCCTTATGTTGCATGGTTTGAATTGAACATTATAAATTCCAACTTGGAGGCCGTGAATTATAGGGTTTTTTTATAATCAAACCTAGTAGACATGAGATGATTCGGAATCATATCTGGAGAAAAGCTTGCTTGCGGGGTTCCCCATGATTTAGTTGAAGTTTGTTCCAATGTCTAGAGGCTCTGTTTCTAGATGTACCTCATCACTTTCATGAAGAAGAATCGCTGAAAACATTATGCAAACTTGATTTTTTTCAGAGTGCTCGCAATATACGTGAACTGCAAAGGCCATTTTCTCTCTGGACTCCTTAGGTTAATTTGACTGCATGTGTCTGCTGTCCTTGTTTGTTGAATCTTGTAGGCTATTATTGGTTGGAGGTGAAGAAACCTTGCATTCTGTTTTTACTTACGCCCTAGTTTTGCGATAGCGGAGGAAGTTTGTTTTACTTGCTCTGAGGTTGGCATAATTCATAGGGTCAGAAAGAGGATATCCTGCGAACCTTCATGATCGGAACAACATATGAAACGATTCGTCAGTCTATTCACAGAGTGTCGATTGGTTCAGTATGGGGATCTTGTATGGTCTACCAGTTTTTTGATTGCCAAAGTTGTGCGCACTGCCTCTTGAAGTGTAGGCATGGTCATATGCGGGAATTGCCACAACTTTGCAATTCAATGGATCCAACGTTCACTCCACTTTCCTGAAATGCTGATATTACTCGGAATTCACTCAACCTTCATTCCCTGCAGACTCGAGTCAGATCTTGTGGAGAGAGCACAGGCCTGAGACTTCTCTAATCTAGTGTAGTATGATTGGGATCTTGACTTGGTGTCAGATTGATTTTCATCGACTCCGGACACTTGATTAAATCACGGGTAAAAATGTTTGACACAGCTTGGAGATCGACGTTCCTCTACATTAGTTAAAGCAAAGGTTTCTCAGCCCGCTTTTCTCAACCCTCTGCTTTTGAGTGTGCAAAAATTATGTCGTCTTTTTCTGCAATCTTTATTTTGTGGAAACAGATGCAACAAGCACTGAACGGGACGAATAACCAGATTGGGCTTCTGTCGCTATATGAAGATCCTCTACATATACATGTCTGCAGGAAAAATTCAGAAACCTTGTCCAAGACTCCAAACTCAAAAACCACTCTCTACCTTTTCTGGGAACTTTTCTTTTGCAGTTGGCTCCAGGACTTGCCCTCACCTCGCTTGGTTTATGGCACATCATAAACATATCGAGAAACTACTTGCTTACAGGATCAAGCAATTTCAAATCATGGTTTTGGTATCTGTTCACAGCATCTCCCCCCCCATATTCAACCATTCCAAGCTCGTACTAGTGTTCTCATGTGCAAGTGGTCGACTTCCCTTTCATCCACCTTGCTTTTGAGCTCGATAATATCGAGCACCCCACCATGTTTCTCCACCTTGCTATATTCTCTCGTTTCGCTTTTTTGGCAGAGACCAACCATAAAGCAGAGACTGTTTTTGGTCAAGAACTTCTCTTGCTTCATTTCCATTCCACTGATCATGTTGGGCTTGAAGGGCACTACCACTGGCTATTGCAGCTTGTCGTGCTCGTATCATTCGTCTCATCTTTGGCAGCAATATGCTTTCCAATCAGTTTCCTGCCATATCTAGTTCTTGCCATTTTTGTGACCTTTCAGGGTTGCTAGTTCGTAAACACAGGGTTCTTCCTTCGGGTATCAGGTGCACCGCTCGGTCCATTCACGCGAGCAGAGAATTAGTGCAAGGTGCGGTAGCTTGTGGCTCAAGTCATGCAGACTGAGGGGCTCGAGCCCTCGCTAACTTGCAGTTCAGTTGGATGCTTGCAGGGATTTTGTTTTCCGCGGGGAGCCTGTGTTTGAAAAGGGCCAGTAAATGTATCAAGAGAGGGCGGCATACGGAGTACGAGCGACTTCAGGGTAAAGGTGCCGAGTTGCCTCTATCCTTGGATGGATTCGGGCAATCGCATCCTTAAAACATAGTGTAACTGCTTGATAGAGCAATTTTATGTGAATTAAGCGTGTTTGGAGTATATGCAATCTTCCGAGTAATAAAGCTGGAGTGGAGCGTGAAGAAGTGGTTCGGCATACCGGCGACTACTGTTTATTTCATTTACGGTTACGAAGGAATTGTGAAGATTATCATAATTTGTCTGCTACTTGTATAAAGTAGCTTATTTGTAAGACAAACAACATGTTCTCCCTTGGTCGATTTTTATTTTCTCCTCTTATGAATGTCAGGACAATGAATTGATATGAATTATGACATGCCGTATAAAAAAAAGGCGAATATACGCTGAAAATTCAACGATAAATACGTCTTCAACCCATACTCACCTATGGTTAAAGATAAATCCGCAGGATTGGTAATTCTTGTTTGCGTATCGCGGTCGTATTGGCTATTCAAGCCTTTACGAAAAGGTTCCGATGTGATTACCTAGTATATTTCTTCAAAATATAAGAGAAAATGTGTAAACGGTATTAGTATCGTGCGTTGATGCCCTTAGGAAGGAAATTCCAGTTTCAAAGAGCTCCTTCTGGGCTCAGGTCTTGTGCTTTTTACCTTTGGAATCACAAAATCACTTCCCCATTCATTTTTCACTGGCGCTGGCATTTTCCTTTATGTTTTTTAATCCGACTCCATAAGCTTTGCAGGTATATCTTCCCAAATTATGCCAGTTTCGAACTCAACATTTTGCCCAACGGGTAACTCTGCGTCTTACTTTGAAAATACCTACCGGCCGTATAGCTTCATAAAACTTAGGGCCGTCAAATGGGAGGATCGGGGTCATTGAAAATAATTCGATCCACATTGACGCATTTAACCTGTCTTGACCAATTCATATACAATACAAATTCAGTGACCTAAACCCGATCCATTTACTAAAATAATTTCGTACTTAATTCAATAAATGAATATCCATATCCACCTAGTTTACCTACGTTAACCTCTTCATATGCATATATTATCCGGACAAAATCATTATTTCGACTATAAAATGGTAAAGAATTGGCTCTCGACATTGCATAGAATTTTCAATTTTTTGTATTGATTCACAACGGAAAATAAAAGCAAGTCGGTACTTAGCAGTGAATTCATAAAATTAGGGCAAATAAACACTAACCCAGGCTTCTCCACCAAAAAAATCCACATAAATTCCAATTAAATGAATTGTGGACTTAGTGCAAGCCGAAACCCAGAGTCTCCTTCATCTCTTTCTCTTATGTACCTCAGCACAACACATAATGGAAAACCACAAATCCACACATTTCACCTCGAGGGCCAATAGCTCCACAACTGAAACCCCAAAGACCCATGTATTTTAGACTAAACTTATTTTAGACCCATATGTTTTGGCCTCCTTATTTTTAAAACCCATTATGGCCCGCCCTCGAAATAAAAAAATGATCTATTTACGACCCATCGAAACAAATATCGGTTCATAAATAGGTCTTTGACTCATTTTGACAGTCTAATAAAACTATACTATAAAAAGACTACGTTGCCCAAACTCTTCCAGGATTCCAAAGGGGGAGAAATGGCCGAATCGGCCGTGGAAATTTGGCCAATTTTTTTATGGATAGGGATCCCAATTTACTTCTTAAATTTTGCCCCGTTCAATGAGCATCCCCTCAAGCATTGGGTAATCATGGTTGAGATTTCTTCTAGTCTATTAGTATGTGATTTTCCACCGAAGGCGAGGGCATTTTGGCAAGCCTGGTTTTCCGGGTTGATCTGAATTATGCATTAATGCTTTGATATGCCATTAATTTAGGTGCCTTAATTTGGAGAAAAATGAATGATTTGAAATTTCTTTTGTTAAAAATAATTATTTATTGAGCTTGAAAAATTTAGTCAATAAAAGATATTATAAATCTCGACAACGGTATTTACTTAAATATTTTTGTGGATGATAAAAATGTTTTTTTTCGTTTATTCTTTTTTGTAAACTAGAAAAGCAATTATTTTTAGGAAAATTTTATCAAAATTATTGGTTTTTCACGGAATAAACGCAACCTTTGAAGAAGTGAATTTGCGGTGTTAATCCATTCCCAAAATTTCACAGGGTTTATTTGTTATACATACCAACTCAAAACATTAAACCAGTGAACTTCCACCGCTTTCATATCATGGTATGCAATTACATCAAACCTTGAACTACAATGATAAGAGACTTAATAAGTTGACAAAGATTACTTAAGAGTGGACCTTGTCTACAGGAGCCATCATTCTTAAAGAAACCAAACAGATGCAACAAATACTAAAGAGCTAAGTCCATTTTCATTTTCCTAGTCCACAATATCGTACGACACGATGATTTTGCAAACGATATATTCGTCCAGCCTCTCTATGTCCCCGATTAGGATGTGAATGCCAGAATATCCGGATCTTGTTTGAGGAGAATCATCTCATCTTCGGTGGTGGTTATCCAAGCATCAATTCCTCTGCTCTCTTCGTGGTCCATTAGGAAGATGGATTTGAGATTCAATGATATGTTGTGCACAAGAACCGGCCTTCCCCACCCGAAGTCGATCTCATATAGCCCGAACCGGCACCAGCTGCTGAAGGTAATTGGACACTCTTCGCCTGAGGACACATTTTCGACAAATTCGGATATAGAATTGCACACCATTGAGCAGAACTCCTCCCTGTCTACTACTGCTGCATATTTTTTTTTGGCGTCCGATATCATGTTGCTTGTTATATTCACCATCTCCTTGAATTCCAACTTGCTTTTGCTTGCTATGGGTTCACAGGATCGCCCGAAAATCATGGCGAACAGATTGCCACAAGAATTCGCGGGTATCGCTAGATTAATTTTGTCTCGCAAGTTGAACGTCATGTAAATCACGAAAGACCTTTGTTCGCCGTGTTTATATTGATCAATACTGGTGAGAGCCCTACTTATTAGCGCCGAAACAACCGCCACTCTTGAAGGCTGGGAATTGTTGGCCGTTGAATCCTTTGCATCATCCCTCGCTAGGGCTTTCAGCTTAGATATAGCATTACCGCTGAACCTGAACCTAGACATAACTAATTCCTTACTGCCAATAGTGCGTGGTGGAGGCCAATTCGTGACCGTCGACGCTTTCGCCGGGAAGAGAGATGACAACTCGAAACTTGGACAGATTGTCGCGTCTATGTTACCTCGGCAAGCGGTAGTCCAGGAATTAACGAACATGGCCATCGTGTACACATCGCTGATCTTGTGTGTACAGCGCAGGGCAATCGCTAATCCACCGCACTTGAATGTATTCACTTGAATCACAACCAGCGGATTGCCTACTAAGTTGGTCGGGAATTGTGACAAAAGATCGAGCAAATCCATGTCGGGTTCTCCATGGAGAAGCTGATCAATCTGGCCATCCACTTTGGCATGGACGAACTCGACTCCAAGGTCGTTACAGTCGATAAAACAACCGTCCTCCTCGATATATCTCCCTGCCATAGGATAAAAGATTGTTAGAGTTTTGGAAAGTGACTCCTCCATTTGCTGAAGCCTTTTAGAGATATCAACTCCGGGGTTCTCAGCATCATCTCCATAGTAGAACATAACACCCACATAATTTGGCATTTGAAGCTCATCCATTGATGATAGCTTCCATTTTCGCCGGTTGCTCGGCGTGGGCACTGATGGCTCGACCAACTTCTTCCACTGTACTTCCACCTTCATGCTTGGGTTGCTTCTCAAGATATGTGTGGAAGTACAACTATGGAAGCAATATAGAGAAACGAGGATGGTGAATATGGTAATGTGCAAGTTCTGTCCAGAGAAATGCTGGTTTTATCGAGCACTTTAGGATGACATTTAAGTCTTGAAAGTAATAGTCGTTTTAAGGTTGCCTGTGATTCTCGTTGGGACAGTCGGTGTAGTTGGCAGACAGCAACCACCATAGTGTCACGTCTAATTTCGCTCTTGGCTCTATTTACACTCATCAGAAACCATGTAGAAATATCTTGGAAACGAGAGTCACACTTTGCCAATTCCCGGAGAAAGAAGGAATTATCTTCACTTGCTCATAAAAAAATCTTAAGTCACACAGGTCATACAAAAGAACAAAGCAATAGATGTACCAAAACGTTTATGAAGAAAAATTGTCCAAAAAGTCATAAATCTAGTGCACTTTTATCAATTTAGTCCTAAATCTTTTAATTTTGCTAGTTGAGGTCTCAAAATTTATGTATTTTTCCAATTGAGTCCATTGGCTAATTTTCATCGGAAATTGCTGACGTGGACGTCGGCACTTACATGGACAATTTTTAATAATATTTTAATAGTATTTCGAATTTTTTTATTGATTTATTTTGTTTGTTTTTAGATTAGGTAAAAACGTTAAAAAGACAAGCTAAAATCTTATCTAGAAAAACAATATTGAAAAAGAAAAGAGAAATAGACTAGAAGTCGCCAATGGTAGATGCTGCCGCTCGGTGTCGGAGGGGCCAACAAAGGTTGACGGGCCCCCTCCCGGCCCGGGCGAGCCTCGTCGGCCCCAAGTGAGGGCCGGCGACCCTCGCTAGGCCCATTCGAGTGCTTGTCTTAGTTGAGGGTTGGCCACCCTCGCCTAGGGCCTGCGACCTCTGCCGGCCCCTTCGAGGATGGGCGGGCGGCGGGAATGCCCTATTGGCGCTTGCCATTCTCTCTGTTTTTTTTTTCCTTTAGTTTTCCTTTTCTAAATAAAATTTTAGCTTTTCTTTTTGAGTTTTTTAAGTTAGATTAAATACAAAGAAAGAAAAGAAAAGTAAAATTAGCAAAAAGTTCGAAAAAATATTACTAAAAATTGTCTACGACAGTGCCGGCGTCCACTTCGGTGAGCAAAATTGGCTGGATGGACTTAATTTGCAAACATGAAAAAGTCTATGACTCAATCGGAGAAATTAAATGATTTAGGAATGATTTAATAAAAGTGTAATAAATTTAGGATTGTTCGGATAATTTTCTTGTGTTTTTTTATGATTTGATGTTTGTGGTTACGGGGATGATAATGTTTGTTGACATTGATGTTCCTCAAGGCTCTATTTGGGGCTGTCGAACAGCTTTCATTGTCGGGTCGGTGGTCCAAACAACTATCGCAACCTAAAAATTGAATTTTCAATCTTAGGTTAATAGATTATCAAATTAATTAATTAGATTAATTAACTTAGCTCAAACTCTTTCAAGTTCTATCAAATCGTGACTTGTGGTTCAAATGATCATTAGGCAAAATATTTTAATTTTCGGAGCCGTCACTAATCGTTTTTTGGTAGGTCGATTAGAAACCTAAATAAATTAGTAGGAGAAACTAAATTACTTGCTATGAACAAGAGATTTTAAGTTCGGGACTTGGTTACATTAATTTTTTAAATTAATACAATTTCGGTATCAATTTCATAAAAATGTTCAATTTGACAATTTTGATGAATTTTGATTTGAAGTTCAAAGGTGCATTTTAAGAGTGTAATTTTTGGGTTCTCTTTTAGTGAATTATTTTGTATTTTTCATGCATTTTCGAAATTAAAAATTAAATGAAAATTGGAGCGAATTGGTTCAAGATTATCTTAAAGTTTTCAAATTTAATTTGCATTAGGCCCCAAAATTTTTAAGAAAATCTTATTACCCCATGTCTACATCTTTTAAAAGAATCTTATCTTTCTTTAAAAAAAAATGATGAGACCCGGTTTTAAGAAATAATATCTTGCAAGATTTTTTTTCTTTTTGAATTTTCTGACATTTTGTGAGATTAATTAAAAGATGAATTAAAACGTGAGACATGAATGATTCTCTTTTTTTTTTTTTTCGAATTTTATGATTTTTGATTTTTTATGGGTGAATTTAAATTTGAATTGCAAATCTTTTCAATTTGAATTTTCTTCCTTTTTTTTTTCGCTCCAGACCAAGCTTTGTGTATCACGGACTAGCCTGGACCGATGGCGGGACCGACAGCTCCGTAGCGACTACGGCGGGACATCGAAGGTGCAAGGGCTACGGTCGAAGAGGGGAACTTGACGGGAATTTTCTTAGTTGTACTGACGGTGATTCGTGGAGAACTTGGGAACGTGTGAAGGAAAAGTTCTTGGGAATTCCCACCACGTGAACTTATTGTCCTCTTCTCTTGACTTTTTTCTGCTCTCTTTCTCTCGTCGTCTCGATGGCCGTGAAAAAGAAATGAACTTGATGAATTCCGCTTGTGGCTGTATCTGTTTAAAAAAGAATCATGTATTTTCGACAAATATTTCTTTTTTCATCAAGTAGGAAATGTTGAGATGAACCGAAAAAAAGTTGAATAGAACCCGATTTAAATGTTGGCTAGGTAAGCGTCCTCTCTCTCTCTCTCTCTCTCTCTCCTTCCCCCTTTTTTCATCAAATAGAAATGTTGAGATGAATCGAAAAAAGTTGGACAGAGCCGGATCTAAATATTTTTTTTCCTTTGGTTTTGCCTTTCTAAATAAAATTTTAGCTTTTCTTTTTGAATTTTTTAAGTTATATTAAATACAAAGAAAGAAAAGAAAAGTAAAATTAGCAAAAAGTTCGAAAAAATATTACTAAAAATTGTCTACGACAGTCTAGAGCGTCCACTTTGGTGAGCAAAATGGGCTAGATGGACTTAATTGCAAACTTGAAAAAGTCTATGACTCAATTGGAGAAATTAAATGGTTTAGAAATGATTTAATAAAAGTGCAATAAATTTAGGATTGTTCGAATAATTTTCTCGCGTTTTTTTATATTTATGATTTGATGGTTGTGGTTACGGGGATGATAATGTTTGTTGACATTGATGTGCCTCGAGGCTATATTTGGGGCTATTGGACTGCTTTCATTGTCGGGTCAGTGGTCCAAACAACTATCGTAACCTAAAAATTGAATTTTCAATATTAGGTTAATGGATTATCAAATTAATTAATTAGATTAATTGACTTAGCTCGAACTTTTTCAAGTTCTACCAAATCATACTTTTGGTTCAAATGATCATTAGGCAAAATATTTTAATTTTCGGAGCCGCCACTAATCGTTCTTTGGTAGGTCGATTAGAAATCTAAATAAATTAGTGGGAGAAACTAAATTACTTGGTTATATTAATTTTTTAAATTAATACCATTTCGGTATCAATTTCATGAAAAATGTTCAATTTGGCAATTTTGATGAATTTTGATTTGAAGTTCAAAGGTGCATTTTCAGAGTGTAATTTTTGGGTTCTCTTTTAGTGAATTATTTTGTATTTTTCATGGATTTTCGAAATTAAAAATTAAATGAAAATTGGAGTGAATTGGTTCAAAATTATCTTAAAGTTTTCAGATTTAATTTGCATTAAGCCCCAAAATTTTTAAGAAAATCTTATTACCCCATGTCTACATCTTTTAAAAGATTATTATCTTTCTAAAAAAAATGATGAGACCCGGTTTTAAGAAATCATATCTCGCAAGATTTTTTTTCTTTTTGAATTTTCTGACATTTTGTGGGATTAATTAAAAGATGAATTAAAACGTGAGACATGAATGATTCTCTTTTTTTTTTTTTTTTTTTTTTTGAATTTTATGATTTATGATTTTTTTATGGGTGAATTTAAATTTGAATTACATGAATGATTCTTTTTTATTTATTTATAAATTTTCGATATTTTTAATTTTTTATGGGTGAATTTAAATTTGAATTGCAAATCTTTTCAATTTGAAATTTCTTCCTTTTTTGTTTTTTGTTTCGCTCCAAACCATGTATCATAGACTAGCTGGGAAGCTGGGGTGGCACGGCTTGAGACTGATGGCGGGACCGACAGCTCCGTAGCAACTCCGGCGGGACAACGGTCGGAGAAGGGAACTTGATGGGAATGCTCTTAGTTGTACTGATGGTGATTCGTGGAGAAAACTTGGGAACGTGTGAAGGAAAAGTTCTTGAGAATTCCCACCACGTGAACTTATTGTCCTCTTCTCTTGACTTTTTTCTGCTCTGCCTCTCTATCCGGTGGTCTCGATGGGCCGTGAAAAAGATAAAAACTTGATGAATTCCTCTTGTGGCCGACTCTGCAATTGTCTGCCGCCCCCACGCAAAAGACGTGACAGATGCTCGTAGGGGATGAAGGTGGCACTTTTTTCTGCTCTCTCTCTCTCTCTCTCTCTCTCTCTCTCTCTCTCTCTCTCTCTCTCGTGGTTCCGATGGCCGTGAAAAAGAAACGAAGTTGATGAATTCCTCTTGTGGCCGTTATCTGCCATTGCCTGGCCCACCCAACCCCCACACAAAAAACGTGACAGATGCTAGGGAATGAAAGTGATGATGGTGTCACGGCTTGGATGATTGGACGATCCCACCGAGGATTGCGGGGAAGAGATCTCCTGTTTGCTACGTAGTACCGGTACGACACGAGACACGAAAGACAACACGACACGATACATCAATATGTGATTTTTGAAAAAATAGAGAATTTCGATACGTCGGGATACGTCGTATATTAAATATATATTTTTATATATCCATGATAAGTTATTATTTTTATGATTTCATAAATAAATAAATAATAAAAAAGAGCCATACAATGAATTTATATTGAAAAGAGCCAAGTGCTCCTTTGAGCCCTAAAAGAAGCATCAGATTTAGGAAAAAAAAAAAGAAAGAAAGCAGCAAACATGTACTAACGTGGACGCCGCTATCCATCTCTTTGATAGATCATGTTGCTTTTGTGTTCCACATCGGACATTTAGTTCATAAAGAGAGGGAAAGTGCTGTATAAAGGAGCGGCTTTGTGCTAAAATGATCTTCTCCGTTGGACGGCACCGATGGGCTAGTGAAAAAGCCTATTGGCTAGAGCCCAGATTTTAGTTTTAAAATACAAGATTTGCCCAAATTGCCCTTAGGAAGTGTGAGACTCGCGTGTCTCAATTATTAACTGCGTGTCCAATATTTGAACATGCGTTGATTGTGTGCGACACGCGTTGACTGCGTGTTAGATCGTGTCCCAACGTGTTCGGACATCGACACGTGTCCGACAAGCGAAAAATGCATTTTTGAGCGTGTCCGTGCTACATAGCCTGTTTGTTGGCTTCTCGAGACCGCACTCTTTTTCTCTCCATGAATTCTTTCGTGTATTCTCTAAATTTTTCTAAGTAATTCCCGCTTTTCTAAATCCTAGGCATAAAATCATTTATATAAGCAAAGACATTACAAACTTGAGGCTTGTAATTTTTAATATTGGCAAAATAGACCCCATGATCAAAATATGTATTGGATTAATTTTTGAAGGGCCTAATTGCATTAAATCAAGAAAAATTTTTTGGCAATTAGAGTGTACATATGAGATCAGCTGAAATTCATAGGGGGGCTACAATTTTGAGCCAATTGACTTTAATTTGATGATTAGAGCCTTTCTTAATAAACTGGTGGGCTGAATTAAGCTAAGAAATTAGGCCCCGAAGCCTCTTGTATTTTTGGCACTTGCTCCTCTTATTTTAATGAATTTATCTGGTGAAATTTCGCCCACCGTGCGTCTATTTTTCTTTTAATTTTCCCGCCATCGATCTAAATTATTGCAAGTGCAATGCATAAATAACAAAATTAAATATGAATGACGAATCGTTTATTTTTAGTAGGAAATAAAGTTGATTTTTTTCTGTAAAATAAATGATGAAAACAATAGTCAAAATTTAATTATCAACAACAACTTGGTGAAAAGATCATTGAGAGAACCACCATCAGAAACCGACAGAAGGAAATGAGCAGAAGATATGGCTCGTTGGACATGTGTCAGACCCACGACCATTTACGGAATTTGGAACTATTACTGGAGCAAGACCAACATTTTCCATTTTTTTTTTCAGTATATGTATCTAAGGCTCTTGTATTGTGAGTTGCGATTTTTGTTCTTGCTCTCCTTTCTATGTGCGAGATTGTTAGAGACGATCCTGATGGAAACACTCGTGCGCGAAACTGCAATGGGCATCAAGAAACCCCGATTTATTACAATGATCGCGTGAACATCTTCTCCAAGACACGGCAGACAACACCCGGAGCTCTCCTTACTGCAATTGTTTCGAAAGGAAGAACGTGAAATTCCATCGGGATTGGGAGAAGTGCTTACGCGATGCCAACGCAAAAACACTGAAAGATTGTCGAGGCAGTGTTGGTCCTCAACTTTAACTCCTAAACTGTAGAATATAGTTTGGAAAGTACCTTCGCTACCAAAATTATCTCGCATACTCGTGAACGAATAAAGGATTACCACAGTAAGTAGGAGCCCTGAAATGTGCATTGGAGTATAGATGTCTAGTTATGCGCCATGTCATGTAGATTGCATGTTAGTTTATTCAGGGTCATTAGTAGGTTAGGGTTTAGGCAAATTTAAACCCTAAAATATGAAAAACAATTATTGTTTAGGCAAAGTTTATTTAGGGTCTTTAGTAATTCTGAAAATACAAAAATAATCTATCCTTGCCATGTCGTTATGCATTATAAATCACTCTTGCCATGTCATTTAAATTGCACGTTAGTTTGCATTGCATTTTCACTAAAGAGAAAGCCCCCAAAGAAAGAACAATAATTATGTGGCGCATGCTTCCTACAATTACCTTGAGTTCGATTGTTTAATTTCGTTGATTGTACATCCGCAAAATAACCCATGCTAGCGACTTAGGTTAAAATCAATTGAATTTGCCTGAATAATTTTTTTTCTTCAGAAAATGAAATGATACTATAATTGTGTTAGGATAATCTAATGTAATCAAGTTCCTGGATTTTTAATATATAATTCATAGAAATAAACTAGTTTCTCATGCTATTTTATTTAGGTTTATAATTAACATACCACAAATGATTATTGGTGACTTTTATTGAAAATTTTTGCATATTAAATATTGAACCTAAGTTGCAATTTGGTAGAGTTTGGGAGAACTTGAACTAGGTTAGTTAATTTAATTAATCGGCAATCCATTAACCTAAATTTGATTTTTAGGTCATGACAATCCAAGAGTGGTTTCAAATATTATGTTTCGTTTATTGATGACTATTCTCACTATACTTGGATCTATCTTATGGTTTCAGTAATGATTTTCTTACTATTAATTGTTATATCCATGATATCTACATATTCTCGAAGAAAACTAATATTTTTCTACTCCAAGGAATTCTCGGGTGCTTTTTCTTCTCTCTTAGCTAGTGATGGGACATTAATGGACCCCTTTTCCGTGTCCTAGCTTAAAATGGGGTTCCTAAATTTAAGCATCAACTTAGGCCATGATATCTACATAATTTCGGCCAAATGAAAATGTTGTATTTTTTTAAGTCACTTAGATGTAATGCATCTCAAATGCTCTCCAAAGCCTTTGCGATATGCTCTTTTTTTTTTAATTTTGTCACATTGCTTTTTCTTCTCTCTTAGCTAGTGATGGGACATTGGGCTTTGGATCTCCCTTGTCCTGGTGTCCTAGCCTTTTTTCAAAAAAAATAGTTCACCAAGTTCATTTTTCACCAAACAACATTTACGCATCAAGTTACTTTTCAAATGTGTTTTAAAATACACTTTACCAAACACTACTTGCATTTTGAAAAAGGCCTTAGCCTAAAGGTATCCATTTAAATCCCTCCAAATGCTTAACCAAACAGCCTTATTCTTGAAACTACTCATGCTCGTTTACTTTCTACTTCGGTTCTTACTAAGTTCTGGTGAGGCTCTTCTCACTTGTAGTTCATCTTCTTAACCACATTTCCTCACCTATTGTTCATCAGGCTATACCTTTCAGCGACTTCATTCTCGCTTTCCTACTTATGCACATCTTTAAGTTTTTGGGTGCACATGTTTCTTGCCTGTCCCTCCCATTGAATGTACAAAGTTGATTGCTTGATCCATATCGTACGCATTCTTAGGCTACAACATTGGACACTAGGGCTATTGTTGTTATGACCTGATTGTTCGGTGCGTTTGTATTTCTTGTAATGTCACTCTTCATGAGTATGTTCCTTACTTCTTTACTACCGCTATGCCTTTAGTCTCTACTACTATTCCTTTTATGTACTTTTCGGTGATCCTTGTCCCGACTCACCTCATGCCTCTATTTCTCTTGCTCCGATATATCTCTGCCCCTCCTTATCCTTTTGAGCTCCCTCCTGCTAGCCCTCCTATTGCCCCCGCCACAATTCGCCTCGCTTGAGTCGCGTTGTAAAACTCTTCAGGATCGTTCCCCCTTGCTCGGTATGTTGCTTTGTTGCTTCTTATTTTGTGGAGTTTGGTTCTTTTTTTTTTCGCTGCTATTCATGATATGTAGGAACCTATCGGTTACTGCGAGCAGCACAACATGCTAAGTGGTGTTAGGCCATCACCGATGAACTTTCGCTTTACGTAGTATTGCGACTTGGGAACTTCTCTCTCTTCCACTTGGTCGATCCTTAGTATCCTATCACAGGATCTACAAGATAAAGACTTGTCCCGATGGTAGTATTGAGTGCTACAAGGTGCGTTTGGTTGCGTGGGATTTCTAATAGGAATATGGCACTAATTATGAGGAGATTTTTTCTTCGTTAGCAAAAATGACTTTTGTTTGTACTCCGCTAACTATTGCTTCTATTCGAAACTGTCCTCTCTGTCGGCTCGATGTGAAGAATGTTTTTCTTCATGGGGATCTTCGGGAGGAAATCTTTATGCAGCTACTACTTGGTATCGTTCACACCCCCGGTTAGGTTCGTTGTGTTCGGCGGGCTCTTTATGGCCTCAAACAAGCCTTGTGTGCTTGGTTTGAGGAGTTTGTCTTCTTCTGCGCATTCTACGGGATCTATTCGGAGCGAGGCTGCTTTTGCTATATTTGTTCATATTTCGTCCTCTTGGTAATACTATCCTTCTTCTTTATGTGGATAACATGGTCATTACGGCAATGAATCGATAATATTACGCATACCAAGATGCATACTTAGTGACATTTTGCCATGAAGGTTCCTAGTCCATTATGCTATTTTCTCCAGCTTAAGATTGCTTGCAGTTCTCGTGGTATTCTTTTTTCTCAACAGAAGTATACTTGCTGATATTATTTCTAGGGCTGCTCTTTTTGATTGCCGTAGTATGGTTACTCCTATTGAGTTGAATTAGCAACTTCATCCCGATGACGGGAAGTCTATTTCGATGTGACTTGTTATTGGACTTTGGTTGGTAGTCTTGTGTATCGCACTATTTCGCGGCCCGACATTGCCTATGCAATTAATGTTGTCGGTCAATTTGTTGCTGTCCCTTGGTCTATCCATTATGCTTTGTTGTTCTGCAGATTCTAGCTACCTAGAAGGTACTTTGATAGGATCTTTATTTTTCCAAGTACTCTTCTTCTCTCAAGTTGCGTGCTTATTCCGATGCTATCTAGGCTTATGATGTAACCGATCATCGGTTTATCATGGGATTATGTATTTTCCTTGGAGATTCTCTCATTTCTCGGCGTACCTAGAAACAAGAGATCGCCTTTGCGCTCCTCTACTCGAGTTTGAGTATCTTGCTAAGGCCGACACTATAGTTGAGATTGTTTGGCTTCATGGTTTGCTTACTAACATGGGCGTTTACGTCAAGACGGGCCTCGCTACCTGCTTGACCCGACCTGCTTATGCGCTGTGCTTTAACCTGTTATTAATTATCTATAATAGATGGCACATAAGGAAGGCACTACAAGATACAAGTGCATGTAAAACAAGCGACATGCACAACTCCTACAGGGTTACGGTCTTATTTATAAGGTTTGTTATCCTGTAGCATACATGCCTAACAATATATATATATATATAGTTCAAAGGGAAAGACAATAACATTAGGGGAGACAACATCAAAAAGTGACTGACCCCCAACCGGTAGGTATGAACCTCGTACTATGTCACCATCATCATCCCCACCTCCTTATGGCCTCAATCAAGAGGTAGTTGCTGTGTCCCAACATCCAAAAGCCTACCTCTACATCTAAACCTCCAATACCTACATCCCACTACTCTTCGCCATCATCGTCACCACTAACATCACTGATCCCGTTAGTACTTACAGCGGCCTTAAGGGAGAGGACCGAACAACTGGCCCGACAGCAATGCATACACCGACACAAACTTCATCGGCACCATCTCCGTCAATATCCTTACATCAACCAATAGGATGATCGTGTGTTTGAAGAATCGTATCGAAGGAAACTCGAGCGCGTCATGCCCCTCTCTCATGGCTGAGTAGGTCAGGAAGGTACCATAATGAGTGAAAGGTACTACGGGAGACATCAGCATGACTAAAGATATGAAATAGTGTAATCCACAAGGGATGAACATGTAACTGAGAAAGAAAGACATCTAGACAAATGATTAAATTATCCAATAAATCATTCAACTAGGCAGAGTCAACAAACTAGTCACCTAACATGAGAACCAGTTTTCCCTTAATAGCTCACAGCCAAGCGCTCATTTGACCAAAACTTCTACAATTTTCACCCAATCCACAGCATGCCAGGCAATCCAACTTTGGATCCAGACAACTTAGTGCCACAAGATCAAAGGTTTGCAAATATAACTTACGTATTATACAAAATTGAGCCATGAGCCCCTTCCCTTATCTCAAGGCTAAACGCCCTCTATACATGGTACAATCTCGATTTAATCCACATCAACGATACATTCGATGATCCACTCTTATAATCTAGCTACCACGGTGTAAGGAGGCTAAAGTAATCGACGGAATGGGCATGCCAACTCATTCCAGCATCCATGTAAGCTACAAACCCCTTTGGCAAACCCATTTCCAAGATCAACATTTCACACCATATCAAATGATAACGGAACAATTTAGTGGTAAGGTTAGATGTTCAATTGCCTGGATGGAGTTTCATAAAAAATGGGAACAGATTTGACAGAGAAGCAAGCTCGGACCAGCTTTTTTCCTTCTTAGGGGCCACGCAAGTTCCACCATGACCGACAGCATGAACAACAGTTGGTCGGGGCAAAACTAGGTGGAGCTGAGGTCGAGACCCATGGTACAAAGCTAGGTGACGTTAGGGCGTGGAGTTGCCGGAGCTCGCCGGAGCTTGAAGGGCTCTCGAGCGGAGTGGTCGAGGAAAGAAGTAAGGGGTGTCGCATGCAGGGGAAGAAATGAGGGAAGAGAGAGAAGAGGGGAGTTTAAATAGGTAGGGGAGAGTGGGCTGTTTCAAGGGGGAGTTCGCGCTCATATTCGCGAATCAAATTCGCTTCAAACTGACTTGAAAATATCTCAATTAATCCATTGCCTAAAGTTTAATTTCCCTAAAATTCATAATCTCAGATAATTGATCACTAATATTAACTATCCTACTAATAATTTAATTTGACGATAATCTGGTCGCCATAGTTTCTCTTTGTTATCCCACTCCTCTATAGTGTAACAATAAGAGTGCTACCCACATTAGGGCTAATCCTGTTTTCATGAGTGCACCAAGCATATTGAGATCGACTGCCAACTTATTCGTAATCATCTTGAGGCTTGAATCATCTCTCTTCCTTTTTTTTGCGACTACGAACTAGTTGGCCGATGATTTTACAAAGGCTCTTATAGCGCTGCGTTTTCGGTATCTTATTTTCAAATTCTCACTATTTGATCCACCTTGATTTTAAGGGGAGTTAGAATGTTTTATTGATTCTATATATATTCTAGAATTATTGTCGTGTATTCTCTCGGATTATATCCTTATCCTTATATATTCTCTAGGGTTGTTTCCTTATTCTTGTATATTCTCTAGGATTGTTTCTTCATATGTACTTTTTTATAGTAGGCTTCATTGTACTTATTTATTCCGCCCTTTTGCCTTAATACAATACACATTTTTTCTCTTTGTATCTTTCTTCTCTATCAAGAACGACTTCATGTGGGGAAAACCAGTTCTCATTAGCAACATATTGTTGAATTTCAAATTAGTCTATCTTATCGACACGAATAGAGCAAAGCAATAAATGCATGGATAATCACCATCAAAGATGAGTTGGTTTTTCTCAAACAAGATCCGAAAATTCTAGCATTCACTTCCTAATCGGAGATAGGGATTTTGCTTAAGTATATCATTTGCAAAGTATTTGTGGACCCTATTTGGTTTTTTTAATAATAATGGTTCTTGTGGAAAGATCTTCTGTTCAATGAGAAATCACATACCAAATAGACAATTAGGGCACGCATGAAAATAGTTATATTTGCCCCTTTTTCTATTTTTCCATTCTAGGGAATAGGTTTGGAACAAAATCCATTTGGTAACGTAATTTCTTTTTTCTATTTTCGAAACAATTTTTTTAGCCAAAAAAGGTTTGGAATATAAATAAGAAGTACAAATCTTCTACTTTTCATTTTTAGGAATATAAACAGAAATAAGAATTCTTCTCATTGATCACTTTCTCTCTCACGGGCGATCTCCCTTTGTTTCGCGTCCTTACCAAAGGACACCGGCCGCCGTTCCCTATTTCCCGGTTGCCGCACCCACCGCCGATCATTAGCCACCATTCATTTCTCTCGTGTCCCTATTATCGGGTGCCATTCGCCATCCGTCGATCATAGTTTGACATTCGTCGACCATCGTTCATCGACCGCCTATCTCTGGTCTCCGGCTCTTGTTTGTAGTTTGCTAGCCACCGGCCTTCGATCGTCCTCTGCCGGTCGTTGGTCTCCGAACCACCTGCCGAGATTTATGCTATTATCAAATGAATTTTTATTCCGAGAACAAAAATTTTGTATCATTATCAAACTCGTGTCTCTGCTAAGGAAATCATATAGGAAATAGAAACAGAAAAATCTATTTCGGCCGAAATAAACCTGCTGTCATTCACACCCTTGGCTTCCCTCTTCTCACGCACTTTCCTCTCGACCTAGTGCCTCGGCTGGCCACCATTTGGACGGTCCAACTTGTGACATCTATGATTTTAGTGGTTAATAAATCACACATGAAATAGATTATTGATTAACCATAAAAATTTAGAAAGCATGACAGGATGATATAAATAACAATTGAGGATGAGATTAGGCGAGGTGAATATCACCAACCCTGTCCGGCTAAGGTCGGATGGGTCCGACCCAACACGGAGGGGCTGGACACATGCTCGGCCATGGCGTGGCTAGTCACGCCTAGCCGATGTGATACCGGGGCGGCTAAGTCGAACCGCCCATGGCGGTTTGCCGGTGGCCGCTGACGATTGTTTGGTCATATCGCCAAAGCTCTCGTCTCTGTCCCGATGCTTAATAGTCAAAAGTCATTAGTTAAAAAGTAAGTCAATGCACAAGTTAATTAATAAGTCAATGCTCAAGTTAATGCAAAGTCAATTAGATAGGGACAAGATTAGTGTCACTTTTATGCATTAAATGAGGCTCATTAATTAATCATACAAATGGACCAATTGAGTGATGATAAGTGGCTATTCTAGGGACCTAAGATATTGGCATAAAGAAATGAATCAATAAGAAGTAAGCTCATTAATGAAATTTGAAAAATAAGATAGAAAAGCCAAAAGTCATGAATGTTCCAAAGAAAAAGATCAATGTCATTTCATGCATTAAATGAGATTCATTAATTAACCATATAAGTGGACCAATCAAGTAAGGATAAGTGGCTACTCCAAAACCTAAGATAGCTAGTTTAAACAAGTGGACCAATAAGAAGTAAGCTCATTAATGAAATTTGAAAAAAGAAGTTTACAAAAAGTCAAGATGAATTAAATACATTTCACATTAGCAAACTTGGGGAGTAAGCTAAAAAAATTATAAATAGGGATAAGTTCTCTTCAATTTTCCCATAGCGAAACCATTCCTCTCTCTTTTTTTCACTCTCTCTCTAGCTCTCACGCCTTCCTTCCTCTCTCTCTCTCTCTCTCTCTCTCTCCCCCCCCCCTCATGCCCTCTAGCTCTCATGCCTATCTTTCAATTCCTCAAGTGTTCTCTTTTGTTCGGCTACAATTTCGCTCGTCTTCATGTGTTCTTGGGTGGTCTCTACATTAAAAAAGTAGGAGGATTATTAGTTTGACATAAAGATTGTCGCGACCTAAAAATCAGGCTAATGGATTATCGAGTCAATTGAATTAACTAACCTAACTCGGACCCTCCCAAGTCCTATCAAATCGCAACTTAAGTTCAATTCATGAAAAAATTATTTAATAGGAGCCGCCACTAATCATTTACGGTAGGTTGATTAGAAACCTATATAAAATAGCGGGAGAACTATTTTATCTCTACGAACCAGAGAAAGTGAGTTCGGGGGACTTGATTACGTTAACTAAAAATTAACGCCCTTTCGGTACCAATTTCATGAAAATATCCCTTTCGATTGATCGATGTGAATTTAATGATTAATTGGAAAAAATGAATTGTATGATAAAAGGATTTGATTTTATTTTTTTATTTTCTCGAAAAATAAAAACAATCAAAAGCAATCAAAAGTTTGAACAAAAGTAAACAAAAATGCCCATAATATACCTTTAAAGTTTCGATTTTTCCGAAGAAATTCACTCATCCCCAAAGATATGGGTTAAAGAAGAATTTTTATCCACTACGTCCTCGAAGATTCAAGCCGGTATGTGGATAGGAGTATAAAACAACAACGTCCCTTTTGCCAAAGGGAATGAACACAAAGTTTTATACTAAATCACTATCCCATTCCGTGAAATCATGGCTAAGGCGTGTGATTTAATTTTTCCGAAGGGTCTAAACACATGGGAGCATATATTATAGGCATGTTTATTTAAAGATGTGCAAACTTTATGACAAACAAGACATGACAAAAATAAAATAAAAATGAGTCAATTAGGCTTGAATTTCGAAAAATTAAAAGCGGTGGCTGAAATTATAAAGTTGGGGATCCACCTTTTCTCATCCAAAATTGATCGAATTCTAATTTTGAGGAAATTATCTTTAAGGTTAGACAATTATTCCAGATAATGCTCAAAAAATAAAATCCACTTCAGATCAAATCCTATCTCTAAAAATCCAAAGTCATCGAAAAAATTCATGTTAGAGATAATTATCGGACAAGGGACTATCCACAACAAATTCGACATTATCCACATCATGATCATACCTAACAAGATAGGGCAATTCAAATTATCAGATAAATAATCCAATTAAGCTCAAACCTCATCTCTACTCAAATGATATTCAGAAAAATTGCTAGAGATAGGATAAGACAAATATCGAGATAAAGCCCCAACCGACTCAATGAGCAATTCCAATAAAAGATTATCCAAGATAAATCGGACCTTATCCAATTCAGTAAATCACTAAGACTAGATGGATTACAATTCAGCAATCTTTACAACAATCCAATATTGTCAGATAATCAAAGATAATGCCAAATCAATAAATCAACTAGCAAAAATAATCAACTCAACATGGCAAAGATTATCCATAACATATCAGATACTATCCAACTCAAATAACTCTAGTGAAACTAGATATTTTCCAACTTCGTACAACAATCCGATAACATCCGATAATCAAATCAGATTAAATTTATGCCAACCAAGATTTCGATCCAAAAGAGGTAGTTATCAAAAATATATTCAAGATATGCAAAACGTTAAATAAGTTATGAAAATCGACCAATCCTGGTAACAAAATTTCAGAACATCTAAAGATAGGGATGTCACCTAATTTGGATAAATTTGGATGCCAAATTCAAACGCTACGTTACCTGCGGATCAAGCTTACTCGGTGAGGCTCACGGAATTCTCAGACGATGGCTGGCCCCTAAAAATTGTTCTTCAATATGGCTGGGCAGCGATCACCAGCTAGCGTCGGGATTGCTCTACAAAGCTGAGGACTCGCCTGGAACTAGTTGTTCTGTAATGGTCGATTACTATGACGTTTCTCGGAGTTCGTCGGTCGCTAGAGCTCGTTTCCCCTTCGCGGGAATAGTGCACTAGTCACTTTAATGCATCTCTCTCTAAAGTCTTCACCAATTTAGTGCAGCCTGCATTAGCCTCCAAACATCACCGCATGGAGTCTCTTAAGAACTTGCCAAAGTTTGATTGTGGTGGACTATTCTCTGACGGGATTTCTCTAGACAAACACCACTGTTTGTCTTCTTTCTCTTGATGTTTCCTACACATTGAACCCTCGAGGAAAACGTGAAAAGAAACAAACAAATAAAAAGATCAAAGAGCGAGATGTTGATGAAGGATTCCCTTTTTCCTCTAGTTAAGAGTGCTTTTTGTGGACCGATTATATGCTCCCGGGGAGGGGTCCTTTGGCTATTTCGTCATCGATCAGCAGGGTGCTTCACCGAGATTGACTGTTCGTGATAAACCATGGGCTGTGCCACCATCAGCGAGGGTGTTCAGAGCGATGCTCGAATAGGACCTGCTTCTAGGATTGTCAGATGAGGCTCCAGTGACCTGCAAAAAGAGAAATCTGGGGAACAAATCACAACTGCGATGCTGGTCACGGGATCTGGAGCATGTCAAAGCCACCTAATCGTATACGAGGCTTCGGCACTCATTGCGGTTCATCCAGTAGACATAGCGGACTGGATTGTCACTGGAAGTTGTTCAACATGGCTTAACTGGATTTGCGGGGCTGCTACGAAGACGCTTGACGAGGAAAACCTCGGATGATGGCTCCTTGTTGAAGCGATAGCGACAAAACTTGTGTGCGATGGGATTTTCAATTCCGCAAGTGCAGACCTCCTCCCTCTCTCTCACCTTTTGCCGAATTTTACATTTGATTGGCCTTTCCCTTCTTGTTGCTTTTTGACCAAGGGAAAGAGCTTGATGGTCCGAGTCTTTCTCCTCTTAGGCGTGTTCTTTTTGGACGAAGCTCTCTGATGAAGACTCTCACGTGGCCGTAAATGAAAATTGTGTGGCCTCCTTCAAACCCTAAGCTTAACGTGATATTTATGGACTAGGGTCAACTAATCCTAGTTGAAGTAGGATTCCTTAATGACCATCAGATTAAAAACTATGATCTTCAAGAGTTCGATTTCATTAAAACTCCTCAATAATTTCAGCCACAAGAGGAATCGTAATGGGCTAGCCCAATATCCTGCTCTTGCGGGCTTGATGACGCATTTTCGAGCTCAAATTGGGTTTTAATTAATTAAATGAACAATTAAGTAAAAGCCTCACGTAATTAAAAGAACTAAAATGGGATGAATTAAATTTGAATTGAGTCCAAACCCATATATAAAATTCGGTACCCCTCTTGACCTTAGTCGAAATTTCATAATGGATCTTGGTCCAATCACTCGTCAAATTAAGCTCTATTGCTTTGCTTCTAGCTTGAATGCAAATGCATGATTGATGAGAAAATAAATATGCGATGCATGATGAATTATTTTTGCGAGAACTATGACTAATCCTCATTTTGTGCTTAAATTAATGATTTTTCTAAAAATCAAAATTTAGGTGTCAACAAAGATGTTAGTTTAATGCTTAATTGAAGTGGATGAATGGTTATTTTTTATAAATGAGATGAAATGCATGCCGAAACGTGTGTATAAAATTTGCTAAAGATAGGTTGAGAGATCAAGTCATTCTTAAGTGTATAAGTATATATTGCATGCGGATAAGAATTTTCTTAGAACGCGTAGATAGTATGATAATCCTAATCAAAGATAATAAAGAGATCACGAGTACGCAAGTATGTGATTGCCATTAAATAAGATAATCACTACCATTAGCTAGAAAAGCTACGATGCGGGAGCTCGAGGGTAAACGACATGAATTTAAAGTGGCTGTTGTTCGCGACAATGGAACCGAGTATCGTCATTCGCCTAAAGTTTACTTGAGGCAATGGTGCAAACGTCGTTTGCCAAGTGACTGATGGAACAAATGTGCAATCGTACACATACAATGATGACATTACCTGGTATTGGAAGTCCCGTTATAACCTTGAGAAAAAGAATTCCTCGAAAAGTGAAAGAAAAGGGTGCATATTGCTCTTATTGATGTCGACGATATTGCTATGAGAACCAAATTATTCGAGAAGTTAAGACCCAAAAATGACAAAAAATAAAAAGTATATGGCATATATTAAGTGCATGCTTGATGCTATGACTAATGTCGTACTTGATGATTTTGAGTAACGAATCTCAAGATAGCTAGTAGTTCACGACATCAGGTGTTATAACTTCTACTCTGTCTCGAAACTAATGCCTTTCCCTCTTGGGCTATGTGCTCATCCCTTCATTTTTCAGGGAATTAAGCATGGCTCAATCGGTCCCGCGCATCGGCATGGTTACCGAAGTGGACATTCAAGAAAGAGACATGGTGTGTGACAATTCTAGTATGGTATTTACTAGAATAAAGTCTATTTTATGGCTTAACGTGGGTAGAATAGAGCGAATCCCAGTGCGTTTCGTGGCTTGGTTCTTGAATAATGATGACAGGTTAGTCGGTCCTATCCAAGACTTCGATGGACCCTCGGGTTTTTAAGGAGGACAGTCACATGCATGAGATTGAGCTACCAACTGACCCTCGAGATAACCCCCCACAATGCCGGTTGGCCTCTCGCTACCCAACAACCCATCTCTCCCCCGCTCCATCGCTCATTCTCACCCTTGTCCTTAGGGTCACTCTTAGGCCATTGCGTCACCCATGAGTCACTTACTCAAAGGCTCCCACCTCCACAATGTCATAGATTTGTAACACACGCGGCAAGCGAGGCACGGTAGTCGGTAGCAGCGAAATAGGCTCCGTACTCGGGTTTGGGGCTATATAAAAGGTAAAAAATCAAAAAACATAAAAACATAAAACCGTTGAAAAAATAAACTAAAATATTACAAATTTGAGTGGAGGAATTGTATAAAGTGTTTTCACCCCTTCATATTGGAGAATTCACTTTTTTAATTTTATGTATGAATTTTTCATTGACCAGAGATTTTTCTGTTGATTAAATCATTTTTGACAAACCAAACGGGTCAAAGTTTGAACAACCAATTCCTAAAAAATGATGCCATTTTTTATGTAATGCATAACCGTTCTGCCCCCTTTTCTACTCCCACGAAAGTTGGAGAGGCTTTTAGTTATGATAATCATAAAAGAGCCATGAACTCACTTATTAAACATAGATACATAGTTCTTCAACTTTTCAAGCCATGTTTACCTATAGAGTGGCAACGATTTTACCGATGTTCATTCGAAGTAAAATATGATGACTTCAAGAATTGGTTCAATTAGTTGGGGTGCCAAGTATTTAAGTTCAGGAAACGGAGGTTATTCGTTCAATTCTCACCAATTGCATGCAAACTAAAATTTGGGCGTAGGCTACTTGCATGGGTTCAAGGCCTGCATTTAATTGGTTAATAGGCTTACAATGTGTTTTATGGAACTCAAAGTAGACGGGCCTTAATATTTGTGCCCCTGGCTCATAGAGAAAAAAAAACATGACGTTTGAAGAAAACTCGATGTTCAAATTTAAAATGTAGCTGTTTGTCAGAAATCAAATTTTTGATTTTCTTATTTTATCTTAATTATTTTTGTCCGGAATTGCCACAAAAGTTTCTAATTTGAAGGCCGAATTCCGTGGATAGAGTTAGCTGATCATAAGCTGATAACCTTCCATATTTTTTTCCAACAATAATCGTATAATTTGCAAATTGTTTTAGATGAAATATGCTAATTCCTTTTATGGATGAAAAATTTTAAATCTTGTATTCATTTTCTTTACATGACAAGACCTTGCAAAAGTTGAGTAAATTGATGTTTCGTTCTCATTTAGAAAATGATTTCAATTTCATGATTTTATCTTAAGAAAAAAAATTTAAAATTTAAAATTATTTTTACTTTTTCTTATTATATTAGTTTGTCTTTTCTTTTTTCTTCTACCTTGCCGGTTGTGGTTCCACGAACAAGGCTCGGCCTTGTTAGAGATTGGCGAGGCCAGGTCGAGCCACGTTGGGTGAGCTAGAGGTGGAGACTTGCCGAGATCCGGCAAGGCTAGAGTTCGTTGTCCGGGGCAGAGGGAAAGAAAGGAAAAAAAAATAGAAAAAATTAAAACGAAAAGAAGAATTAAAACAAATAAATAAATATAATGGAATATTAAAATATCAAAATACAAATATTAAATATTAAAAAAACCCAGGGGAGCAATTTTGAAAAGTGTTTCCACCTCTTCAATGGGAAATTCTACTTTCTTATTTTTATGCATGAATATTTTCATTGACCAAAAAGTGTTTTCGATTAACTTATCATTTTCGGCGAACCAAACGAGTAAAAATTCGGACAATCAATTTCCAGAAAACATTTCACTCGAACAAACACAGCGTGAATGAAGAGGTGGTTAAGCGCCTATGCAAAGAAACTTTAAGGGGAAAGGTCAAGGGAACATACCTTTGATTTGATATAGTCAAATCCCAAGAGCGCATTTTAACCAAAAGAGAAAAAGCCAAAAGAGGTTATTACTTTCCTGAAAATTGCTATCTTTGAATGATACGTGCCGTGCAAATATACTCGCCTAACATGAAGGAGACGGATCATTAAATCTAATTACGCAATGACTATCAAATCTAAGCAAATTTCAACGGTGCGCACATATATCTTCGGAAGCGGCTCATTAAGAAAAGGTCTAGCGACTTCAAACTAGATTTGTTCAGAGGGACGGCATAAAATGCACTCATAGACAACAAGACAACACAAACTTCCTAATTTGATGAGACGAAGATGCCAAACTTCAAATAAATCAAAGAAGGAAATCTTCGAAGAGTGAAGAAATCTAAGAGAAGAATACGTTTCTTAGATGTAGCCCTTATATAAGGATTAATATAGGATGAGTAGTAATAAGAAAAGGAGGAGGTAAGAGGTGTTGGCATACATTTTTTTTTGAGGTGCTTCCCAAGGCATACATTGTAACATGCATGAAGGCAAATAAAACATAAAACGCAACGGAAAATAAAGAAACCCATACATGTATTTCCAGAGGTGTAGTTCGTGCGTTTCAATCGAAAATGATATGTAACGAAAAGGGTTAACATATCACCTCTCGCAGCGTGCTTGAAAACAAGTTGGTTCAGATATTCTTTGTTTGAGCCCCTCAAATGTCGGATCTCTAGTTCAAACACGCCACTAATCACAACGCCGAATGAAATAAAGAACTTGCGGATGATCCACACTTCAATTGTGCTAGCAAGATCGTGGATACAACTCTCCATGTTCTTAATATTTTGGTCACCACAAAAACAAAAGTGAGAATTTTCCAGTTCGCTCTCGCACTTCCTCACGGCTCTCAATTGCCCACCCGAGAGGAAACTTTTTCCCACTTCCCTTATCTATTTTTTCCTTATCTATTTTGCGTACAGCACTTTTTTTTAATTTAGTAAGTGCGCCACGATCAGTATCGTGAGAAGCACCCACGATCTAATCGTGGGCGCATTGCACAACGGCCAGGAACTGACGTTGCTGTCCGTTGCTGTCCGAGCATTTGCTATCATGTGTGCTCATCATGTCCCACGCACATGGTCACCATTTGCTTTCAATTGCTCATCATGTGCCACGCACATGGTCAGCATTATGCTGATCATGTGCAATGTAATTTTTCTAAATAATAATAACCACTATTATTATAAAACAAACAAAAAGGGTATACCAACAGCAAATGTGCATATTAGACGTATAATATATGTCCACGTTGAGCATACGTGTGCATCATATGCACATGCGTCGATGACCAAAAATATCATATTTAATTTAATTTCAGCCCGACTTAATTCCGTATATCGTAATTGCAAACATATTTGCAATATCTTCTTCCCGTTCGATGTCTTCATGTATTGGTTAAGGTGTGTGACATCCCTAGGTTCATAATTGAGTTGGCGAGAAGACATGCACTAACACATTAGTACTTTTAAGAGAATTGATTGTCCCGATCAACCTCTAGGTCCTTTAAGCCATGGGTGATATCTAACAATATGTCATGGCAACCTGAGATAGTGTGAATTCTTTAAGAACATAATGAACTTGCCGGATTTGGTTACAGTGTAAGATAATCCCTCTATCTTACTATGTCCCGATTGAACAAAAGCCATGGAATATTTGTCAAGCCGCCAATTTGATAGTATGTACAAAACTAACTCAATATGTATTTATACGAGACATGAACATTTCAGTCTTGATTATAACCTCGGTTGAGGATTTCAATATATTGTCATAATTAGATTGCATATAACATCATACCTTGCATGTAATAGGGAGTTAGATTCCATTTTGCGCATATGTGTGACTTTGTATGTGCATGAACTATGACCATCAAGTACGGAGACGGATTGACGAACCGCCAATATACATCCTTGTGAACCATAGCCATCCAACACATAAACCAACACCGTGCCTTAGGTCTAAGGATTATTTACACAAGACCAAAACATGAATGATTAGACATTGACCATGCTAAAAGCTTCAATGTGGCTAATCATTCAATTTGTGTCACGTTTAGTAAACTTGTCCGGTACAAGCACCTGTGTTATAACTTGGGCATTGCAATATCCAATGACTTGTGACTCATCATTCCCTTAAGTATCCAATACTTAATGGTGAAGTTAAGAACACACCGGTCTCAACAGGATCATTGATATGCATTCATCGATCCATCGAAAAATTTAAAGATCCGGTCTAACCTGTGAATCCGTCACACATATTCTCAACGTCTCAAGAATAGGTCCAATCACAACCAATCTTATGAAATTTATTCATATATGTAAAATAATTGGACAAATGAATAAATATGTCTTTTCCATCAATTAAATAAGAAATTAAAAGTACAACTAAAATCCATAACATGCAACTATTACATTGTGACATCTCGAATTTTTCCTACACTAGAAATAACTAGAGAGTAAAATAAATTCTCTTGACCTTTCTTTAAGGAATTTTAGAAGAGGCTATTCCGTAATTTTTAGAAAGTTATTTTTAAATTCATCAAGAAAGTAATCTTTTTATTTGGGGAGCTATGCGAAAATTTCCTTAGAAAACAGAATATTAAAAAGTAGTTATTGAATTGAGTCAACGATAGGTCAATTTTCTAAAAGATAAAAGTAAAAGTCAATGCTAAATTAATTAGGTCTTCTAATGGATGAGAAGAATGTCAATTTGAAGGATTAATTAATAAGATAAGAACAATGTCGTTTTTAAGTAATTAATGATAGGATAAGATTCACGTTGCTTTCAAGTAATTAAAGATGTGATAAGATCAACGTCGCTTTCACGTATTAATGATAGGATAAGATCAACGTTGCTTCAAGTTAAAGAAGACAATGTTGCTTTCAAGTAATTAAAGATAGGATAAGATTAATGTCACTTTGAAGTAATATGATAAAATCGATATCCCTTTCAAGTAATTAAAGATAGGATAAGATTAACGTCGCTTTTCAAGTAATTAATGATAGGATAAGATTAACGTTGCTTTCAAGTAATATGATAAGATCAATATCGTTTTCAAGTAATTAATGTTAGGATAAGATCAATATCACTTTCAAGAACAAAGTCAAGAAACTATAAATGAGTTTACACTATAATACTAGCAAAGTCAACCAATTATAAGTGAGTTCACACTATATGATTTACAAAGTCAACAAACTATAAATGAATTCACACTATAGGATTAACAACATCAAGATGATATAAATGCGTTCACATTTATAGAAAACTAGACAAAGAAGCTATCTTGTAAGGATAAGCATCAAGTTACTTTCTAGCATTAATGACAAGGGATAACCATCAAGTCACTTTTTAGCATTAATAAAAGGGATAACCATCAAGTCACTTTCAAGCATCAATGGTAAGGATAAACATCAAGGCACTATCAAAGAACCTTGTAAAGGAAGCTACAAAGCTTATGAAAGAAGCTATGAAACTACTATAAATAGGGGTGTGATTTTTTCAATTTTCATAATCACCAATTCTCCCTCTCTTCCTCTTCCCCTACTCTCATGTCTATTCCTTTCCCCCATACCAACTTCTACCACCGCCTCATGTCACCGCCGCTTCACATCGCCACCGCCTTGTACCGCTACCACCATCACGTCACTTATCATCTTGTTTTCTTGTTGCTTGACGTAGGACACCATAATTCAGGTACCAGGTAAATGAGATTACTAAATCTAACGTGGTAATGTCCGTTTGTTACTTGAACGAAGTATTGCGTTAGATTGACATGAATTATGTGTCCATTTCGTATGCGATACAAGTGTTATTGCATCAAGCCATGAAGATATTTTCTTACATTAAAATGATTTAAGTCATACAACGACGATGTTTTCTTGCATTAAAATGATTTGATGCATGCGCCTCGCAAAAATGTGTTTGTGCGGATCATCCGAGGAAAGATGTATGGCCCGAATAGGCAATTATTATGGCTCGAATAGGTAATTATGGCTCGGATAAGCAATATTCCTTTAAAGTCTCAAGGGTTCATATTGTGGGTATATTGAGTCATCGTTCCCATTAAGGTGATTTTGCGAGACGTTTATTGTTTGGTAACGTTGAACCCACAAGTGAGTGTTCCCGAATATGACTTACTACTATGGCCCGAATAGGCAAATATTTATGGCCCGGATAAACACAAAAATTGGCAAGCCAGGAATGACCGTTTGATGTGACTTGCATGGATTGATGTGTTCATGGCATTTGAACAAAATTTATATGGTGGACTCCACGCATTTGATGATTCAAAATGAAGATTCATGCTCATATTTATAATAGACCACAAGATAACTTTGTTGAGTATAAAGCCGACATTCCCGCTTTAGGCCTAATAATTTCATTTACTAGGGTGCTCGCTCATTCGTTTATTATTTTAGAAAACTATGATGGATCCGCCTCATGCCTCGTTATTTGGATTGCCGACTCACATGGAAATATTCCCGGTTGAAAGATGTGAATGTAAAACCGACTTCAAAGAGTAGGTGGAAGAATGTTCATGGGTTCTCTACGTAATTTCAATGGACCATAAGGTCTTCAATGCGAAGCGATGCCTTAGGAGAGTACACAAGTTAGGATGAGGAAGAAGTTCTAATAGTTTAGTAAAAGTATGGTTAGGTTAACCTCTTCAATTTTGATGATATATAAGAAAGGAGGTTAGTGTATATTGTAAAATACACTTGAGGTAAATGTGTAAAACTAAGTAATGTTTATAAATATATTGGAAGTTGCGATGTCCGTTAATTCAAGTCAATTGCTAATGTTTCGCAAATAAAGAATAAAGGTGGGTAGGAAATAATAAATAAATTAGAAAAGAGGTAGGATAATGGGGCAATGGTCCTAGGGTCGCTACATACATAGTCGCTTTAGGGCATATCTCTAACAATCTCCCACTTGCACTAAAGCCAACTGGTTTGGTACCTCAAACCCATTTTGTCAAGGTATCTTTCAAAAGAAGACTAAGGTAAGGGCTTAGTAAGGGGATCCGTCACGTTTTTTCCACCGAGGCAATTTTCTACAAGGCGGTATCACCTCTCCCAACTATTTCTTTGATGAGATAGAAGCGTCTCTCAATGTGCTTGGACTTTTGGTGAGACCTTGGCTCCTTAGCTTGAGCTATTACCCCATTGTTGTTGCAAAACAATGTAATCGGCTATTCAATGGAAGGAACTACTCCAAGTTCGAAATGAACTTCTTTGTCCAAACGGCTTCCTTTGCTGCTTCGAAGAGGCTACATATTCTGCCTCGGTGGTGGAATCGACAGTTATGCTCTGTTTGGAACTCTTCCAACTAATTGCACCACCATTAAGTATAAAGACAAACCCAGGATGTAGACTTATAATCATTCGGACCTAATTGAAAAATTGGAAATCGGTATAAGCTTCAACTTTAAACTCTCATTCTCCATATATCAAGAATAAGTCCTTAGTTCTTCGCAAGTACTTAAGGATATACTTAGCTGCTATCCAGTGCTCTTTCCCTTGGATCGATTGATATATGCTAGTAATAACTAACAAAGCATGCGCAATATCGGGTCGTGCATATAGCATAGCATATATTAATCTTCTAATAGCGAGATGCGTAAGGTATTTTTGCTATCCGCTCTATTTCTTCAAGAGTGTTGGGACACATCTCCTTGGAAAGACGGATTTCATACCTAAAAGGCAATAATCCTCTTTTGGAACATTACATGTTAAATCGTGTAAACACTTTGTTTATATAGGTAGACCGAGAGAGACTAATCAATCTTCTTGATCTATCTCTATAGATCTTGATACCTAAAATATAGATTGCCTTTCCTAAATCTTTCATGGAGAATTTCTATGACAAAAATAGTTTGATCGATGATATCATCGATACATCGTTCCCGATCAAGAGTATATCATTGATGTATAGAACTAGAAATACAATTGCGCTCCCATTGACCTTCTTATTTATACATGGTTCATGCAAATTTTTAATGAAGCTAAACGATGTGACTACCTCATCAAAATGAATGTTCCAACTTCAGAGGCTTGTTTGAGTCCATAAATGGATCTCTTAAGCCTATACACCTTCCGACTTTCATCACTAGATTCAAAACCTTGTGGTTGTTCCATATAAATGTCCTCCTCGAGAAAACCATTTAGAAAAGCCATTTTGACATCCATCTAGAATATCTTATAATCAAGGTGTGCAGCTATAGCCAACATAATCCGAATGGATTTCAGCATGGCTACAGGTGAGAAAGTTTCGTCATAATTGATTCCTTTTTTTTGACTATATCCTTTCGCTACCAAACCGTGTTTTGTAAGTTTCAACTTTACCATCAACGTTCATCTTCCTCTTGAAGACCCATTTAAAGCCAATTAGTACAATACCATTAGATATATCAACTAGAGTCCAAACATCGTTGGAATACATTTAATCCATTTCGGATATCATGGTTCCTCGCCATTTTACCAAAATCGATGTTTAACATCGCCTCCTCATATGTGTTAAAATCACTAAGCTGATTACTATAATTCACAATGAATAGTGGCTCAATATCTTCAACCGAGTGTCTATAACCAATAGGTAGACGAGATGTTCTCGCACTCCTCTTAAGAGGTTGGGCATCGAAGCTCCCACCGTATCGAGTGATCGATGTCCGAACTTGATTATTTGGTGCTTCATGATTTTCTTCTTGCAAGACTATTTTTCGCCCAAAGACCACCTTCCTGGACAAACTAATTCTCTAGAAAAGAAGCATGCTTGTTGACCGAAAATCTTTGGTCGAGTGAAAATGGAACTAATATCCAAGAATCTCTTTTGGATATCCTATGAAGCAACCTTGTTCGAGACCTAGCCTCCGGTTTCTTTGTACTCGGCTTCTTAGCAAAAGCTAGATAACCCCAAATATTGATATGATTAAAACTTGATTTCTTACTATGCCATATGTTATAAGGCATAGTTGGAGCAGATTTGGATGGCACTTTGTTCAGTAAATATGTAGCTCTCTCAATGGCATATCCCCAAAGGGATACAGGTAAATCGATGTAACTCATCATATATTGCACCATATTTAATAAAGTGTTGTTTCTTCTTTCGGATACACCATTATGTTTTGGAGTTGCAGGAGGTGTCCACTGTGATAAAATGCCATTATCTTTAAGATAGTCTAAGAATTCAGGACTTAAGATATTCACCTCCTCGATCGGATCAAAGAGCCTTAATACTCTTTCTTATTTGTTTCTCAACTTCAGACCTAAATTCCTTGAACTTTTCAAAGGACTCGGATTTATACTTCATCAAGTACAAATAGCCATACCGTGAATGATCGTTAGTAAAGGTAATGAAGTAAGAATAACCACCTCTAGTAGTTTCATTAATTGCTCCACAAACATCTATATGTATCAATCCCAATACATTAGCAGCTCGCGCACTATGTCCTTCAAAGGGTGCTTTAATCATTTTTCCTAGAAGACATGCATCACAAGTCGAATATAGTTCAAAATCAATTGGATTGATATATCCATCATTACTCAACTTGTTAATCTTATCTTCTCCAATATGACCTAATTGGAGATGCCAAACATGCTTTGGGTTTGGACTATCTCTAGGGCGTTTATTGGTTATGGCATTTACATCATGACTATTTTGTTTATTGACATTGGTAATCACATTCTAGGACATTGTAATGGTATAAAGATTATTAATTAATAATCCAGAACCAACACATGTTCTATTATAATAAATAGAACATACATCATCGGTAAAAGAAAATTCATAATTCTTTTTACCCAAACGAGATATAGAGATGATGTTTGAACAACATTCTCATAATGCAATCAATTCTTTAAAATCAAAACATGTCCGAAGGCAAACATAAACGAAAAGTCTCTATAGCTAATCCAGTAACTCTTGCCCCATTTGTAAATGTTAGGACAATTTCATTTTTCGCCAAAGATCTTGCTTATTTCTACATTCTCGCAAAGACATACAAATATGTGAGGTTGCAAAGGAATCTAGAATCCATAAGCTGGATTCAGCACTAACCATAAGATTAGTTTCAATAGGCATAGACACCATATCTTCGCAAAGTTGGTTCTTTGACTTGACCTTTAAGCTCGTGAGGTACTTCTTGCAGCTCCTCCTCCAGTGCCCCATGACACCACAAGAATGACATTTCCCTTTTTCAACCTTGGGCTTTGGTTGCATAGTAGCTTTCACAAGCTTCTTCCATTTCTTTTTCTTCAAAATAGTCTTACTTTTTGAAGAAGAAGCCTTAACTATAATCACTACATTTGGCCTTGTGTTGTGCATTTCCTTCTTATAAACTACTAGCATGCTATGTAACTTAGCAAGAGTTTTCTCCATCTTATGCATGCGGAAGTTTTGGACAAAACCAGAAAAGTATAAGGTAAAGATTGGAGAATCAAATCCACAACTAAGTCATTGTCCATGACAAGATTTAACCTAGCCAATTCTTCTATATGCCGGATCATTTTCAGGACATGATCATTATTCGATGATCTCATATGGTACAATGCTTTAGATAGCTCATATCTAGAGGTTCAACCATTCTCATCAAAGAATTCCTTTAAGTGCAATATGATCGATCTAGCATCTTCCATTGCTTCATACTTCTTTTGAAATTCATTGTTCATCGAAGCAAGCATATATGACCTAAATTTTAAGTCATTATCATGCCACTTATCATAAGTGATGCGTTTCTCTTAGGTCCCACCCTCAAGAAAGGAGGTTGGCATTTTTTCATCAAGCACATACCCGAGTTTTTTTAAATTGAGAACAATTCTCAAATTCCTCACCCAATCGGGAAAATTGGGTCTAGTCAAACAATTCTTGTCGAGTATTGAAGCAAGCGGGTTTGTGTTCACCATTTTTAGAGTAATAAATATATGTGCAGAAAATAAATTATTAGCCATTGGCTTTCAAAGTAACTATTTTATTTTGCCCTTTAAATGAAATAGAGCCTCCCATTAAATTTATATTCGGATCCCATACTCCTTAAAATGGGAAACACCAATCTTTGTTGGGTAAAGATTACTAGTGGGGATCGGAGTCCCGCTAGTCCATAGTCCACCTCACCTAACAGTTATTGGTATTCTATGAACTTAGTGAGTGAATCAACTTATTTACCCCATCATATGCGAGTCCCAATCATAACTTCGACCTCGAGACCATAAAAGTCTCACCTTGATTGTTATTGACTTCATGATCATAGTTATATCTAATCCATCGTCTCATGAAAATATCAAAAATGCAACCGATCCCCTCACCTAACAATTATTGGAAATCGTTCGGCTCCAACCCCACAACATCATATGCTTAATGGAGTAGTCCATTATTATAGATGACAATTGATCCCTATGTATCCATAGCCGGTCAATCAACCACTATAACATAGGATCAAACTATGATGACAGAAGGCCATGAGTCCGAAACCCGTTACGACTTAATATTATTTTAAGGAGGTTTTGGTCATTATTAAAGGTCTCACTTTGCACATTAACCGATTTAACATGCTCATAAAACATAATAAATAAATAGATGTCAAACGCATAAACATCTATCCTACGTGGTGATTATGAAATTATGGTTTAATGGGTCTTGAGCCAATAAGACCACATTTAACCATTTTAATATTTTAATATTGGAGATCCGCTCTTCGCTTCTTCTTGGTTCCTCGAACTCTTAGAAAATCGGGCCCATAGAGCTCTCCGGCTTTATGGTTCGTCTTCTCATAAACGTCGTAGCATTTATATGAATAATCAACTATACTAAACTACACTAAAAATAAAAATTACATGAAAAATAAAAGAAGGATGTAGCCTCCATTTAATAATTACAACCCAAAAATATCAATAATCACCATACATTCATTCATACATAAATCACATTGATTAGGGGTTTTTCCATGATCACCACCCTTCTATATTAGCAATAAATTCATAATTTAAAGCTTCAGAAGGCACAAATAAATTTTTGCATTTAATCATATTCATGGTCAAGCAATGCAATCCACGTTAAGAAATTAACGCCGGCAAAACATATTTCACGTGCGTAATTTCAAGTGGCGATAGGATTCTCGCCACTGGATTCGCAGCCACGAATCATTTTTGCAGAATTTATACGTAATATGAAAATAACTATAGATTTTCGATTCAAAATTGATTTAGTCTCAATTGTTTTGCTACGTTGATTAATTTATCATATAGAATAATCAACTTCTATTGGCCACGTAAGAACGAACAATTCTCCAAAATAAATTGGTCATAATATCGCAAAAATTACAACATACTAAAATCAATTAAACGCACGAAAATGCCTAAGGATGGGCTCTGATACCACTATTGGTGTACATTGTAACGGACATATGTCAAGCATGGGCCTTCAAAATCTAGAATTAACATGTCTCATAGCTTTTGAACATTCTTCGAAACACAAGCAATCTCTTGAATTTGAATATATTGTTATTTCGGAAAACACAGAACTAATTTTCACAATTTGAATATATCACTGTTCTCGACTAATCTTCAAAAAAGAACTAGTCTTCAGAATCGAACGAGAGATAACACCGAGTTCGATGTTGATAGAAACCTTGTTGATACTAGCATATAAGTCATCATTCAAATGTGTGGTTGAAGCCACATTGCTGTTACTTTTCTTAATCTAGATAAAGATTCAACCCCTTCAAAAATAGATATGCAATACTCTTGCTTTGATTTTGAACATCCAAGTAAGGTTAATATAAACTTCTCTTCTCAAATGCAATATCTAGAACTTCAGATGCATAATTCAGATATAGTTGTTATGACCTAAATTTAGGCTAACGGATTATCTGGTTATTAAATCAACTAACCTAACTCGGACCCTCCCAAGTCCTATCGAATCATAACTTAGGTTTATTTACGAAAAAAATATTCAAACGGAACTGCTACTAATCATTATGGAAGGTTGACTAGAAACCTTAATAAAATAGCGGGAGAACTATTTTATTTCTGCGAACTACGAAAAATGAGTTCGGGGACTTAGTTACATTAATTTAGAAAATGAATGCCCTTTTGGTATCAATTTCATGAAGAATACCTTTTGATTGATCGATGTGATTTGAATGATTTTGATTTTCTTTGAAAAAGAATGCAATGTAAACTATACTAGATGACATGGCAATATGCATGATAACAAGGTAAAGTATGAACTAAACTGTATGATATGCATATGATAGGTAATTTTTGGATTTCCGGATTTAAGAATGGTTATGGTGAAAACATGCCATAAAATGTGATAACATCCAATTTTAATTAAGAAAATGATCTCCCAAAGTCTTAACTTATATTAGATGTTATTTTTAATATAAAAACAAGGTTTTGACATGTTTGGCCAAATGATATTCGAAAAATAATTTTTTTATATTTTCGGCAAAAAAAGTCAAAAAGCAATCAAAAGCTTGAACAAAGACAAACAAAAATGCTCATAATACACCTTAATATTTTGAATTTTTAAATAAATCCTCTCATTCCCAAAGATTTGGGCTGAAGCAAGATTTTATCCGCTATATTCTTGAAGATTCAAGCTAATATGTGAATAATTATGTAGAATGACATCATCCCTTTTGCCAAAAGAACAAACCACGAGATTCTATACTAAATCACCATTCCATTCCATAAAATCATGGACAAGGCGTGTGATTTATTTTTCCGATGGGACAAGGCACAAGGGGAGCATATATTATGTGCATGTTTGTTTAAAATTGTGCAAGCTTTATAACAATAAAAAAACAAACAAGCATGAAAAAAATAAAATTGAGTCGATTTAATTTGGAATTTTCAAAAATTGAAAGGTGGTGGCCGAAAATATGACATTGGGCCCACCTTTCCCCATCAAAATTTTTATCCAATTTCGATTTGAGAAAACTATCTTTAAGGATTGGGAAAATTATTTCAGATAATTCTCAAAAGAATTCACACATGTCATCTCTAATCAAATATATTCAGCATAATAGCAAGAGATAAGATAAGATATTGTTAGATAAACGCCCCAACCAATCCACATGCTTAAAGATAACGATAAAAATCAAGAGCTTATCCATAACAAATGCAAATATTATCCAATTTGCATGATCATTATCCAAATTACATGAGATAACGTTAAACACCTGTAGATAGAGCAGCTCGACCAATCAAGATAAAAATCAATGCTCATCCACCCATGTATGTTCGGCCATGACAATAAGAATGTGCCAAAAAAATATATTTTATTAAAAAAAACTCTGATTTGATGTTTAGTACAATTTGGTATTAAAATCGTTGAATAATTTGTTAATTTGAGAAAAGACATGGTTGCCAGTTTAATCTATCAATTCCCAAAACAACATAAAATTCAATCAATTCATGAACCAATTTATCTTAAGAAAATCAGATTTTTTCGTGCGCCAAGAACATCAATTTTCGGTTTAGTCATGGAATTGATAGAAAAAATTCGACTTTTCACTTTTAATTGCAAATCAAGTATGCTCGCCAAATCATTAGAATATATATGCAAGTTTTCCAAGCAAAACAAGCATGAATCACAATCAAAAGCTTAAAAAATTGTAAATTTTTACCAAAAATTCCAGCAAGCGCGATCCGGAAAATTCGTCCAAGAATACCCCTTTCCAAGCTTATTTCGTTGTTGAACCTTTTCCGGATGTTCAAGCACAAGTAGTAGGGATGTTAGAGTTTTAAATAATGACGAAACAAAAGCAAATCAGCCTCAAATTGGGGCTGATCAGTGGCTGGACAACAGCTCAAAATCGGCGGAATAGTAGACTGCAACGGGTAGCAGGGCGACGATTTCAGGAGCTTGAATGGGAGGCTCTAGACGTTGGATCATCGCACCGTTATCGACTGGTGATAGATCGTCGAGTGTAGAACATTGTGGTGGCTAGCACAAATCGAACGGAGTAGGGACAATGATGCATGCTAATTTGGTACGAAATTGCTCACGAGGCTGGCAGGCAGGGATCTCTCGGCCGACTCCCTCTCTCTTTCTCATGTTTTTTCTCTAAAACATTCTGAGTGTATTACCCAAAAGTGCTAACCCTTATGCTTGAATCGAAGGTGTATTTATATAGAGCTTGGTCCTTAGAGTCCTAATAGGAATAGGAGTATTCAACAACCATCGAATTGAGAGTTCTAGCTAGAACGGGGTTCGATAATGGCTATTAGAATTAGAGGAGTTCCAATCCATCAAAAATCTTTGTTATTAGTTGCATAATTAGAGAATTTTAATTTCTTAGATCACCTCTTAAGATAAGATCTTTTAGCATGAGGTCCCATGACTATTCTGGCCCAAACTTTAGCTCAAATCCCAAATCCGGCCTCCTTTAATTTGGAAAAATTAGTTATTCAACATGCCAATTCTATGTCATCAATAAATCCACGTGGCTTGATAAAGTCGATTTAAGATATTTTTCATCGTCTTCTTGGCATGGAGTATGAAGTTGTTCATCTAGTTTGAGGAGGGGATGGGGCTAGGCTTGTTAAAAAAAAGAGGCTCTAGTCGTGAGCTTGACGATCTTGTCCACAGCATCTCTCCGTGTGTGGTAATACATGTAACATCCTGTATTCCGACTCATTTTCGAAGCCTTAAATAAATGAGAAGTCTCATTGATGTATTTCAGTCTAATCTCACTCAGAAATGGTCCATTTTGAGCGGACTAACCAAATGGGAATGGCTAGCTAGGAAAATCAAGTACGTGGACCTAAGAAATTGATCATGGACTGACTTTTTTAGCCACGAAAACTGCCGAGAGAATATTTTGAATCAATATAGGCCAATCCTAGAATGATTAAGGAACGATTTGGGCAATACCCTATGCTTGGATCACTTGGTGATTCCGTTTGACCTCGTATGGGTTCCGAACGTCCCCAAATTATTTTCTAACGATCGTGTCCATCGGAACTAATGATTGACCCTCGCAATTGAATGACAACCAAAGTTGCCATGGCTCGAGAAATTCTTAAACGTGATATTAATCACGGGTCGATCGCGTAACTTCTAAAAACCGCTCGTTAGTTTGAGATACGCTGAAATTTCAATTGATCGAGATTGATCGCGAATTGAGCTTCGTAATGTGATGTCGGAGCTTCGGGGGTTTCAATAATTAAATTTTGGACATTACCTCATCCGGAGTACAATTACTTCGCGGTTCGCCCCAAAGGATTCAGAAAAAATAAAATTTGGACTGAAAATGAGAAAAGACCCATTTACCCTTGAAAAATATCCATTTTTTCACTTTGGCAAAGGGGCATTTTGGTCAATTTACCCCATGGCCGAAAATTGACGAGTCAATTGTGAGGAAATTATTAAATTTCCCTTCTTGACTTTGAAGACCCCAAAAATATCCATCCCAAAAATTATCCTAACCTTTATTAATTAATTTCTAATCTTCTTCTTCATAAAGTTTCCCCAACTTTCTCTCACCTCACTTTCTCTCTACCTCTCTTGGCCGAACACACCCTTGCTCTCTCTCCCTCACCGAAAATTTTCCAAGCTTCCACCGGTGTCGCCTCAAACCGTCGGAGCACAACTACCGCCGTGAGCTACTTAGAACCGCCCGGATCTTTGAGGGTTTTAGCCGATCAAGAGGAGCTGCCGGAGCCGCCGGTTGGAATAAAAAACTTCTCTCGACTTCTCGCCGGAAAAACTTGCTAGAATTGTGGTAAGTTGGTTCCTAACCTTAGATTAAGTATCTATGTTGTTAATGGACTTTAGGTTGAGGAGATTTGGTGAAAAATTGGTGGGATTTGTGTTAGAACTTGCTATGGCCGAAAATGAGAGGGAGAGGAGAGAGAAAAAGATGTGTTCTTGCATGAATAGTGATTTTTCATGATTACTAATGGATGGCTAGGATTTAATCTAGCTTGATCTTTCTTTATTTGGACGGTCCACGCTGAATCTTGCTTAGGAAGATTAATTTGACGGCCGAGATTAAATCCTGCTATATTGTAGACATATTGTGTGGTGGAGATTTATTGTACGTTAGTATAGTATAATTGTATAGTACATATTAAATGCCACGTTAGACGACGTAGACCTTTGGAGTTCCGGTGGGAGATCACATCTTCCTAAAGGTGTCGCCAATGCGAGGTTTGTCTCGATTTGAAAAGAAAGGGAAATTAAGTCCGAGGTACGTAGGCCCATTTGAAATCCCGAAACAGATTGGGACTCTAGCTTATCGGCTTGCCTTACCGCCGAACTTGTCCCAGGTCCATAACGTCTTCCACGTATCTATGTTGAGGAAATACGAACCGGACCCAACCCATGTGCTGGATTATGAAGTGGTGGAAGTAGATGAAAGAGTATCTTATGTAGAGAGGCTAGTGCGGATAGAAGACAGAAAAGAACAAGTCCTGGGGAACAAGACAATTCCACTAGTGAAGGTGATATGGGAACACCATGGAATGGAAAGGGCAACCTGGGAAAATGAAGAAACAATGAGGCATCAATACCCCCATTTATTTGAATAATTAAGTTGGTCGTAAATTTCGAGGATAAAATTTTTTGTAAGGGGGAAGAATTGTAACATCCTGTATTCCGACTTGTTTTCGAAGCCTTGAATAAATGAGAAGTCTCATTGACGTATTTCGATCTAATCTCACCTAGAAATGGACCATTTTGAGCGGACTAACCAAATGGGAATGGCTAGCTAGGAAAATCAAGTACGTGGACCTAAGAACTTGATCATGGATCGACTCTTTGGCCATGACAATTGTCGAGGAAATATTTTGAATCAATATAGGCTGATCCTAGAATGATTAAGGAACGATTTGGGCTATACCCTACACTTGGATCACGGGTAATTCCATTTGACCTCGTATGGGTTCCGAACGTCCCTAAATTATTTTCTAACGATCGTGTCCATCGGGACTAGTGATTGACCATCGCAATTGAATGACAACCAAAGTCGCCATGGCTCGAGAAATTCTTAAACGTGATATTAATCACGGATCGATACGCGTAACTCCTAAAAGCCGCCCGTTAGTTTGATATACGTTGAAATTTCAATTGATCGAGATTGATCGCAAATCGAGCTTCCTAATTTGACGTCGGACTTTCAGTGTTTCAATAATTAAATTTTGGACGTTACCTCATCCGGAGTACAATTACTTCGCGGTTCGCCCCAAAGGGTTTAAGAAAAATAAAATTTAGACCGGAAATGGGAAAAGACCCATTTACCCTTGGAAAATATCCAATTTTTCACTTTGGCCAAGGGGCAATTTAGTCAATTTACCCCATGGCCGAAAATTGACTAGTCAATTGTGAGGAAATTATTAAATTTCCCTTCTTGACTTTGAAGACCCCAAAAATATCCATCCCAAAAATTATCATAACCTTTATTAATTAATTTTTAGTCTTCTTCTTCATAAATTTTCCCCAACTTTCTCTCACCTCACTCTCTCTCTACCTCTCTTGGCCGAACTCACCCTTGCTCTCTCTCCCTCACCGAAAATTTTCCAAGCTTCCACCGGTGTCGCCTCAAACCGTCGGAGCACAACTACCGCCGTGAGCTACTTAGAACCGCCGGATCTTTGAGGGTTTTAGCCGATCAAGAGGAGCTGCCGGAGCCGCCGGTTGGAATAAAAAATTCTCTCGACTTCTCGCCGGAAAACTTGCTAGAATTGTGGTAAGTTGGTTCCTAACCTTAGATTAGGTGTCTAGGTTGTTAATGGACTTTAGGTTGAGGAGATTTGGTGAAAAATTGGTGAGATTTGTGTTAGAACTTGCTATGGCCGAAAATGAGAGGGAGAGGAGAGAGAAAAAGATGTGTTCTTGCATGAATAGTGATTTTTCATGATTAATAATGGATGGTTATGAGTTAATCTAGCTTGATCTTGCTTTATTTGGACGGTCCACGCCGAATCTTGCGTAGGAAGATTAATCGGACGGCCGAGATTAAATCTTGCTATATTGTAGACATACTTGTGTGGTGGAGATTTATTGTACGTTAGTATAGTATAATTGTATAGTACGTATTAAATGCCACGTTAGTAAAGTATAATTGTACGGTGCGTTATTAATTGTACGTTAGTCTAATTCCGATCGTACGGTAGTTATTAATTGCTACGTTAGTGGAATTAATTTTGTGTGGCATAGATTAATTTTTGCTGTAGCATAAATTAATTGTGTGGCTCGAATGGCCATTGGATCAGTGCAATTTAATCGGGTGGTCCCGATTTATTAATTCTCTAATGCGAGTAAATCACGTGGTTCCGATCGAGTACTTATGCAGTATATCTAAATCGAGTGGTCTCGATTGAGCAGTTGAGGAAAATTAGGAAGATCGCATGGTACCGATCTTTTATTGGAGAAAAAAAGTTGGTGAGATCGTGTAGTCTCGATTTGCTAATTAGGAAATTTAGCGAGATCACGTGGCAAGGATTTATCGATCGGAAGGTTTTATGTGACCGTGTGGTATCGGATGAGCGATCGAGGAATTATTGTGATTATATGGTCTTAACGTGGAAGAATCAAGAGGAAGGGTGGAATTTTACCCCGAGGCATTATGACACGGGGTTGGGATTTATAAGACCATATTTTAGCTTGAGGCATTATGACGCGGGCTCGATATTATTTTACCCCGAGGCATTAAACGCAGGGTTGTGCTTATTATTTTATCCTGAGGCGTTAAACGTGGGATATTTAACCTAAGGCGTTATTACGCGGGTTACAGTGACCTGAGGCGTTATTACGCGGGTCCGGACTATATAATGACCTGAGGCGTTATTACGCGGGTTTGTCCATTGATATGATAGCCCGATGCGTTAAACGCAGGCATTGGAGTATATGAAAAAATTTATATTATAGCCTTGAGGCGTGGAACGCGGGCATTGGAGTACGTGGAAATATTTTTAACACGATGCGAGACATGGAACGTCGATATGGGAGGAACGTAGGATTTTCGTGAAGGTGCGGCAATTTTTGGAGAAAGAATGGAATATTCTGGAAATTATTTATTGAATTATTGATTTAAGGATGATTTGTTGAGAATTGCACACCTAGGATATGTCCGGAGGCACTAGCTCCCGAACCTAGGATTAGGGACTGTCTTACCGAGATTTATTCTCACCCCGTCAGTGGGCACTTATTTTTCGACCCTCCGCCTCAACAATGAACGACCCACCTCAAAGGTTCGGTATTCCCCGGGACATGGAGACGGTGGTTATTGAATATCCGGTGGGGAAGACAAAGTATATTATGGGCACACTACCATGATCCGGGTAGATGTATGATAGCCTTTTTTGGAAGCCCCATACGTACCGGCATGGACGTACGAACATGGGGATATCTTTGGTAGGTCCGCCGAGGGGCTTTGATCCCTATGACGGAGTTGGGGAATGGGACCCCACTCAGGCTACCCCTCCCGATGGCACTGGTGACGAGTCCGCATACAGTCCCGAAGACCTGCAATCGGACCCGGAGATTTTGGAGCTCGAAGAGGACGTAGTGATTGTAGAGCCATCGGATGTGGAGATGCCATCCGAGACCGAGAGGAGGAGGAGAGCTGGAGACTTCATCCGATGATAGTGAGGATGGGGCCTAGGATAGTTGGCTTCTCGACTTTTGTGTAGTGTTTTTTTTTTTGAAGTATAGTAGGCTTTAACCACTAGATTTTTGTAGTAGTACGTGGTCACAGGCTTGTACAAAGGGCTTCCGAAGCCTTAAGTTTGAAAAGTTATAAGGATATGTATATATGTACATAAGTTGTTTTACCCTCCCGGATTATCGTATCATCATTGTTTTCTCATACGGGGATTTCTTTTGCTTCCGCGATAATTTGTTGGCCTTTGGATCCTGGAGAACTGTACAATAATATAGGCCGGGTGGGATGTCGACGGGCTCGCAGGGTTCGGGTTCGTGACATTCCCGTTTGGAATGGTATTAGAGCAAGGTCGCCTCGATCCAATTTTGGATGAAATATGGAGTGATAAGGAGCGATGATTTTGGGATGGTTAGACAGAGAGATCTTAGATGTTTACGCGAGTTAAACGCGTTATGCGGGGCATTTGAACGTGCGCATGTGATTTGCTTGATTGATTGTCTTTCCCGCTTGAGTGTTTGGTTTTGTTTGTTAAATCGTTCTACCATAAAGGATTGTTAGCTTTGTGCTAATTGTTGTGTTAAGCAGTGTGGAAACCGCTAGACTCGAGTATGTGACTTAGGTCTCTAATTCCTTGGTGGAATTATTTTGGTTCAAGTGTTGTGAAGAAAGTTAATGGACATGGACAATCAAGGTAGAGGTTCCAAAGGAGGTTCCAGAGGGAGTTCTAGAGGAGGTTTTAGGGGAGCCTCTAGTTCAAGAACAACAGCTAGGGAAGATCCGAGAGTGGATGGAGTCCTTAGGGCTCTAGAGGAGATTTGAAATTTGATGGGTAGAGCGGACTCAAGAGCGAGCTGCCGCTATTGCCCAAGCCGAGGCTGCTGTTCTTTATTGCCCATGGGGTAAATGTGAACCAAGGAAATGACAACGGGAATAGGCAGATGCATCGGCTAGTAGAGCGATTCTTGAAGTTAAAACCAGCAAAATTTACTTGGAAAGGGTGACCCAGAGGCTGCACCTCATTGGATAGAGGATCCGGAAAAAGCGTTCGAGGTTTTGGGTTGCACGGAGGAGGAAACAAGTGACTGCGCGGTATATCGCTTGTAGGATACGGCCAATGATTGGTGGAAGGCCACCAGGGGAAGAATTTTCTCGGAGGGTACAGTTTTGAATTGGACCGTCTTCACCGAAGCCTTCAATGGAAAGTATTTTTCGAGACCGCTCGGGAGTAAAAAATGTTGAAATTTCAGCAGCTCCGCCGAACCAAATGACTATCGATCGATACGAGGCTGAATTTTCAAGGTTGTGGAAGTATGCATCGAGGATGGCGGAGAATCCTCTAGACAGAGCGAGAAGATTCCGGGATGGATTGAGGCCGAAACTTCGTAGTCGTTGATCCCGCTAAACTTGAGGGACTACGATGAACCTGTATGAGCGGAGTCAAATGTTGGAGCGGGACATGAAAGAGAGGGCTGCCGCATCCGGATCGCGTTTCATGCCGCAAGGGACAACCGCCCGTTTGGCAAGAGGCCAATGATGGGAAATAGGCGCTTCGTCCCTCCGGGTTAGGAGAAATAATGGGAAACCGATGTACCGGTTCAATCGAAACTGCAGACTCAGCAGGAGGCATGGAAACGGGCCTTGCCCTAACAGGACGGGGCGTGCTTCAGATGTGGAAAATTTGATCATCGAGATAAGAAACGCCGAGCAAGCCCCGGATCTCGATTTCAGCCCCAAAGACCCCAAGCAAGACCTCGAGATAGGGGCAACTCCACATAATAATTAGAATCGAACGCCAGCAAGGGAGAGTATATGCGGTGGCGCGCAATGAGGCGAGAATGCGCCAGGCGTGATCACGAGTATGGTCTCCTTATATGATCATGCTGCATATGCTTTATTTGATTTTGGAGCGTCGCATTCTTTTGTATATGCTCAGCTTTGTGAAATTAGTCGGGATTGTGTTAAAACCGCTAGAAGTAATGTTGCACGTAATTACACCCTTAAAGGATAAAATATTGGTTACCTTAGGGTGTACTTGGATATAAGATAGTCATTGGCGATAAAGAAGAGTTGATAGACCTAGCCGTTTTGATTATGCATAACTATGATGTGATAATTGGAATGGATTGGCCGGGAAAGCAAATGGCTGTTTTTCTTGTGGTAGCAGAGTGATCCAATTTAATCCGATTGGTCATCCTAGATATGAATTTGTGGGAAGTCGAGGAGGAATTTCAATTCCCCTAATCTCACCTGGAAGTGACAAAGTTGTTGAACGAAGGATGCCAAGGATATTTGGTCAGCTGTGGTGGATTCGTCGATTAAAGAACCGAGGCTAGAGGATATAGCCGTGGTGTGCGAATATCCCTATGGCTTTCTTCAAGAATTGTTGGGATTGCCACCCGAAAGGGAAGTAGAGTTCGTGATTGAGCTAGCCCTAGGGACAGAACCGATTTCCAAGGCACCATACGAGAATGTCCCTCTCGGAATTGAAGGAGCTGAAAGTTCGGATGCAAGAGCTACTGGATAAAGGATTTATCCGCCCCGATACCTCACCGTGGGGAGCACCGGTGCTATTTGTGAGGAAGGACCCGTCCTTGCGTTTATGTATTGACTATAGGCGGTTGAATCAAATGACCATTAAGAACAAGTATCCGTTGCTAAGGATAGATGACTTGTTCGATCAACTCAAAGGGACTGCGGTATTTTCCAAGATCGACTTGAGGATGGGCTACCACCAGGTGAGGATTAAGAAGGAGGACATACCGAAGACCGCATTCCATACCGAATATGGGCATTATGAGTTTACGGTTATGCCGTTTGGATTGACGAATGCCCCAACTGCTTTCATGGATATGATGCATCGGGTGTTTAGGAAATTTCTAGATCAGTTTGTCATTTTATTTATCGATGATATCCTGGTGTATTCAAAGAGCCCGGTGGAATATGAACACCATCTAAACATCTTTCTACGTACCTTAAGAGAGCACGCTCTTTATGCCAAATTTAGTAAGTGCGAATTTTGGCTCGATCGGTAGCATTTCTTGGACATATCATTTCGAGTAATGGAATCTCAATAGACCCGGCGAAAATTGAAACCGTGGTGAATTGGCCAAGATCGACATCAATTACGGAGGTTCGAAGTTTTCTAGGCTTAGCGGGATATTATAGACGGTTTGTAGAAAAGTTCTCTTCGATAGCTATTCCGTTGACGTAGATAACGAAGAAGGAAACTCGCTATGAATGGATAGATAAGTGCAAGAAGAGTTTTCAAGAAGCGAAGCATAGGTTGACGACAGTGTTGACACTTGAATTTTTTATCAAGTTTTTTTAGTTTTATAAAAATTCATAGAAAATCCATAAAAAGTCAAAAAATTGAAAAATCAAGTTTGGTGGCCTTGGCCAAGCATACGGAACCATTTTTTTAACAAATTTTTTTTTTCATATTTTTTGCATTTTTTAATATTTTTGAATAATAGAAAAATACAAGAAAATTCACAAACAATACTTCCCGAGGTCACAAAAATATAGAAATATATTCTATATTTTTATTTTTATTCCCTTTTCATATTGACCCCAATAAAAATTAAAAAGTGAACTCAATTTTAGGTGTTTCTTCACAACTCAAAGGGTTGAATTCACCTAAAAAAATGCAATTTGAGTCTTTTTATTTGTAAATTTTGCATGTTTTGAGTCAATACATTCAATCATGGTCCTCTACAACTTCAATTTGATCAATTTCGCCCTCAATTGCTCGAATTACGGGGATTGGGCAAAAATCCCCAAAATCTTTGCAATTTAGTCCCTGGAATTTCCAATTTTTGAAATTACTTTTAATCCAAAGACTTTCACAATAAAATTGGACTACCTCCCAAGGTTTTCATATGCTCTGAATCGATTGGCAGAGGTGGTTTAATCCAATTTGATCATTTGGGCACTCAATTGAATTTTTCCCCAATTTGCAATTTTAGAAAAATTTGGGGTTTTCATAGAAATTGATCGAAAATTTTGGGCCAAATTACATTTCTAGGTAGTATTTGAGCCCCCGAGTTCAATTTTGAGGTTTAATTGTAAAAAGTCCCCATAAATTTTGATTAATTTGGAAAATTGCAAGTGCAACCGGTTCGGACGGCCTAACTACGGGTCGGACCGGTCCCGAACAGTGTCGTCTTCTTCCTCAAAACTCTCGCGAATAAACAAGTACCTAGACTGATTTTGACGATCAAATTAACAGGCCAATCGGTGATAATTGAATCAATTAATGTGGGCATTTTGTTCCTCGGGTTGATACGCATCGATTGAACCCGACCTCGAGGTCAATGGTCGCCGGAGGAGCGCCGGCGAAGCGCTCAAAGCTGTGATGGCCCGAAAAGTCAACATTCTTCAAACTGTGTGAAATTTGCGCTCGTTTGAGTTCTACGGAAGGCCTAACGGACCTAGACGGAATCCCAAATGATTCCGTCGCCGTCCGGCGACCCAATTGCACATGTGAGAGGGTCGACGAAGGCTCCCCGACACGCCAAATTTCAAAACTGGTGTAAAAGGTGAGAAGCTTCGCGAAGGAGGGGAAGGAGGCTCATTGTGATCGCACCATAACCGAATAGAGAGAGAAAGAGAGAAAAGGAAGAAGGAGAGAGTCTCGCGAGCCCCATTGTCGTTCGTCGAAGCTCGGATCGTGAGATGCTCAGGTGATCAATCCAGGCCATCTCAAGCTGCGCTATCTCTTCCGTGAGTTCGCGCGCATCTCTAGAGGACGATCGGCACCGGTTTCGAGTCCGAAATCGCCTAAATCGGTAAGTCGAGCTTCAAATCTCTTCACCGTGCTTCATTGGTGACTTGCTCATATGATCGTTATTTTGAGAATGGATGTGTGCATTTTGAATCACGTGACATCACCGACCACGATCGCATCTTCCTTTTGCATTGATTTTGCTCGAAATACCCGAGTCGAGCCCGCAACCGATCGCGACATGGTTGAACTTTGACCAGGCGATTCCGGCCATTGCGAGCTCGATCGGAGCTCGAGGTAAGCTTTCGAACTTCCTACGATGCTTGTGTATGAATGAATTGATCCGATTTGATGCAATCTTACATGTTCGAGCTCGGCGGTGGCCAACCGTGCGTAGTTCATAGCTCGTGATTCACCTAATGAAATTGTTTGATTTTATGATATGTCGATCTGCGCGTCAAGTCGAGTCGATTGGAAGTGGTTTCGCGTCATTCCGGCGAGATTTCACCGTTAGATCTCGTCGGAGAAAAGTCAGCCGTTAGTTCGGTCATCGTCGAGAGGTAGAAGGCGAAGGCGAGCCGGGGAGTTAACGAGTCAAAGTCCGAGGTGTCAAGCCGTGATAGGTCCAGTGTGTCGCGCTTGTCGCCGCAGCCGTTAGGCGCGAACAAGCTGAGTCGGATTTGATCCGACGGTCGTGATAAATAGATTAGTTTGATTCTGGTTGTTAGATTTGATTTTTTGTATTTTTGATAATTCGTTTATTAGATCGAAAATAAAAAGTGGAAACGGCGCTGTTTAGGTTAATGAACGAGCGACGTCGTTTAGAGTACTGAGCCGGATGCGGCGTCGTTTTTATACACAGGGAAGACGTGATCGAGTGCGGCGAGGCGTATATAAGCGCTAATGAGTGAACGGTTGAGATCAATTCCAGGTTTAATCCCGACCGTCTGTTTAATTTTAGTATTTTCGGATATTAGAAAAATGTTTTAAAAAATAAAAATAATTAGAATAAATAGGAAACGGTGTCGTTTAGGTCGAGCGGGTCACGAGTCGGGTCGGGGTCGGGTTGACCGGGTGGACTCGGTTAAAAAAATTCATAACAAATTCATAAAATTTTTCTAAAAATCCAAAAAAAAATCAATAATATTCATAAAAAAATTCATAAAAATTTCCATATTTTCCCAAAAAATTTCTAAAAAATGTCTAGATCAATTCGAGACTCTTATAGTCCGGATTGAAAAAATTTTGAAGTTACGAGGGTCGATTTACATCGATCCGGAAAATTATTGATTTTCAAAAAATAAATAAAAAAAATCCAAAAAGGGTTTAAAAAAAATTTTCAGAAAATTTTGAAAAAACCACAAAATATAGGAAATGACAACATTCAACTGGCCCGATCCTATTTTGTGATTTTTGGGTCCCAAACCTTCCAAATGACCATTTTACCCTTAGGGCACTTGGCCCCAAAAAATTTCCGAACCATCCCAAAACTTGAATAGATCTTTCTATGGGCCGATAGAGCCATGCTAGACATGCCATGCTCGTTGGATTGATTGATTTTATTGTGATTACTCATGATTGCGCATTTAATTTTCTCGATTGTGATTGATAGGATAGAAATTCCCGCCTGCATGACAACTTTAAATCGTTAGAACTTACCTCACCTTGAATATCGTCTGCATGAATTCTTATGTTAGAAAATCACTCAACTTCGATAACCTAAAGGGCGTCGATGTAAATCTCGGCGTAACTAAGTCCCCGGACCCACTTCTCGGTTTTCGTAAAATCAAACAGTTTCTCCCGACAACTCAATAGGGTTCCCGATCATACCCTTCAAAAATTGATCGATGGTGACTCCATATGCATGTACACTATGCACATGTCACTCGACCACACTAAGGTCGTTCTCGATATTTCTAATTTTTTCTTCAAGTCGCGATTCTCGTAATGGGTGTCGGGAGGGGCCCGCGCACCAAGATCCACCGCCAACCTGGATCGGAAGTGCGGCTCGTTAACTCTCACCAATCATTCCACGCGCCGAAGGGAGCGAGAAGAGAGGGTCGAGATAGACAACGACCGATTACGATGATACCATCCGATCTTGGAGGATTTGAAATATATCGCGATGCTTCACTAGAAGGATTGGGATGCGTATTAATGCAACATGGTAGGGTGGTTGCATATGCATTGCGATAGTTGAGGCCTTATGAATTGAACTACCCAATGCATGATTTAGAACTTTGCGGCGATTGTTTTTGCATTAAAGATTTGGAGGCATTATTTGTGGGGAGAAAAGTTTCAAATCTATACGGATCATCAAAGTCTAAAGTATTTGTTCTCCCAAAAAGAGCTGAATATGAGGCAACGTCGTTGGATGGAATTATTTAAGGACTATGACCGTGATATTTTATATCACCCCAGGAAAGCTAATAAGGTAGCCGATGCTCTTAGTCGAAAATCGAGCATGGCACATTTGATGGTGAAGGAGTGGACTTTACTCGAAGAGTTGAGGGATTCGTAGTTTAAGTTTGAGGTTTGCAAACTATCAAGTCTCACGGGCAACTCGAGAATTGAGCCGAGATTCAAGAGAGAATTAAGGCATTGCGGTTGGTGGATCCTAACATCTAGAAAATTTTAGAGATGGATGCAACCAAGAGAAAACCTGAATTTCAAGTGACCAAGGACGGAACCTTGAAGTTCCATGGATGTCTGTGTGTCCCTAATGACGAAGAACTTAAGGAACAGATTTTGTCAAAAGCTCATCGAAGCGATTGCGGTGTGCATCCAGGTAGCACCAAGATGTATCGAAATCAACGTCAGCATTTTTGGTGGAATGGAATGAAAGTTAACGTGGCTAAGTACATGGCTAAATGTTTGACGTACCAACAAGTAAAGGCACAACATTGCAAGCCCGAGAGGATTACTACGACTATTAGAGATTCCCGAGTGGAAATGGAAACACGTTACCATGGACTTCGTTATGGGACTACCGAGGAGGCAGAGAGGGCATGATTCGATTTGGGTAGTCGTCGACAGATCGATTAAGTCCGCACATTTTACGGTGCGAAAGGACTTCGCAATGGAAAAATATGCCGAGTTGTATATGCACCCAGATAGTTCGATTGCATGGAGTTCCAAGTAACAATTACGTCGGACGGAGACCCCAAGTTCACCGCAACTTTCCGGAAAAGTCTTCAAAATGCGATGGGAACCCAAGTATAGTATAGCACCGCGTATCATCCCCCGATAGACGGACAATCGAGAGGACAATACGAACACTTGAGGACATATTGCAAGTATGCGTGATAGATTTTAAAGGAGGTTGGGAAGAACAGCTATATCTAGTGCGGTTCGCCTACAACAATAGCTTCTAGCAGAGTATCGGAATGGCACCATTTGAGGCGTTGTATGGCGAGCTTGCGAGAACTCCGAGTATGTTGGGATGAGTTGGCGAGAGAAGTATAACGGGCCCGAGCTAGTTCAGCAATCTATTGAGGCGGTAAAAGTGATCGAGAGAAAGGCTAAAGACTGCTCAAAGTTGTCAAAAGAGTTATGCGGATAGACGACGTAGACCTTTGGAGTTCCGTGTGGGAGATCACATCTTCCTAAAGGTGTCGCCAATGCGAGGTTTGTCTCGATTTGAAAAGAAAGGGAAATTAAGTCCGAGGTACGTAGGCCCATTTGAAATCCTCGAAACAGATTGGGACTCTAGCTTATCGGCTTGCCTTACCGCCGAACTTGTCCCAGGTCCATAACGTCTTCCACGTATCTATGTTGAGGAAATACGAACCGGACCCAACCCATGTGCTGGATTATGAAGTGGTGGAAGTAGATGAAAGAGTATCTTATGTAGAGAGGCTAGTGCGGATAGAAGACGAAAAGAACAAGTCCCGAGGAACAAGACAATTCCACTAGTGAAGGTGATATGGGAACACCATGGAATGGAAAGGGCAACCTGGGGAAAATGAAGAAACAATGAGGCATCAATACCCCCATTTATTTGAATAATTAAGTTGGTCGTAAATTTCGAGGATAAAATTTTTGTAAGGGGGAAGAATTGTAACATCCTGTATTCCGACTTGTTTTCGAAGCCTTGAATAAATGAGAAGTCTCATTGATGTATTTCATCTAATCTCACCTAGAAATGGACCATTTTGAGCGTACTAACCAAATGGGAATGGCTAGCTAGGAAAATCAAGTACGTGGACCTAAGAACTTGATCATGGACTGACTCTTTTGGCCATGACAATTGTCGAGGAAATATTTTGAATCAATATAGGCTGATCCTAGAATGATTAAGGAACGATTTGGGCTATACCCTACACTTGGATCACGGGTAATTCCATTTGACCTCGTATGGGTTCCGAACGTCCCTAAATTATTTTCTAACGATCGTGTCCATCGGGACTAGTGATTGACCATCGCAATTGAATGACAACCAAAGTCGCCATGGCTCGAGAAATTCTTAAACGTGATATTAATCACGGATCGATACGCGTAACTCCTAAAAGCCGCCCGTTAGTTTGATATACGTTGAAATTTCAATTGATCGAGATTGATCGCAAATCGAGCTTGGGAATTTGACGTCGGACTTTCGGTGTTTCAATAATTAAATTTTGGACGTTACCTCATCCGGAGTACAATTACTTCGCGGTTCGCCCCAAAGGGTTCGAAAAAAATAAAATTTAGACTGGAAATGGGAAAAGACCCATTTACCCTTGGAAAATATCCAATTTTTCACTTTGGCCAAGGGGCAATTTAGTCAATTTACCCCATGGCCGAAAATTGACTAGTCAATTGTGAGGAAATTATTAAATTTCCCTTCTTGACTTTGAAGACCCCAAAAATATCCATCCCAAAAATTATCATAACCTTTATTAATTAATTTTTAGTCTTCTTCTTCATAAATTTTCCCCAACTTTCTCTCACCTCACTCTCTCTCTCTACCTCTCTTGGCCGAACTCACCCTTGCTCTCTCTCCCTCACCGAAAATTTTCCAAGCTTCCACCGGTGTCGCCTCAAACCGTCGGAGCACAACTACCGCCGTGAGCTACTTAGAACCGCCGGATCTTTGAGGGTTTTAGCCGATCAAGAGGAGCTGCCGGAGCCGCCGGTTGGAATAAAAAATTCTCTCGACTTCTCGCCGGAAAACTTGCTAGAATTGTGGTAAGTTGGTTCCTAACCTTAGATTAGGTGTCTAGGTTGTTAATGGACTTTAGGTTGAGGAGATTTGGTGAAAAATTGGTGAGATTTGTGTTAGAACTTGCTATGGCCGAAAATGAGAGGGAGAGGAGAGAGAAAAAGATGTGTTCTTGCATGAATAGTGATTTTTCATGATTAATAATGGATGGTTATGAGTTATTCTAGCTTGATCTTGCTTTATTTGGACGGTCCACGCTGAATCTTGCGTAGGAAGATTAATCGACGGCCGAGATTAAATCTTGCTATATTGTAGACATATTGTGTGGTGGAGATTTATTGTACGTTAGTATAGTATAATTGTATAGTACGTATTAAATGCCACGTTAGTAAAGTATAATTGTACGGTACGTATTAATTGTACGTTAGTCTAATTCGATCGTACGGCGATTATTAATTGCTACGTTAGTGGAATTAATTTTGTGTGGCGTAGATTAATTTTTGCGGTAGCATAAATTATTTGTGTGGCCCGAATGGCCATTGGCTTAGTGCGATTTAATCGGGTGGTCCCGATTTATTAATTCTCTAATGCGAGTGAATCATGTGGTTCCGATCGAGTACTTATGCGGTATATCTAAATCGAGTGGTCTCGATTGAGCGATTGAGGAAAATTAGGAAGATCGCATGGTACCGATCTTTTATTGGAGAAAAACAGTTGGTGAGATCGTGTAGTCTCGATCTGCTAATTAGGAAATTTAGCAAGATCACATGGCAAGGATTTATCGATCGGAAGATTTCATGTGACCGTGTGATATTGGATGAGCGATCGAGGAATTATTGTGATTATATGGTCTTAACGTGGAAGAATCAAGAGGAAGGGTGGCATTTTATCCCGATGCGCTATGACGCGGGGTTGGGATATATAAGACCATATTTTAGCCTGAGGCATTATGACGCGGGCTCACGATATTATTTTACCTCGAGGCGTTAAATGTGGGGTTTTGCTTATTATTTTATCCTCGAGGCGTTAAACGGGGGATATTTAACCTAAGGCGTTATTACGCGAGTTACAAAGTGACCTAAGGCGTTATTACGCGGGTCCGGATTATATAATAACCTTGAGGAGTTATTACGTAGGTCTGTCCATTGATATGGTAGCCTGATGCGTTCAACGCGGGCATTGGAGTATGTGGAAATATTTATATTATAGCCTTGAGGCGTGGAACGCGGGCATTGGAGTACGTGGAAATATTTTTAACACGATGCGAGACATGGAACGTCGATATGGGAGCAACGTAGAATTTTCGTGAAGGTGTGGCAATTTTTGGAGAAAGAATGGAATATTCTAGAATTTATTTATTGAATTATTGATTTAAGGATGACTTGTTGAGAATTGCACACTTAAGACGTGTCCGGAGGCACTAGCTTCCTAACCTAGGATTAGGGACTGTCTTACTTGAGATTTATTCTCACCCCGTCATATGCTCTCATTTTTCGGACCCTCCGCCTCAACAATGAACGACCCACCTTAAAGGTTCGGTATTCCCCGGGACATGGAGACGGTGGTTATTGAATATCCGGTGGGGAAGACAAGGTATAATATAGGCACACTACCATGATCCGGGTAGATGTAGGAGAGCCTTTTTGGAAGCCCCATACGTACACGACATGGACATACAAACATGGGGATATGCTAGTAGGTTCGTTGAGGGGCTTTGATATCCCCCTATGACGGAGTTGGGGAATGTGACCCCACTCAAGCTGCTCCTCCCGATGGCGTGGTGACGAGTCTAGATACAGGTCTTGAAGACTCGCAATCGACCCGGAGATTTTGGAGCCCGAAGAGGACGTAGAGATCGTAGAGCTATCGAATGTGGAGCTGCCATCCGAGACCGAGGAGGAGGATGAGCTGGAGACTTCATCGATGATAGTGAGGATGGGGCCTAGGATAGTTGGCCTCTTGACTTTTGTGTAGTGTTTTCTTTTGGAAGTATAGTAGGCTTCGACCACGAGATTTTTGTAGTACGTGGTCACATGCTTGTATAGTGGCCTCCGAAACCTTAAATTTGAAAAGTTGTAAGGATATGTATATATATACATAAGTTGTTTTACCATCCCAGGGTTATCGTATCATCGTTGTTTTTTGTACGGGGATTTCTTTTGCTTCCGCGATAATTTGTTGGCCTTTGGATCTTGGAGAACTGTACAAAAATATAGGCCAGGTGGGATGTCGACGGGCTCGCGGGGTTCGGGTCGTGACAATACACGGCCTGAATACCAATTAACAGGTGATGCTTGCGGATGAAGCGAAGGAGACGATGAATAGGTTAACTGTTCTCCTTCGAGTTATGTCGGAAGTAAAGCAGATGAACAACTTCAAATTCCGTTCTAAGAAGACGATGAATAGCTCCTTAAATTCACATTAGCAAGCCTCGTAGATTTATTGATGACTTGATATTGCCACATTGGACAAGTAATTATTCCAAATTAAGGAGGCTACTTTTAGGACTCGAGTTACAATTGATGTTTTTTCATGGGATGAAAAAAACGTTTGGGCTAGAATCGTCATTTGACCTAAAGTTGGTGCTTTTTTTATAAGACAAAAAAAAGTTCGGGCTAGAATCGCCATTAGACCTAAAATTGGTGTTTTTGTTTTATGAAATTAGGCTCATTTTTCTAAGACACTCATTTTTTTGTTAAATGACCAAAATACCATCTCTTTCTCTTTAATTTTTTGTTTCTTCTTTCATCAAATTGACAAACAAAATTGTCTTTATTTGGGAAAAATTGTCGAAAAAGTCATAAACTTATTGCACTTTTGCCAATTTATTCTTAAACCTTTTAATTTTGCCAATTCAGTCCTAACGCTTTTCATTTGTGCCAATTCAGTCCTAAATCGTTTATATTTGTGCCAATTCAATCCGTTCGGCCAACTTTTGATCGGTCGACACTGACATGGAGGCCGGTCTATGCTAATGGGGACGCCGGCGCTTACGTGGGCCATTTTAAATAATATTTTAAATATTTTAAATATTTTTTTCCTTTTATGTTTCTTTCCTGTTACTTTTACTTTTGCTTTCTTCTTCCTGTGTTTACAATTCGTGTTCTGCAGCTAACGAAGGAACTCAAAAATGTGAGAAAGAAGAAGATCAACCACGATGCCCCCACCGCCGCATCCCACGATTGAATTGACCCCTTCGATGGCCTCACTCCTCAACCACCTTGGCGATGACAACCCTCTTGCTCTTAAGTCCTTCTCCCTCGCTTGCAAGTTCTTCCTCCTTGCGGAGTCCCGCCACTGCAGGTCCTTAGGCCCCTCTCTTTTGACCTTCTCCCTTCGATCGTCGCTGTTACCCCTTCATTTTGCAGCTCGATCTTTCACTCTATCGTTTTTTCTATCCCGAAACTCTACCTTTAAATCCGTGGATCTCTCCCGGTCCAAGTTCTTTAGACACTTGGGACTGTCGAGCCTGGTCTCGAATTGCGCCGGCCTAATTGCGCCGGCCTCGTTGTCATTGAGATGTTGAATGCGATGGAGCCGACAGACGCGGCGATCAGATCTGGCCTAGGCAAGGTTGGCCTTGCAGCCGAAGGATGTGGCGGTTGCAGTGATCGCTTAGATCTAGCCTGGACGAGGCCGACCTCGAAGATGAGAAGAGATCTCTTTGGTTAAGTGGGTTATCGTCACCAAGGTGGTCAAGGATGAGGTGGATAATCTGTTCGGTGAAGCCAGCAAAGGGATCAGGTTAGTCGTTGGTGCGGCAGCGGCAACGTCCTCTTCTTCCTCACATTCTTGATTTTGTTCGTTAGCTGAGAACACCAGTTTTACTACAAATGCAAATAGAGGAAGAAGAAAGCAAAAGCAAGAGGAAAAGGAAAGAATCTAACCCAAAATAAAAACGTAAAAGGAAAGAAACAGAAAAGAAAAAAAGATTAAAAATGAAAAAGTAAAAAAATAAATATTATAAAATTATCCACGTAACCGTTGCCGTCCATGTCGGCGCCGATCGGCATCAACGTCGGCGTTGGCCGGTGATAGTTGGCCTGACGGACTGAATTGACACAAATGCAAAAAATTTAAGATTTAATCGGCATAAAAAAAGGTTTAGGATTGAATTAGAGCAAATGCAAAAGGTTTAGGATTGAATTGACAAAATTAAAAGGTTTAAGACTGAATTGACAAAAAATACAATAGGTTTATGATTATTTTGACAATTTTTCCTCCTTATTTGATTCATCTCTTTCATTAGTTTCACAATACAAATGCTTATTATACTCAACAAGACATCAACTTGTCGTGTTAATTTTAATTCATGACTTCCTTTTTTCAATCACAAAAGCTACATGGATGATTATTAATTTCTATTTATCAAGGCATTATTTTTCTTTGCCTGGGTTTTGATCCCTGGACTGACATCCCCCACCCCAATCTCCTAATCATTAGTCCAGATGCCTCATTAATTGCCCATTTTTTTATCAAATAATTTGAGAAAATTTTTATTCTTTTAAAATTTAAAATAAGTAATCAATCTAGTTATCTAGTCAATCTTGACATTGCATGTGTTTTTCTGGAATAACTTTGTAGGTTTTTAAAGTTAAACATCTCTAATTTTGTGCTTTCTTTTGAGCTTTTTATGTTTTGCTCCCATCTTGTTACACATTCTACACTTTCAAACTCACATCAAATTATTTCAAAAGAAAAATTTAAACATATTTTAAAATTTCAATCTACTTTCCATGAGATTGATTCTACAATCCTTTCTTCATGGTAGGAATAGAAATGTAAGAAGTTCCATTTTGCCATTTTTGTGCTTATCTTTTGTTAATATGTAGATACGATCTAAATAATAAACTATTGCAAGTTTGTTTGTAAAACACATAAAATAGTGCTTTTTCTTTATCCTACATAGGAAAGATGAGAGAATGTGAGCCTATATATAAGTGAAAGGCATATCTACTTTTTCAAATGAAGGCAATGGGCTAAATTGGCTGGACCCTACCCGTGTGCGGGTGTGCGATTATTAGGTGCACTTAGCACTTTCCATGATCGTGTATCAAAATTGACACTAATCAATAATAATTATTTTTATTAATTAAATTTTTAGTAACAAATTAACTAGTGTATCCTAGTGAAACAATGCGATTGTTCACAAAGGAGTTGCAATTTTTATTTATTTATTTTTAACTTCAAGTTTTTAATTAATTAGTTATGTTTAATGGTTATTTGAGGCTCTCACAACCTCCTTAAAAGTTGCGTCCGAATCAGTAGTTTTTCGGACTTGAAAGTTGTGTCCTAATTTAATAGTTTTTAGGCACAAAAATGTTGTGATCATTTTAGAATAACATATCTTTTCACAAAGGTTTTTGCTTTTATAGATCCAAGGATTCTGTTCAATATTTATAACTTCAACTACCTACTTTTCATTTCTTTCCAAGGAGATATTACCTTCTTTTCCAATTTCTTTAGAGTTCTTGGAGAAATACTAGAATTGCTATCTAGTATTTTCACTTAAGACTTTGTTATATCCTAGAGGATTTGCTTTGGTAACCATTAACAACATGTGTGTCAAATAATTATTGAAAGAGAGTATTATCATGCCTCAAAGTCTTATTATATTTCTTCCCTTTTGTTTACTAAATTTTCCAATAACTTTAAGGAATCGTTCGTTCAGTAATGGAGTTAGAACAAATCAAAGTGATGAATCAAGATATGGTGAAATTGCACCTATTTGAAGAGAAGAATTTCGCTTGCTAGAGAGAAAAGATTATGTTTCTTCTCACTTTATGAAGATTTCCTACATCCTCGATCCCAATTTGATGCCTATGGAGGATCCAGATTGTAAAGAACTAAATTTCCGCCTGACATAATTTAAGTGGAATAGTAACTATTAGGCTCGAGTTAGTGGTAAAAGTGAATTTGAGGGATTTAATTTTAGATAAGTGGATAATTTGAGATTACCGTTGTAGTTGAGCACAATAATATTAGATTGATAGCTTGTTTGTTTGAGTATTAGTGTGTGTAGTCGATTCGACGCGAAATTTACTACGCGATTTGAGCACGAAGCCTAAAAAATAGTCCATAAGCCCCACTAACTTTGAGCCCTAAATAAGGCTCTCTCTCTCTCTCTCTCTCTCTCTCTCTCTCTCTCTCTCTCTCTCTCCTCTCTCTCTTCATATTTTGCGAACTCCCTCAAGACAACTTCCTCTCATGCTCTCCCCTCTCCCTCAAGCTGATGACAGCAACCCTCTCTCTTATGAGTCCCTCTCGTTTGAGCTCTCAAGCCTTCAGCCTTAGGCCCTCGACCTCACCTCCTTTTTGCTCTCTGTCTCACCATCCCATTTGTCGCTTTCCCTCGAACCCACGCAATCTACTTAGAAGGAAATGAGAACCTGAGCTCTTTTCAATGGACATTCGATATCCATTTTCCCTGAGAATCAATCGCAAGCAAGTAGATATCTTTCCTTAGACTATCCATTTCTCATTCGTTTAGCGCGAAATGTTATTTTTTGGACATGGGTATGCCAGTTGGTAGTCGGACTTACATGGTGAGGAAGACGAGTTTGCATATCCGATCCATTGCTAGAATTAACATCTTTAGGACTTGGGTAAGTAGATTATATGAGCTGATTGTCTTGATTGTCGTCCGTTTATGATGAATTGAAGAGGGACTATGTAGAGGGGGGTTCGGCCATTTGATTTGAGGAAAATACCCAAGAGGTTTGGTACATGCATGATGAATCTGCTGGTTATATGAATGCTATCTGTCTTGGGAAGGGGTGGAATTATGGTTGGATCGCTTGGTAAGGTGCTGGATCAACGTGAATGAAAATCGAGACTATATGAACTTTGGCCTTAAAATGTGAAAGGAAGGATCAATAGAATCATCCGGCTCCTTCATGTTCCTTATTGTGTTCCTTTCATTTTATACTTTGTGATGTCTTTTATTGACTTGTAGCTTGCTAAGATTTGCCTGTCTGAACTGAATGAATGAGTGGATTGCTTAGTCGTTCGGTTAGATATCTTATTTGCTAAACTTCGGCTGACTACTTAGTTGTTGAACCCTTTTCGGATACTAGGTATCGGTGGCTACGAATGATAGCGACAAGGTTGGAGTACACCTATGGAGATGTAGATAGTATTCGAGGATAGATGTTACCCTTTTGAATTCTCCTAGTTTTGGATGGTGTATTTAAAACATTTAATATATATAAAAGTAAGTATTTTATCAAATTGCTAAATGATATTACTTGTGTGATTGCTACAAGTTCTATTAAGGCCATACCATTAGGCGTCATGCCTACCATTTGTTCTCATGCACTTGCATATGTAGAATCACACATGAATGAAGGAAAAATTTCTCCATTAACCTTCTTGATTGACAAAGTTTTGTATATATATATACGGACACACACGAGGACATAAACCCTAGGACTCTTCCTTATCGGGAGATAAAATAAACAGGGGACAAAATAGGAAGTAAATATTACAAATTCCTAAATTAGCTCTAATTTACAGCTCATGTTAACACTCCCCCTCAAGTGGGTGAAAAGATGTCTTTGATAGTCAACTTGACAAGTAAGCTGTGAAAGGCTCTACTTGACATTGCCTTAGTTAACATGTTTGTAAGTTGATCTTCAAACTGACAAAGGGAAACCAAACCACTTTAGCATCCAAATTCTGCTTTACAAAATGTCTGTCAACTTTTATATGCTTGGTTCGATCATGCTGTACCGGATTGTGAGAAATGCCAATTGCCGCTCTATTGTCACATAACAATCTCATCTCATATTTTAGCGGGAAGCCAAGTTCCGTCATCAACCTCTTGAGCCATAGTAGTTCACATAACCTTTTGGCTATCCCTCCGAATTTTGCCACAGCATTGGACAAGGCTACTACCTTCTACTTCTTACTCCTCCATGTAACTAAGTTTCCCCCACAAATGTGAAATATCCAAACGTAGATCTTCCGTCCGAGATACTTGCCCGCCCAATCCACATCTATAAACCCCTCCATCTCAAGATGACCATTCTTTGCAAAGAACAAACCTTTTCTAGGAGCCGACTTCAAGTAACGGCGGAATTAGTCACACAATTCATATGATCCTCACTCGGAGCATGCATAAATTGACTCACAACACTTATAGTATAGGCAATATCGGGACGAGTATGTGACAAATAAATCAGTCTACCCACTAACCTTTGTATTCTGTCTTTACTAATCGGGACTTGATCCGAGATACTCTCCAAGTTTATGATTTTGAACTATAGGGGTGTCGGTGGGCTTGCACTCCAATATTCCAACTTCGGCCAACAAGTCCAAAGACATACTTTCTCCGTGACAAGAAAATAGCTCCCTTTGATCTAGCTACTTCAATGCCTAAAAGATATTTCAACCCTCCCAGATTCTTCATCTCGTACTCTTCTTCGTAGCTTTTCCAGGAGTCTCGAAATCTCTTCAAGGTCATCTCCTGTGATAATCATATCATCTATATATAAAATCAAGGCCATTACCTTACCTTCACGTCGCTTTAGAAACAAAGTGTGGTCCGAGTTACTTTGAGAATACCTATGATTTCTCATTACGAACTAAAGCAACCAAACCAAGCGCGGGGTGATTGCTTTAACCCATACAATGATCGTTCCAATTTGCACACCATATTGGGTTGAGTGACACAACTATACCCAGGTGGAACGTCCATGTAGATTTCTTCCTCTAAATTTCCATGAAGAAATGCATTCTTCACATCAAACCGATACAACGGCTAATCCAAGTTTGTCTGCGAGAGACAATAAAACTCTCACGGTATTAAGCTTCGCAACAGGAGAAAACGTTTCTTAGTAGTATATACTATAAACTTATGTATATCCCTTCGCTACCAACCACGCCTTGTACCTCTCAATGGAACCATTTACTTTGTATTTAATACAAAATACCCACTTACACCCCACTTCTTTCTTTCCCTTCGGTATCCACAAGACTCCAAGTCTTGTTTTTCTCGCAATGCTTCCATCTCTTCCTTCATTGCCTAAACCCACTTGGGATCCCTCGGAGCTTCTTGCACCGTAGTAAGAACTCGGGTTGTAGAAACATTTGATACAAATGCCTTCAAAGGTTCGAGATAATCTTTCTATTGAGATGTAATTTGCAATAGGATACCTTGATCTCCGTTCTTCCACGTCTAGTGAATATCGACTAGGGGGCTTGCTACGATTGTGCCTATCGGGTAATTTACATCTAACAACCACATCAAAATCATCAAACGAAGCAACCGTAGTAGGAGAACTTACCTTAGGAGTATCCTTAGGAGAATGTCGAGTACTAAAGAGGGGACATCATGAGAGAGAGAGAGGGCAGTTCTTGAGATTGTTCGAAGCATTTTGTATCGATACTAGTTGTCGGTCATCAATTGATTGTCGGTCATCTCCTATTGAAGCCCGATGGTCATCCTTCTCAACTTCCGTTGGGGTGTGCCACGAGTTAGACCCAACCCCAGCCCCTGCTAAAATACCACTACTCTCCCACCAATGTTCGCTTTCTCGATGTATCTCCCCCGAAAGGGACAATTGGTGTTGGGGAAGAAGAATTCAAACTTAAGAAATGTGACATCCATGGTGACATAGGTCTTCTTAGGGCTGGGTTGTAGCAACGATAGCCCTTCCGATGGGTTCCATAGCCAAGAAAAACACATCGGATAGCACAAGGATCTAGCTTGGTCCTTTGGTTCTTGTGAAGATGAACATAAGCTACATTCCCGAACACTTTATGAGAAAGTGTTAATACCAAGGGAAGAGAAACATGTGTCGAAAGGACGTGTAACGGGGTCTTGAAGTTTAGCATGCGAGAGGGCATCCGATTCATCGGGTGGACTACAATCACAACGGCGGCATCCCAAAATCGAGTGGGGACATGCCCACCCCCAATAGAGCGTGCTTGTCTCTAGAATATGGTGGTTCTTCCTTTCCGCAACCCCATTCTGCTGGGGAGTCCGAGTACACGACATTTTATGAATAAGACCATGTTCATGGAAATATCCAATGAGATATTGATTTACATATTCACCTCCATTGTTTGTAGGAAGGATGCAAATTTGTGCTCCAAATTGTATTTCAACCATGCGATGAAACCTCCGAAATACAATAAAGACTTCATTCTTGTGCTTCATCAAATATAGCCATGTTATTCGTGTGCAATCATCCACAAACGTCACAAACCATCGAATTCTCGAAAGAGTGGTAATCGGTGAAGCACCTCACACATCAAAATGAACTAACACAAAAGGTGTTGTGCTTTTATTAAAACTCACCTTGGAAAAGGAACATGATAACTCTTTGCTAAGATGCATGTATCACGGCCCAAGAGTTTGTTCAACCTAGATGGGCCATGACATGATGCACAAGCTGATCCATGAGCTAAACAGAATAATGTTGGGTGGCCCAAACCGACCCAAGGGCCCAAACCTACCCAATCCGCTCGAGCATGATCCAAGGGAGCTGGGTATACGAATGGCCACGACTCTTCAGCTAGGGTGTCCAGGTTCATCCGTGAGCCGGGCGTGCGCGAGGCATGAGTAGTGCGGTGTGATGTGTGCATTGTGCGGAGCGAGTCGACATGAATAGCCAAGCAGAACGGACAAACTCGGGTAGACCAAGAGTCACTCGCAAGCTTTGCTTTCGTGTGTATAAATGAGGGCTCGCCCCTTACTTGTAAATCATCTGAGAATCAATACAAACTTAGTATTCCCTCCACTCTCTCTCGATTGTATGATCCTTGTGTGAGTAGATTCAAAGTGTGTTCGATTCGGTTCGGATTACCCGATCCTCGAGCAAGTGTGAGTGAGTGTAGGCTAACTTGGGAATCCTTCCTAAGGCCGCACGGATCACGAGGAATGCTAGATAACTCTTAGTTCATAACAGTTGGTATCGTAGCAAGTTCGACCCTTGGAAGCAATGGCAAAACGTGCTGAGAAGTTGGGTGAGGCGGTGACCGATTATGAAGTCCAGACCGATGATAAGAATGTTGGATGAGTCACCAATCAACCCTATAAACAGCCGATGGCTATCGGGTCCAAGAAGAATCGTGGGAGCTTGCGAGACTTGTTGCGCGACATGGAAATCCGAGTGGGCAATGTGGAGTTGTGCTGCGTGGAGTCGCAAGACTCGATTGTGGAGCTTACCAACGACTTGAAGGAGCTTGTGGCTAGGTAGGAAGAGTTGCTCGCTTGGGTGCGAGACCTTTAGGCTAGCACGGGTGCTCTCCAAGAGCAAGTCAAGGGTGCTCTCAACGACTCGGAGGTTCTCCTAAAGAAGAACAAGTCCTTAGAGACCGTGGTGGCGGCTATTCGTGCAAAACTCAAAGAGCCAGCAAGCTGAGTTGACCGAAAGAAAGCCAAGATGGATACTCTTGAGGCGGGAGTGTAAATGGGGTGACTCCGCACCGCCAAGGGTGGACGTTCCTCGACCTAAAGAGTTCAAAGGAATGAGGACGGCCAAGGATGTGGATAACTTCCTTTGGTACTTGAATCGCACTTCGAGGCCAATGGGATCCGAGATGATGTTGTGCGGGTGAATACTGCCGCTATGTACCTAGGTGAGAATATGTTGCTGTGGTGGCCTACCAGGATCAATGATATGGCATTGGGCGTATCGATACATGGGAGGCCTTCACCGAGGAGTTTCAAAAGTAGTTCTTCCCCGCCTATGCGGAGGAGGAGACCCGAGGCGAGCTGCGACGCCTTGAGTAGAGGGGTACGGCTCGGGAATATGTGAGGAATTTTTTGGAGTTGAAACTTCAAATCCCCTTGATGAATGACACGGAGGCCTACTATCGCTTCACCAATGGCCTTAAATCGTAGGAAAAAATGAGCTGAAATGGTAGAACGCAAGGGACCTAGCTTCGACTTTGGCGGTGGCTGAGTCACTTGAGGAATTCAAAGCTCCAGAGAAGAAGGACGTACGGTCCACCGGTGGCAAAAGAACAAGTGGGGAGATCGCAACAAGCATCTCCGCCACAATGGCGGGAAGCATCCCTCGACCTATATCGGGAATGATGCGGGTTCGAGCCATGGAGGACAAAAGGGCAAAGTGGACCCGTATCTTACAAGTGTTTCTTTTGCCGAGTCCCCACAAAATTCGAGATTTTCCCAAAGCTCAAAGATCTCGGCGCTATAAAGGCCAACGAGGAAGAGAAGGAAACGGCGAAGGTGGGATCGTTGATGATCATCAACGCCATTTAGTCCAAGAAGGCGAACAGGTCCAAGGGGATGATGTTCACGGACGTGATGGTTGCGGGCACCACGATTAGTGCCTTCGTCGATACCGATGCCTCGGATCTGTTCATATCGAGAGAGGCCGCGAGGAAACTCGGATTGCAAGTCGAGAAACGAAACGGATGGCTGAAAACGGTCAACTCGAAGAAAGTCCCTACCCCTAGCTTAGTTCGAGATGTGGAGATTTACGTGGGACAATGGAAGAGCAAGGAAACCATCAACGTAGTCCCTCTTGATGATTACGACTTCATCATTGGGTTGGGGTTTATGGATCGGGTGAACGGCATGGTTGTCCCCTCCATGAGCTCGGTGTGTGGTTCCGTTAGATCGTGAGCTGGGGAAAAATCGAAAGATGATCTCGGCCATGCAACTCTCTCGAGGAACTTAGAAAGGTGAAGAGACATATGTGGCTGTCTTGTAGGTCGATGATGTGGAGGCTGGCTGGGGTTGAGACCCTAACGGAGGTAGAGCGAGTCCTTGATGCATTTAAGGATGTGATGCCCACGGAGTTGCCCAAGAAATTACTGCCGAAGGGAGGTGGACCATCGGATCTAGTTAGTTCCTAATACCCGACCGCCCGCCATAGCGCCATATCGTATGGTACCCTCAAAGCTGAAGAAGATGAGAAAACAGCTCAAGGATCCGCTTGATGCTTGGGTATATCCGGCCTTTGAAGGCCCCATCTAGTGCCCCGATCTTATTCTAGAAGAAACATGATGGCTTCCTTTGGATGTGTATCGATTGCGGAGCTTTGAACAAGCTCACGATAAAAACTAAGTACCCTATACCCCTCATTGCGGATCTATTCGATCATCTCGAGAGCACGCGATGGTTCACAAAGCTGAATCTACGATCGGGGTATTATCGAGTTCGGATCGCTGAACATGACGAACCAAAGACGGCATGTATGACTTGGTATGGCTCGTACGAGTTTCTAGTGATGCCTTTTGGACCGACTAATGCCCTAGTGAAGTTCTACAAACTCATGAACAAGGTACTAAAACCATTTCTTGATCGATTTGTTGTCGTATATCTAGATGATATTGTCGTTTATAGCTGGAAGCTCGAGGAGCATGTTAAACATCTAGAACAGGTGTTTCGAGATCTAAGGGACATTGAGCTATATGTGAAGAAAGAAAAGTGTGCTTTCGAACAACCGGAGGTGCCGTTCCTCGGCCATATAATCGGAGGCGGATGAGTACGTATGGATCTTGACGAAGATTCAAGCTATCACGGAAGTAGGAGGCACCGACAAAACCGACGGAGTTGAGGTCGTTTCTCGGATTGGTAAACTACTATCGGCGATTCATTCGAGATTACTCGAAGATCACGGTCCCCCTCGTGGATATGCTTAAGAAGGGAAGAACGTAGAAGTGGTTGGAACAAAGCCGGGAGGCATTCGATCGCTTGAAGTGGTTAATGAGGGAGGAACCGGTCTTTGGTGCTGCCCGATTTCGATAAACACTATGAGGTGGAGTTCGATGCCTCGAATTTTGCCATAGGGGGCATTTTAATGCAAGACGGACACTCGGTGGCCTTCGAGTCACGAAAATTAAACGACACGGAGCGGCGGTACACCTTCCAAGAGAAGGAGATGACCACGGTGGTACATTGCCCTTGTACATGGAGGCACTATCTTATGGGTTCTCGGTTCATCGCAAGAACGAACAATATTTCCACGAGCTATTTTCAATCCCGAAAAAAGCTCAGCTCAAAGCAAGCTCGATGGCAGGATTTTTTGGCGAGTTCGACTTCGTGTTGGAACACAAGCTAGGGAAACTCAATGGCTAATGCCTTGAGTCCAAGGGGTGAGCTGGCCACAATGAGTCACCCGAGTGCCCGTTGATTGAGAGGATCAAAGAAGGGTTGCAACGACGACCCCTCGGCAAAGATGCTCCTCCACTATGTTCGGGGAGGGTAGGACTCGAACGTTACGGAGTGAGAACGATCTCCTCTACACAAAGGGGAGAAAACTCTACGTCCCATCCTTCGGGAAGGCTGCGAAGGGAAATCCTACGAGAATGCCATGATTCTAAGTGGGTGAGCCATTCCGGAATCCCCCGCACCATGGCGCTCGTTGAGGATCAATATTTCTTGCCGCATTTACGTGATGATGTCGAAGCCTATGGGAAGACTTACCTTACATGTAAGCAAGACAAGCTAGAGCAAAAGTCTCTCGTGGGGTTCCTCGAGCCTCTGCAAATTCCGGAGAGATCTTGGGGGAGTGTTTCGATGGACTTTATTGTGGGGCTGCCTAAGTCCGAAGGGTGTCGAACATTGATGGTCATCGTTGATCGAGTTTCAAAGTATGCAACGTTCGTGCCCTCCTCGAAGATTGCCCGGGCGAGGAGGCAGCTACGTTGTTCTTAAAGCACGTTGTCAAGTATTGGGGCATACCGCGAACGATCATAAGTGATCGGGACCCTCGGTTCACGGGTAGATTCTGGATCGAACTCTTCAAGTCGCTCGACCCTAAGCTGAATTTCTCCACCGATCTCCACCCGCAAATCGATGGCCAAACCGAGCGGGTCAATGCCCTCCTCGAAGTCTACTTGCGAAATTATGTGAGCGCGAACCCGAGAGATTAAGCCAAGCTTATTGATGTTGCCTAGTTCTCATACAATCTGCAATGGAGCGAATCGACGGGGAAAAGTTCTTTCGAAATTGTGACGGGATAACGGCGCTTACTCTAAATGCTTGTTGCGACGGGCTATCGGGGGAATAGTCCGACGGCACTTCGATCTTTGTGGAGTGGCAAGAAGAGGCCAACTTGGTCTGTACTTGCCTTCACAAGGCGTCAAAGTGAATGAAGAAATGGGCCGATAAGAAGCATCGGCATGTGGAGTTCCGGATCGGGGACCAAGTCCTTTGCAAGCTGCACCTACGATACAATGGGGTGCACAAAGCGCTCTTGCGTCAATACGAAGGGCCGTTTCATATGGTGCGGCGGATCGGGCGAGTGGCATATAAGCTGGAGCTCCTAGCGAAATTAAAGATTCACCAAGTGTTCCACGTGAGCATGCTTAAGCCATTCCACTTGGATGAGGAAGAACTAGAACGGGGGGAATCACAACGGGTGTCCTTAAGGGCCAAGATGGCTTATGATCGGGATGTCGAGTACATTTTTACGGATCGAGTCATGAGGAAACGCTATCGAGCACCCAAGCGGGAATATCGAGATTTGGTGGAGAGGTCTTCCAGAGAGCAAGAGTAGTTGGGAACTAGAGGAAGCTTTGTGGCGATTCCAAAAATACATGGAAGCCTTCCATGCGGAGAAAGGCGACAAGGACGTCGCCCATTTAAGTGTAGGCGAATATCACGGCCCAAGAGTTTGTTCAACCCGGATGGGCCGTAACACGATGCACGAGCTGATCCATGAGATAAACAGAATAATGTTGGGCAGCCCAAATCGACTCAACCCGCTCGAGTATGATCTAAGCAAGCTGGGTATGTGAAAGGCCACGACTCTTCACTGGATTTCCAGGTTCATCCGTGAGCTAGGCGTGCGCGAGGCGTGAGTAGTACACGTATAACGTGTGCATCGTGCGAGTGAGTCGAAATGAACAACCAAGTAGAACAGGACAAACCCGAGTAGATCAAGAATCACCCGTGATGTGTGCCTTCATGTGTATAAATAGAGGCTCGCCCCTCACTTGTAAATCATCTAAGAATCAATAAAAACTCAGCATTCCCTCCACTTTCTCTCAATTGTGTAATCCATGTGCGAGTAGATTCAAAGTGTGTTCGGTTTGGTTCGGATTACCCGACCCTCGAGCGAGTGTGAGTGAGTGTAGGCTGACTTGGAAATCCTTCCTAATCCACGTAGTATAGCCACTTTCTCTTTGTACCACGTCCAATAATCTCTTTTATAGGGATATCCGAAATAAACAAAAATTGTAGTACATGAGAACACTACGTTCAACTCCTCAATAACTTGTCCAACAGATAATAATCGATTAGATAATGAAGCCACAAGCAAAGTGTGAGTTAAAGAGAGGGAAGGCGTGAGAGCAACACTCCCAAGCCCCTCACTTGGATATCTACGGTCATTGGCATTATAGATACTTCGTCGTCACGGAGTGGTATGGTAGATGAAGTCACGGGATTAGGCGTCATATGATTGGTAGTGCCTGAATCAATAATCTACCCACTGCCCCCACCCCGATGAGTATTGATAAAAGTACACCCGCAATTACCTTTAGGAGCCAAGGCGAGATGTACCGATGGAGTCTACTCGTGGAACCGGTGAGAGCGTCGAGTCCCCAATGGCCAACGATGCATGTTCTTTATCCCCACTCACTTGTAGATTCATTTTTTTTCTTGGCCTACAAATCTTTACACCAATCGAGGTACCCATGTAACTTAAAGCAAGTCTCCTTGGTATGTTTTGGATTCCCACAATGGGTACATCCCCGAGTTGGTTGTGACTTGTGCTTGGAACCCGTATTAGACCTCTCACCTAGAGATGTCATAGATGTCGCCTATAAAGTTCTTGGTTACGAGGTGTTGTCAAGAGACCGTGGCCCCATCCTCCCCCCACGAGATACCATTGCGGTAGCGGAAGGGGAGGCATCTACATTGGTCAACATCGCAGCTTGACGTACGTCCTCTCGCCGTACTCGTGCGTAAGCTTGTTCCACGGTAGGAAACGGTTGCATCTGCAACACATCAGCCCTAACATTGTCAAGGCGATCATCAAGACCATCAAGAAATGTATAGACACGATCTTCTTGAAGAGCTATGTTGTAACGCTCAATATCAGCAGCACACGACATGGGATTACGGCGGCGAAAATCAATTTCCCGCCGGAGTCCTTGAAGGTCATTATAGTACTTTTCGGTAGGACCCCCTGCTGTTTCAATCGAGCAACTCTGTGCTTCAAATCATACACCTAAGAAGCAATGGTGCCGTAAAAAAAATGTGCTAGCCACCGAATCCTAAATCGTTTTGCGATTGGAAATCGGATAAAATTGCCAATCAACGCCGAATCCATGGAATTGATCAACCGTCCTTTCACCTGTCGAGTCTTTGGTTTTCCACTTTCGAAACCGAGGGTCTATAGGTAAAGGCTCCGGAAGGTCTCCGTTAATGTATCCCAATTTATCTTTGCTAGTGATAGACATCTCCACCACTTGGGACCATAAACCATAATTGGTTCCATCTAGTTTGATTGCAATTTGTGAAGCGGATGTATCACATGCAGGTGTCCGATTTTGAGTCCGATTTGGGGTAAGGATCTGAGTCAATCGTGATGTCGATTCTCAAGAAGTGCTTCGTCGATTACGGGGAGCCCCTACAATAATATGAGTTGGATCTGCCATCGGTCTGCATTTATACAAGAATCAAGGACAGCAATAGTAGTTCCACGTAGATCCGATTGACACAACGAAAGAGATCTCACAATCAATAAGATTGATGTCACGAAAGAGTATCATTTATCGCGGATGGGTCGGTGTAGTAACAATTCTAGTGGCGGCGTGTCTCAGTGCAGCGCGATACATGTTGTGGTGGGTTCGGTCCAGTCGAAATTACGTCGATCGGATTCGACACAATGGATTGGTGCGGCGACGAAATCGACCGGCGTGAGAAGACGGTGCAATACGGTGGGACCGCCGTAGTCGAGATCAACGTACAAGTACTCACAAGGAGCAAGCCCTTAGCTACGATACCAAGTAGAATCACACATGAATGTAGGAAAAGTTTCTCCATTAACCTTCTTGATTTACAAACCTTTGTATACATATATACAACCGAGGACATAAACCCTAGGACTCTTCCTTATCGGGAGATAAAATCAACAGGGGATAAAATAGGAAGTAAATATTACAAATTCCTAAATTAGCTCTAATTTATTGCTCATGTTAACAAGCATATCCGTATGGTCAATTTTTATTGTATAGTCTTTCACATGCGCGACTATATTATGTAATAATAGATTAAAATAACGCGCGATTATCAAGCGGATGGCGAGATTGGGATGCCACACGACCCACCATTGAAGGAGGACAGCTAAGTGCAGAAGCTATTGAAAGGGTCAACAATGAGAGAAAGAAATGTGAAGAGAATGAATTGTTTCGTAAAGGACACCCGATAATATGACTTATTTATTGAGATGAAATTTTCCATAGAAATATAGAATGCATTTGAATTGAAATACAAAGCTAGGGAGCAAGGTACCAACAAATATTGATTGCAAAGTATTTTAACTTTAAATTTGTCGATACCAAACTATTATTGGAGCAAGTCAATGAATTACAAGTGCATTCGAGACAAACATTCCAGAATCCTTTCAAGTTGGAGCAATTACTATAAAATTGCCTACAAGTCTAAATTTTTTGGAAAAAGGATGCTGCATAAATCGAAAAACATTACTTTGAAGCAAATTTAAGAACATCTTCGAATTGAGGAAGAGTCACGTTTATGTGATAATTTTATCTTGTATGATACCAAAGTGAATGTGTGATGCCCCGATTTTTCAACATAATCGGTTATTGAGTAGATTGGGAATAATTAAGGTCGATGTGGTGGATGAAGAAGTTGAAATGATGTTTAAGTGCAACGCTTTAAGTGGACTGTTGGTTTTGATTGTTGTAAGCAAATCGGATCAAAGTGAAATTCATTCGTGATTCGAATGCGTAGCACCCATCGCCACACCCCTCCCTATATAACCTCCCTCTTTGCTCTCTACTCTCACTTCCTCCCCCTCATCTTCGTGGAACACCCTCCCCCTCCCTTTGTTTGTTTCCCCCAACGATGAGCGATGCCCTAGCAATGACAGCGACGACATCTCGAGACTTCATGCTTGAGCTCAGCCCCTCAAGCTATCACTCGCTCTCCCATTCTTCCTTCCTCGGCAGCACGACTCCAAATAAGAAGGAAGCAATTTAGCTCGTTTCGTGGACAATTTAAGCTTCGTTTTCTCCATACGATAACTCGAGGCAAGTAACTCTTCAATGCTAACTACTATCTAGCAAGATGACTGTTTGTTTTAACGATTTTAGTTACTTCAAAAATAGGTATTTCACGGGGAATTTCGCTTGCATGGAAGGGAATTGCCCGTGGTTATCCAATCCGTCACTTGGGTTAGCTTTCTCACATCTTGGGTAATTAGAATTCACGAATTGATTGCCTTGGATATTGAAGAATTGGTGGAATTTTTAAGTGGTGCCATGTAAGGGTGTTTGGCCATGGGGTGAAGTATGATCCATGTAGGTTGTAGTTCGTCGAGCGATGCTTTTGGCTATAGTACGATCCTTCAATTAAGGGAAGAATTCGAGAAGTGAAGGACAAGATTATCTCGGAATGGGGTGAATTGGACATGAAAGTAGCATGTAAGGGCGAGTTGGCGGTGAGCTTTAGGGAGCTTTGGGTGAAGTTTCTTTGTTAGATTACCATCCTACATTGGTATCTAATTAGCCGTAGCCCTTATATGTGTATTCTATTGTGGGCTATTATTGTAGCTCTTGATGTTTGCCGATTGTTTGGTTTCCGTTCAAATGAATGGCGAATCGGTTAATTTAGTTGTTCGGTTAGACGTTCTACTTGCTGAGCTTATAGCTCACTCCATAGTTGTTCCTACTTTTTTAGATGTCTAGGTACTAGCGGCTTGAGAATAGCGATGGAGACGGGGCATGCCGACGGTGTTAGTATTCGGGAGTAGACCTGTACCTTTTAAATCCTCCCAATGTATTTGTGTGTTTGTATGACATAAAAAAAGATATGATGAAACGATTACCTATTATATAAAAATAGGTATTTTGAGATGCATGGCTTATATATATTATTTAATGTGTGCTATACAGAGTTAGGAAACCCTATGAGTAAGACAATACCCTATTAGGCATTCCTGCTATTTTCTTTTTGGATGGTCCACTTGCCGGTTCTAGCTATTTTAGCTTATGCGTGTGCCCTCTAACTATCTATAATATCATATTAAATCAAAGTTCTTAATTAGTGTCGAACGACACCATGTGATGTCGGAGCTTTGATCAAGGAAAGGTCACTATAGAATGTTGCGAAAGGAAATTGATTTCAATCTAAAACCCACCAGAATTTGAAACGTAAGAGAGGGCAAAGTTTTAAGAAGACACTAAAGAGGAAAAAAGGTTGTTGCTTCATTTGTGACAAAGAGGGTCACCATGCAAAGGAGTGCAGGTACCCCAAAGTACATTCAAGGACAAGACACATCGGTGGTAAGTGTAGATGATAATATGGTTGAAATAATTATGTGGCCATGGTTCAACAAGGTGTTATTGAACATCAATGTTTCTAAAAAAATTGATGATCTCGTGGCAATGATCTCCACAATCAACTCTATCGAAACTAGTTGGTGGGAAGATTCCGGTGCAACAGTTCATGTGTGTAAGCATTGATCCATATTTAAGCATTTTGAAGAGACTATTGACGTGAATGTGCAAAGGTTGCTGGCAAAGGCACATTGATTTTAGACTTTACTTCGGAAAGAATGTTATCATTCTTAATGTATTATTTATAGACGAAATCGGGAGGAACTTAGTTTCTGTTGATTTACTTTGCAAAAGGGGATTCGGATTGTGTTTGAATCGACAAGGTTATCCTATTGAAGAATGGGTTGTTTGTGGATAAGGATTATGCCAATGACAGCACGTATCTATTGAGTATTAATAATAAGAACCTACCTTCTGCTTACATTGCTAATTCTCCTTTTTTATGGCATATTACATTAGCACATTTAAATTTTTGCTATTTATAAAATATGAAAAAATTAGACTAATGACAAATTTGATAAATGTGAAATCTGTGCTAAGTCCAAATTAACAAAGAAACAACAACATATTAATACGTGGTGGTAAAATGTAGGTAGATAAATAGTTTGGAGATTGCTTGATGTTGAATTTTTGTGGGAGATCATGCATATTCATGTCAAGGCTTGAATATGGTTGAGAATTGTTTAAATGTTCATGAATGTGTGTTTGAAGACTTAAATGACCGTTGCCTGTTCTTCGATTTTTATGATTTTTTTGTGAGTTCTTTTTTTCACTTGAATCTGAGAGAAAACTAGTGACATAGGAGTTGTAGCCAAGATCATAATCTTTCCAAAGATATAAAAGTCACCAAAATCGGACATCATTTTCTTAGAAAATGTTCAAGCTCAAAATAGTAACAGGATTTTGGTTTTGATCTTAAAAAGTTGAGAACTTGTGAGGGAAAATTCCAATTAAGAATTCGAAATGTCCTCATTGTCTCATATAAGGGCCTGAAGTTAATCTTATTTCAAATAAGGGCATGAAGCGCTAAAATTATTCAAAAAAGGATCCGGCCGAAACGCATTTTCGTCCTTTACTTTTTTGAATTTTTTCTGTTTTTCTTTTCTATTTTTCTATTTTTATTTTTATCTTTTCTTTTCTTTTTCTTTTTCTCCTTCTCCTCCCCTCCCCTCCCCGGGCCATCGCAGAGGGTCGAAGAGGGCCACCTCGCATAGGACGGCGTCGAGCGAGGGAGAGGGCATCCCTCGACCCGGGGTCGTCACTTAATGTCGACTAGGGTGAGGGTGGTCCGCCGCCGGCCCAGGTAAGGGCGGCCCTTGCCCGAGGGCCGACGATGGCTTAGGGAGGGGAGGGGAAAAAAGGAAAAATAAAAAAAGAAAGAAAATGAAAAAATGAAAAATGAAAAGAAATGGAAAAAAGAAAAGAGAAAATACTCAAAGAAGCAAAGGAGGAAAATGCTCTTCGACAAGGCCCTTTTTTGAAATAATTTAAGCACTTCATATCTTTATTTGAAATAAGGTCCATTTCATACCATTTTTTGAGATAATGAAGTTACTTTAGGCCCTTAATCGAAATTTCCCCTTTAGTGACCACTTTGATTTCCTCTACTTCCCGAGGCTCTTTGCAACCAGCTAAAATTGTTAATTTCACTAGTGTGACTAGAATGAACCTTACACTTGCTCCCCCTAAGGAGATAAGCAAACTTTTCAATGTTCGGGACAGCCGATAACTTGGGCACGATATGGTTTTGAAAATATCCTGGAGCAACCTTCACAGTTTCGCCTACCTTTCCAAGCTTCTCTATGCTTTGAAAACTTCAAAAGGAGTTCATATATAGTGTTGAGAAAAACTTCTTTCCGAATATTTTGATTCTAACAAAACTATCCTTATTCGAAAAGAATCCGTATAATGTGTATAATATCATGTTGCAGAATGAACAAAAGCTTATATTGATCCAACTCTGGTATTTAAACTCAAGTGGAAGTAGTCATATATTTGCTTTGAAGTAATTCGGATAGTGTGTATGATCACCCTTGAAGATTGCTTTGATATGAAGCTTTACATTACATATCGAAGGACTTTATTAAGGTTCGTGTCACTATTCGAAAATCTATTAAGATTGAGATGGTCTCTACTTTGAAGATTGCTTCGAATAACGTTTAGATTCTCGCGACTTCTTTCAAACAGATTTTGAAAACCCACTTTTGGTAGATTTTCGATAATGGCGATATCTTTTATGGAAGTTTGCAATATTTGATTGAAAATATATTTCTTCAATCAAATTAGAAGAGTATCTATGATTGGATATTACCTTCCAAAAAAAAAATTTTGTGATTTATTCGAATTAACTTTACTTTTGGTAATTGATGATTTAGTTGTATGGACGACTGAATCTTGAGAGTTCGACTACCATACTCTCCAAAACGGCTACCATATCTTCTCAAGATATAGTCTCAAACAATCATGATTGATGACGTCCAATCAATGATTGAAGAGCGATCCTTTGAAGGATTGTTTGATGGCTAGTTTGGAAGCAAATGAGTATAAAAAAAGAACCATGATGACCAGCGAGAGGAAGTCAAGAACATATAATTCAAAAGTGCCTAAGCTGTTCAAATACACATACTTGTTTGAGAGAATTCAAAAGTTGTATGTGAGGTATTGCAGAACGACTGAGTGTATCATCTCTTGTAACCTCCATTGATCCTTTCTAGTGGAATCTAGCCAATCGACCGTCATCGTGGGAGAGTGGACGTAGGCATAACAAGCCGAACCACTATAAACTTAGCGTGTAAGTTTTCTTTCTCTAAACTCTTTTTGTTTAGATCACATGTACGTTATTTATTATTCTCATTCGATTGGACTTGAAACTGTTTAATTCCGCATTAAGTTTCAAATTAGTTTAGAAGCACCTATTCACCCCCTCCTCTAGGTGCCATTGCTAGTTACAACAATTGGTATCATAGCATGTTGCTCATATTTGTGGAGTGTTATTTGGTTCGAGTTAACGATCTATTATGTCTAGCAATAACTTCTCAGAACAAGGTGACTCACTCTATGGCAACAAACCGCCATACTTCGATGGGAAAGATTGCAACATGTGGTGCAACAAAATGAAATGGTTCTTTAAGGCATCCGATGATCCGATGTGGGATGTTGTTGTCAATGGGGTTGTACCTACTGTCACTGCAACACCATCTAGTGGAAATGAGACTGGTGCAAATGCTACAAAGAACACTATCCGATGCGAAAAGGCTAAAAGATAAGGACTTGATTCTAAAGTTGTTTATGCATTATCTTGTGCACTGTCTACTCCTTTATATAATTGTGTTGCGTAAGAAGAATATGCAAAGGCTATATGGGATATACTTCATGTGACATTTCAAGGAACCGCCAGAGTAAAGGAAACAAATCTTAGCATTCGCGCTAAGTGACTATGAAGCTTTCAAAATGAAACCAAATGAATCCATTGCAAATATGATTGACAGATTCCAAATCTTAGCAAGTGGACTTGCAAGACAAGGTGCTCCAATTGCTGAACCGATGCAAGTAGGGAAAATACTTCGAGGTCTCATAGATGACTGGAACTACATCAAATCCTCAATACATGAGTGTCAAACAATCGGACCTTTGTCGTAGTTGATGAGCTTGTTGGAACTTTACAATCCTATGAAATAGAATGAACAAACAAGACAAGAGATTCTAAAGGTAAGAAGTCTATTGCACTAAAATCTAAGGTTAATCATGATTCATCTAACTCGAGATAATGGAGAAGAAGATGATGAGGAGCTTGCGCTCATGGTGAAAAAGGTTAGAAAGATGGCTCGAAGAGGTAAAAACTTCAAAGGGAAAATACCATTCAAGAAAAATGATCGAAGTTCTCGAGTAATGACAAAAAGGAAAACAAAGATGTAATGTGTTTTCATTGCAAGAAGGTAGGACAAATCAAGCCAAGTTATCTTATTCTAAAGAAAGATAAGATCAAGTATGAGAAGTATAAAAAGGCACTAAAAGCGGAAACTCTAAGTGATTCGGATGATAGCGAGGATGATTACGCAAATATTTGTTTGATGGCGAAGTTAGATTAGAATCGAATCATACTCAAGTTCGAATCGAAGTTGAGGTATGTCCTTCGAACAACCCGATGAAGTTACATAGTATATTGATGAACTATGCAAAATTTACAAGAAGCCCTTAAAAAGGTTTCAGTTTTGAAAAAGGAAATTTCCTCTTTAAAACAGCAAGATATTTCACAAAAAGCTAAGATCAATTTCTTGCAACATGAATTTCATCGAGATGAAGGAAAAATTGTGATTTGGTTTCAAAGAAAATGATTCTTTGAAAATTGAAATTGAAATTGAAAATATTTCTAAAAGATTTATACAGAGTTTGAAAAATTTAGAAAACATTTTTTCCAAACAAATTCTCTTCAATGACAAATTTGGTTTGGGTTTCAAAAGAGAAAGTGACCTCAAAAATAGATTCCCTAAAGCAAATGATAGGATTTTTTGAAAACCTTCCACATCTGCATATAGATAGCATTTTCAAAAATAATTTACAAGATCTTATGTGTGACAACCTTGTGTAAACTGTGGTGATCCTAGTCATGTCAAGGATCATTGTATGAAAGTATGGAGACTTGTTGAAAGAAAGTTATCGGGCATTACTAACTCAAATGGACCCATAAAAGGATGGGTACCAAAGAAACAATAAGCTACTTTTTATTTGCGGGTACCAAAGAAAAGAAAGGACAAATGATTTTTAGATAGTGGAAGCTAGAGTCATATGACAGAGCGATCCAGGAAAATTCATTCAATTCGCGAGCCGCAACGATAGAAGTGTGTCTTTTCGTGAGAATAACAAAGGAAAAGTCATTAGAAAAGGAACTATGAGGATTCGAAACTTGACAATAAATTATGTTTCCTTAGTCAAAGGACTGAACTACAATCTTATATTTGTAAGTCAACTTCGTGACTCTGGTTATCAAATTTATTTTCAAGATTCAAAATGCACAGTATTAGCAAAGACAAGAAGCAAACCTTCACCGGCCAAAGACATGGAAATATTTACCTTCTTGATGTTGATTCCCAAGAACTAAAGTATCTCATCTCGATCAAAGATGAATCGAATTATGGCACAGAAAGTTAGGCCATATCGAGTATGAAGCATATTTCAAAATTATCTGCTAAGAAGCTTGTTCGAGGTTTGCCATAAACAAATTTTGAGAAATCATAACTTTGTTCAGCTGCACCCTAGGTAAGTAGGTAAAAAGCTCTTTTAAACCAATAAATCAAGTTTCTTTTAAACGAACTTTGCAATGCTTCATATGGACATTTTTTGTCCCAATAGAACCTTAAGTCTTGGAGGTAAGAAATATTGTCTTGTTATTATTGACGACTTCTCTAGATATACATGGGTATTATTTCTTGCACTAAAAAATGATGCTTTTTAATCTTTTTCAAAATTTACAAAGAAGGTTCGAACAAAAAGGTTATGCTATTTCTTGTATAAAAACGGACCATGGTGGTGAGTTTGAAAATTAAAGCTTTTCAAATTTTTGTGATGAGTTTGGAATACAAGCATAATTTCTCAACCCCCTTATACTCTTCAACGGAATAGGGTAATAGAAAGGAAAAATCGTTCTCTACAAGAAATGGCTAGAACTCTTTTGATTGAAAGCAAACTTGCTTCTCACTTCCGGGCGAGTAGTTTCCATGGCTTGCTATGTTTTGAATCATATTTCTTTTAGACCAATTCGTGAGAAAACCCCCTATGAGCTTTTTAAGGAAAGAAAAAATGATATTGCATATTTTCGTGTGTTTGTGTGTAAATGTTTCACTCTGAAAAACGCTAACGATCGTATTGGCAACTTTGATAATAAAAAAATCAGATGAAGGTATTTTCTTGGGATACTCATCAACGAGTAAAGCCAAAGTCTACAACAAAATCAAACATAAGTTCGATGAAAGCCTTAACAATGATCAATCTAAACTTGCTCAAGTTCCTTTTCTTTCACAAAGTTCATATTCACGGAAAGAATTTGAAGGGAAGAAAGACTCGAGAAAAAATTACTATCTCTAAAGATATTCGAAAGAAACACATCAAAATGAAGTAACTTCGAAGAAAGTGCAGCTTGAATCGAAGATCTTATTACACAAGCTGAATGTGTTAACAAGAACTAGAAACACAAATCCAATCATCCTAAAGAGCTTATCATGGGAAGCTTGGATGAAGGCATCAAGACCATATCAAAATTCAAGCAAGCAATAAGCAACATAGCTTTAGGATTTGAAGTTGAACCCAAGGGGATTGAAGAAGCACTTACAAGATGAAAAATGGATCAATGCAATGCAAGAAGAGCTACATCAGTTCAAGATTAATAATGTCTAGGAACTGGTTTCAAGACCTAAAAATCGTCCAATTGGCACTAAGTGGGTGTTTAGAAACAAAGATGATAAGGAAAAGGTTGTTAGAAATAAAGCAAGACTGGTAGAAAGCTAAAGGCTATTCTCACGAAGAGGGAACAGATTATGATGAAACTTACGTACCTATTGCCATGTTAGAAGCCATTAGGCTACTTCTTGCTCATGTTTGTCACAATGAATTTAGACTTTTTCGGATGGACGTGAAAAGTGCATTCCTAAATGGATATATCAAAGAAGAAGTCTATGTTGAATAATCTCCTGAATTTGAAGAACCTAGAGGAAAAGATTTTGTCTATGCTTTGAAGAAAGCACTTTATGGATTAAAGCAAGCACCTCGTGTTTGGTACGAGAGATTAAGTAGCTTTCTATCTTAACAACGTTTATCAAAGATAATGTTGACACTACTTTATTCATTCAAAAGTAGGGTAAGGACATTTTACTTGTTCATATTTATGTAGATGATATAATTTTGGTTCTTCTAATGAATATCTCTGCAAGAATTTCTCTAAAGTGCTGCAAGATGAATTTGAGATGAGCATGATGGGAAAACTAAGATTCTTTCTTGTTTTGCAAATTCATCGATGAAAAGTGGAACTTTTATTCATCATGAGAAATATAAAATGGAGATTGTCAAGAAGTTTGGTCTGAAAAATTGCAAGAAGACCGAAACTCCAATGTCATACTTCTCCAAACTTGATAAAGATGAGCATGGAAAAGAGCTTGATCCCAAACTCTATCGCATTATGATTGGATCACTTTTCTATCTCACGGCTTCAAAACCAGATATATTATATAGTGTCCGTCTATGCGTAAGATTTCAATCTAGTCCAAGAGAATCTCATCTTACAGCTATTAAGAGGATTATAAAGTATATTGGGACTTTTCCTAAATATAGGCTTTGGTATTCTAAAGATTTAGAATTTGTTTTGAAAGGATATTCAAATGCAGATTTTGCTGGATGTAAAATTGATAGGAAAAGTACTTCCGGAACATGTCAACTTATAGGCAATATGCTTATTTCTTAGTATTCCAAAAAGCAAAGCACAATTGCTCTCGATGCAGAAAAGCTAAATATGTATATTTAGGAAGTTGATGTGCTCGGATTCTTTGGCTAAAGCAACAATTAAAGGACTTTGGAATAGAGTATACGAATGTGGAAATTAGACGTGATAATACAAGCGCTATCAATCTCACCAAGAATTCTATTCTTTATTCAAGGGCGAAACATATTGAGATTAAACATCACTTCATTCGCGACCATGTTCGAAACGGAGATGTCCACATTTAGTATGTTGATACGAAGAATCAACTTGCAGATATATTTATTAAACCTTTGGACAAAGAGGCCTTCAATTTTATTAAAGATGAGTTGGCTATTACTAATCCCTTACTCGAGATTCCTTAAGAACAGGTTCGCTCGAGGTTCAAAGTCAAAAGTTCAAATGCAATCCATAAAAACATGCGTTCGAAGAACACTCTAAAAGGCAAGTTCGAAGATTGAAAAGGTAAATGATTTCTTTTCAAAAATTAAGGTAAAAGATCTTAAATCTCTCCATATGTTCTTGATTGATTTTTTTTGTTGGTTGTTTGATTTATTTGAAATTGATTTTATTTCCAAAAATAACCATTTTACATATTTTCTCTTCAATTTTTCAAGAAGGGAACACGAACCGTCACTTCTTTATGAAACGATTTATATTTCCAAAACTCTCTTTCTTTCAGTCTACAAGCCCTAATCCCGAAATTGCTTTATATTTCAAAATCTCTCTCATTCCTCGAAAACCTCCTTTTGTTTCTCTCAACTCTCAAAGTTTTCAATCTTTTTCATCCAATGGCTCTAAAATCATCCTCCTCTACAAGAAAACCTACGTGATGACACCGAGAGACAAAGAAGGAAGTCAACCCGTGTGTTTAGGAGACTTAGATCACAAGATATCACACATGTTGAAGTGTCGGGGTTTGAATGTGAAGAAGAAAGAGAAGCTCTTCAAAAGAAAACAGGTTTTTTTGCAACAGAGTTTGATGAATGTGTTGCTCGCTTTTGTCTATTAAACCTCTTTACAATAGCTTCAAGAAACTTGATGATAATGAAGCCATATTAAGTTGTTGTTGAATATTCACAAATTTGCTAGTGAGGAAGACTTTTTGGCAATTTTGAAAATGCATTTACGTGCCGTCACTCTAACTACGGTAGAAATGCCAGAAATTGTATCTCGAAACGGAAAGGAAAAGGCTGTGACCACCAACTTGTGGAAGCCGAAGAGATCTCCTGCTAAGGGCATTGTGTTTAGGTCTAGGAGAAGATAGTAAAGGTGATGTTCAAGGTAGACCAAACGATGATGATGATGTGTTGTTCAAGGATTTTAAGAGAATCGAGAGGGGTACTAAAGGAAAAGGTTTTTAAGAACTCTTTGTTTTTAAGCCAAAAACATCTCGAGAAGTTTGAAAGCTTGAAGGCAAGAGAAGTTATACCCCATAAGGTGTTTGATTTGATATACTTGATGATGTTGGAATCACTATTCGAAAGCACCTTAAGCGAGATGAAGCTTGATGTTTTTGCAACTCAAAGGAGGAATATTTTTTTAGATCCGACTACCTATTTTTACTCCAATTTGTGTTTCAACAACTTTGATTCCTTGTTTTATAATGTTGGAGAAGTTCAAGTACTACTTGCATGTCGAGAATTTGGTATAGGTGATGGGTGTTGAAGAAATGAACTTTACATCTTTGGATGTTTCACCCGAGGAGGCTTATGGTTTTCTTCTTTGGAAAAAAAAGTTTTTCTAGAGAATCAAAAGCACGCATTGCATACAATGATTTTCCTTTGAAACACATTGTAATGCATAAGGTTGTTATTGAGTGCTTAAGACCCAAGGCTACTTTAAAGACGAGATATCTCTAAGTATGAGGCTAAGGCGATGTAGGGTCTACTAACAGGAAAGAAGATATATCTTGCACACACGCCTCCTCTGTACATGTACAAAAAGTTCGAAGTCAAAGGGGCAACTACCCTATGTTGGACTGATCTTTAGGATTATGAACTTTCATAATGTCAAGATCCCTAAAGAACTCCTTCAAAATGAAGGACAACTCATGGTTGTTGGTGAAGCAATGATTCAAAAGATGGGTTTTAGACTTACCGCAAGTGGTTGGAGAAACAAGAACATGGAAGTTGTTCTTGTAGAATTTGAAGAGAAAATAAAGCAGAGATCAGCAAAAAGAAGAAACACCATATCTAGTAAAGGAGGTGGTTGAGTCCTCGGACGATGAGGAATTGGTAGAAGAAGAAGTTGATTCAAGGGAATCGAATCGAAGCTACTCTTCCAATCTCTTCTCGCAAATGGTGAAGAAGCAAAGCAATGATGCTTTGGAGATGGAGGAAGTCTCGCACGAGTAGGGGTTGCCCGAAGACAAAGAAGAGGGCCTTCATAAGACTCCCGAACAGAGCAAATATGATGGAAAGAAAGAAACTTCTGCCGAGAGAGCAAAAAGAGAGAATAAGCATGCTCAATAAGAGTACATCAAAATGTGGGAGGAAGATGTGGCAGCTTCTAAAAGAAGAGAAGCTAAGAATACTCGAAAGATTATTTGAGAAGAAGGATTCTCGCTGAAAGTGTAGAGAATCCTAATCAAAGTCTTATTGAGAGAGAGAAAGATGAATCGAAAGAACAAAATCTGATGAGGAAAAGCAAGCGCTTTTTGATAAAGAACAGGATGATGAGCTATGGGACGCTCAAAGGAATGAACTTGAACCTACAACAAGTGTTGATGCACTCTTACCGAGTCCAAGTTTGTCTAAGGACAATATGCAATTAGATTTACTTGAAGAGAATCTTGTTGTTTTAGAATTTATTGCTAAAATTCTAAATCAACCAGATCAAATTCATGGGGAAAATCAAGGAACACTTGAGGCCTCGATCAATGGTTAAAGGCAGAATGAATTTGTAGCTCGGGATGAGCACACTGGTAATGTATGCACGAAACCTAGTGGAGATAAAGTTATTGCTTAGGGGGCAATCTTTGATAGACTTAGATGCAGCTCTTGTCGTTTCTAAAGATGCAATGAGAGAAATAGATGCGTTTGTAAATGAATCCGGAAGAAAGTCTTCAAAGAACAACAGTTTCAAATTCAAGGGGTGAAAAAGCTTCAAAAGGTTCTAGATTACGCCACCAAAGGCAAAGCACCGCAGAGGATAAAGGAACAAGCACGACTCCAATCGGAAAGTTGACTCCTATAGAAACTCAGAATGCTTTTATTGTAGAGCTTCTAAACACCAAGTCATCCCAAATTGTTGTTCAGAAGGAAACGGAGAAGCTTCAAAAGGAAGTGATTCAAAAATTGGATGCTTTAGAGAGTCTAGTTGAAAGGAAGCTTAACAGTTTTGAGAAAATGCTCGAACTCTACAATAAACTTTTCTATTTAGAGATGGCAAGCTTACGTACCTACATATCGATTCATGATGAGAAGATTGTTCAGGATTTTCCTCATCTTCAAGCCTTCCGAGACTATGCTCTTAAAGTTGCAAAGGATTACAAGAAGGATCTTGTCGAAGAGGCAAATGAGGGTGAAAAAGAACAAAAGGATGATCCTTCATCTTCTTCAAAATCACCACCACCACCGTCCGTTTGAAAATGTCATTTCAAAAGTCTTTGTTTGAGTTGTTTTTTGTTTTAGATTGAACTTCTTTGGTTTGCTTGAACAATATTTTGATCCGTTACGTCCTTATTATGGGCCGACATCTTAGTTATTAAATGAAATATGCTTCTTATGATGTTGTCTTATTGTTTTCCTACTATGACAAAAAGGGGGAGAAGATGCCTCTGTGTTTATTTATTGTGCAGGGATTGTTCTCTCACAAGACAAAAAGAATACGTGCTCTTATCTTCTATCAATATCGGGTGATATTTTTTCCAAATGCACATCATCATGATAAAGTTTCACCGTTGTTATTAGATTATCTCTTATGAAATCTTTTCCGAGCTTACACTTCTTTATCAAGTTCATTCCAATATCTACTTTTGTTGAGGAAGTTTTATCATCATCAAAAAAGGGGAGATTGTTGATAAAACCTTCCTTCTAAATATTTTGATTCCGACAAAACTATCCTTGTTTAGAAAGAATTTGTATAATTTGCATAATGTGTTGTTGCAGAATGAATAAGTGAACAAAAGCTTATATTGATCCAACTCTAGCATTTAGACTCAAGTGAAAGTAGTTATATATTTGGTTAGAAGTAATTCGGATGGTGTGTGTGATCGCCTCGAAGATTGCTTTGATCCAAAGCTTTACATGACATATCGAAGGACTTTATTAAGGCTCAATGTCATTGTTCGAAAATTTGTTAAGATTCAAATGGTTTGTACTTCAAGACCGCTTCGAATAATGTTTAGATTCTACGACTTCTTTCAAACAGGTTTTAAAGACCCACTTTTGGTAGGTTTCCGATAATGGCGGTATCTTTTATGGAAGTTTGCAATATTTGATTGATAAGATATTTCTTCAATCAAATCATAAGAGTATCTATGATTGAATATTACCTTCCAGAATTAAGTTTTGTGATTTATTCGAATTAACTATAATTTTGGTAATTGATGATTTAGTTGTAAGGGCGACCGAATCTAAAGAGATCGACTCTACGCCAACGGCTACCATATCTTCTCAAGATATAGTCTCAAATAATCACGATTGATGACGTCTAATCAATGATTGAAGAACGATCCTTTGAAGGATTGTCCAACGGCTAGTTTGGAAGCAAAGGAGTATAAAAGAATAACCATGGTGACCAGCAGAGGAAGTCAAGAACATATAATTCAAAAGTGCCCGAGCTGTTCAAATACACATACTTGTTCGAGAGAATTCAAAAGTTTTATATGAGGTATTGTAGGAGCGACTAAGTGTCTCATCTCTTATAACCTCTATTGATCCTTTCTAATAGAATCCAACTAATTGGCTATCATCATGGGAGAGTGGACGTAGGCATAACAAGCCGAACCACTATAAATTCAACATGCAAGTTTTCTTTCTCTAAACTCTTTTTGTTTAGATCACATGTACGTTGTTTACTGTTCTCATTCTGATTGGACTTGAAACTGTTTAATTCCACATTAAGTTTCAAATTAGTTCAAAGCACCTATTCATGCCCCTCCAGATGCCATTGCTAGATACAACATATAGATGCCAAGAAACCAATATAAAAGGTAATAACTCAGCATTTTCAACCCTCTCATCATGGTGACTATAACTTTCAACTTCCTGGAACTTGACTCCTTGACAGCCACAGGTATGGAAGATTAGATGCACTGTGCCGTCGGAACTTCAAACGGAAGCCCATCGGACAATCTGCCGAATGTCATTTCTCACACATTGTATAGAAGAGATTTTACGGTGTCTCTCCCGGACTACCTTTTTCCAGCCTGAAACAAACTTACAGCTAGTCATAAGTAGCTCAAAACTCTAGAACACACGCGCAACAAATAACTCGTATTGTAACATCGAATTCTCTTCTTAGCCATAATGGGGTCAAACTACTGATCAAAGCGAGGATATCACTGTTTAGATCTAATTCCGGGTTAGTAATCTAACTCATGACCACTAATGCACAAACTGAAATAGATGGACATTAGTAACATCAATCTTCACGAAGCACGGACAATGTGTTGTTTTCGAAAATCACCTTCCTTCCATGGGATGAGCAGGGGGTGGAGCAAGGACAGGGATCACGTTCCTTGTTCCTGCCCTGGAGGCGGGGCAGCCCTACCGCGTCCCATTGCGGGCAAAATTCCAGCCATAAGTTTTCCACGCAGCCATGGAAGCCCCTTTGCTTCATCGATACCCTCTTATTTCAGTTTTGCCCTTTACTTGCGCTCAATCATGGAGACTCTAAAACCAAGTACGAAAAGGCTGCAAAGGTGTCGCGTCGCTGCTCGTTGCGAGTTTGATGAAGGTGGCAAGAAAAGCTGTGAGCGACTAAGCGGGTCTATGTTTAAGAGGAAGACCGAGGATGGACTGGGGAATCGAACCTATAACTTTGGACATGCATATCAAGTCATGGACCACTCCACCAATCCTTTGTTGGTCAGTTATTAGCAACAGGATATCTGAAAACAAACAGGAAAAATGAGAAGCAATCGGAAATGAACCTAGCAACTCGTTTGGTTATAGGAATGGAATAAAGTTACAATGTAACGGCTATAACATTGCATTGTAGTAGAGGTGTAATCCCTATTATGATGTTCATTTTAAGTAAAGTAATACTAATTACGTTGTTTTGTTTCATGAATGACGTGTAACTAGGGAAAAATACCATCGGAACTTTCAAAATAGCCTATGAAATCAGAATTAGACTGAAAATAACTATCGCACTTTAATAGTCAACCATAATTTGTGAATTAAGTGCCACATATATGTAATTAGGCATGTAATTAGGGCAACTAGGTTGTGATTTGCATAGGTTTGCTCAGGAGGAGGTTTGATATGTGTGAGATCAACATTGACCAGTTACTACGATGCCAACACAAAAGACAAGAATAGATGATTGGGCCGCAAAACACGATATTTGATATTTCGTGATTTTAGGGGCATTTTATGTTTGTCCCCCCTAACTCGAACTCCCTCGTCCCCTGCTGAAGTTCACTTTTATTTTTAAATTGTTACATAAATACGAAATATTTTCACACAAAAATGACACCACTTTACTTGTCTTGAGAAAAGTTTTGTTGAAATATCGGTACGTGTTGCTATTGTGGTTGTCGTTTTGACAAAGGCATGCATTTGATTGCTAATTAGTCCATTAAATTTTCCAGCCGAATCATTGGGGTGTCGTTTATATTCCCTTGAGATAGAAAAGCACGTGGGTTCCACTCCACGCTGAATAGGCAGGGGGTCCCGAAGAGCTGTCCCAACCGGTGGTCTCAAGAGGGCAGCGCCCCCGAACACCAGAGAACTTTTATGGTTTAAAGAATGTAATTTTTCATGAGTAGCTTGGGCTTAAGACTCATGAATAGCTACTGCTATATAAATTCTTTTTCGCTTGTAATAGAGTAATGTAACTAGATATGTGAGGTGCTATTTATAATGAAATCCCTCCGCTAGACGTAGCCCTAGTTTAAGGGTGAACCAAGATAATCTCGTGTCTCAATTTTTTCTTTCTCGCTCGTTTTACTTCACTGCAATCGTGCGCTAATCATAACACGAATGGTCAAGATTAAGTTGTGCATGAGAAGTTGAAACTTGATAAAGTTTAGGACAACATTTCTCATATCATTGAAGTTGGAAGTGCTAGTAGTTAGAATCAATAGCGTATAAAAAACAGAAAAAGGTAGAATTATGGATGATTATCTCATGAACAATGCTAGGAATTTTGTGGAGATAATTTCAAGAAGAACCCCTTTACATATCCAAGCTGATTAGCTATAGACGCAAAATCAAGATTCAGCAAAATGGCTACTTTTCAAAGGATTGCAGTAGTCATGAGTGTGATTTTTCTCACTCTTCATGTCGCGAGCAGTGATCCCGCCGTGTTTCTTGTGAACAAACAATGTAACGTAGACATATATCCAACAAATAGTCCCTACGCTTCTAGCGTCTTAGACGTTATTGGCTGTTTATTAGCTAATACTATAGATTCAGGTTACAATTTCTATTGCCTAGAAAGCGGGGATAAGTATACCGTGAGTGGCATAACTTGTGTACGGCATTCACTTGAGTGCCATAACTTTCAAAACGTTCACTTGAGTGCCATAACTTTAGAAAATCGTTCACTTGAGTGCTACGTCAACTTTTCCGGCGTCCACGTCAACTTTTCCGGCATGCCACGTCAGCTTTTCGGCTCACGTCAGCTTTTTCGACGTCTACGTCAGCTTTTCCAGCATCTACCTCAGCGATGGCACTCAAGTGAACGATTTTTAAAAGTTATGGCACTTAAGTGAACGTTTTGAAAGTTATGGCACTCAAGTGAACGCCGTACAAAAGTTATAGTACCGATAGTGTACTTATCCCCTAGAAAGTGAATGCAGCATGCAGTGGGATGATTTCTCATCCAGATTGTAAGGAACGCCTGGCTCAACCTCTTACTTGGATATATCATAACTGTGAGTACAACGTTGGTGTTCAAGCTCAGTTAACTGATTTCAAAATCCGACACAAAAATTATAAATTATCTTAGCAACCGTATTTACTTCTTTGTAAAGAGCTTGGAGCTCCTCTCACCAAATTTTCATCCTCACAAGTGTGGACGGCTGTATTTTCCATTTGAAATAATTGATAAGCACTTTAGTGTAGCTTTATAGTGAAAATAGGACTTGGTAAATTTATCATTTCAATAAAGTCATAAGAAAAGCAGACATTGTTATTCTTGCTCTTGGAGTTCTAAAGCAAAGCGTTATTATTTGTTTGCTGCACATGATAGAATTAGAAATTCTCGGTCGTGAAGAATATTATTAACAAAATTTTACAGCTCCAAATCCCATAACAATCAGAATTGGCTCAGGAAAGTGATTTGTAGCTACCAAACTCAAAATGGCCGTCGTATTAGTTGATAACACTTGAATATCTTTTCAATTGATAGTGCCACGTCAATCAAGGCTAGTCATTTCAATTAAAAATCATGAAACTTCTTCACGGAGACTTAAATATTACAATTAGGATATGTTTATTTCGCCAATAGTAACTTTTTAAAAAATATATTTTAAGTTTTTTTAAATGGCCAACTTGAAACCGATTTCAATTTAAGGAAACCGCCACAGTACAAAAGTGAAAAATGATTCCCAAATTATTCAAGTGGAAAGTGATTTCTGATCGAGATTGGCGCCGCTCTTTTAAAGTTGAGCTCTTGTTAATTTATGTTTCGAGTTTTAGCATGTTCGAGAAATCTCAACAAATCCATTTTATTATTTGGACTGAGATTCATCAGACGATGTAGTTTCCTCGATTGGTTTCCAAGGAAGGGGCTAAGGTTATTGGTTTATTCGGTTTTGGTCACAAGGGATGTGTTGTTTTTTGACTCCTACATGTGGCCCCACAAGAGAAATTAAAATCTCCCGGAAAGCCACCAAAGTTAAATATGAGGGCTCACATATTTTTAAGGTCTTTGTAAGAGGGCAGAAAGCAAATAACATACAAGACGCTCTTGCTTCTGGCCGACATAGAGCTTTATTTTGTGTTGTGAGTTTCATATTTAATTGATTTGTTTGTATGTAAACATGGTGAGTTTGAACTTAATCTTAGTGTGGGAGAAACTTGAGCATAAGAGCGAATATAACTTTAATTCTCTGATTAGGAGTGGATTATTTTCTATTTGCCCTCCTTGTGAAGTAGGTACCGACAATCGGATCGAACCATGTAAATCTCTAGCATCCTCATTGTTCCTTGTTTATTTCCACTGTGATTTGGCGTTGATTTAATTGCAACATTCTACCAGTTTTCACGTTAATTTTAGAACAATTGATATCATAGCTTGAGTTTTTACTTGTCTGATTATTATCTAGATATTCAGTTGTTGCAATTATGTCTGGAGCAAAAATAAAAATTGAGAAGCTTAATGGAAGGAGCTATTGGGGCCCTACTTTTGGGGTTTCGTTTTAGGGAAACAGGATAAGAAGAGTTTAGGGGCATTTGCCTACCCGCACCTGATTTTACAACATGTCATCAAAAAAATTTGAAGATTAGATTTCTTGATCGTAACAAGGCCCATTTCTTGGCCCAAAAAAAGGTCATCTTAGTGTTTTCCAAAACTTTTTAAGTTCCATTGTGTTTTGCCTAAGTCAAGAAATTTAATTTCACCAGTAATCCAAGAAAGTCTATAGAGTTGACTTTTTGGTAAATCACTAAAGTCAATTGTTGGTCAACATTTTCCAAAAAATCAAAAATTGGAAAAATCTTTAGATCAATTCATTTTTACCTTAATTTGACTTTTGTATCATCAAATTTATAAAAAAATTGATCGAAAATCAACTTTCCTTGAAATTAAGAATTTCGATTTCCAATTGGCCAAATTGAAAATTTATTGCTTTCTAGCCATTTTTCGGGAAAAATTCCTTCCCAACATTTGATATGGACGTCATATTGTACTCAATTGTTAAGCCAATTTTGAGATTCCAAGCTTGGGATAAATTTCCCCCATTTTGAGCATTAATCAAGAGTCCAATTAAGTCTTTATGATTGTTGGGTAAACATCTTAAATGATTTTGATGATTTCCAAACTATTCTTAGTATGATACCTTGTTGATGAAGTGTAGGTCTTGTGATAACTGTTAAAATATGTTGTATAGTTTTGTAGGTTTTCCCTTACCTCTCTTCTTTCTCTTTAGTCCCACATAGGAAGAATGCTAGGCTCCTTTTCTCCTCTAAGCCTATATAAAGGCTTCTCATGTACAATGTTTAACACACCATTATTAGAGAACAAATATCATTCTCTTTTAATCTTTCTTTCTTATCATGGTATCAAAGCCAGGTTCATTGTCTTGAAGAGTATGCTCTGCGATTGCCATCAATTGGATCTTCCGCATCGAAAATAAGACAATGAGCTCATTATTTTTTAAAGTATGCTCTGCGGTTGCCATAAATTGGATCTTCCGCATCGAAAATTAAGATAATGAGTTTAGGGCCATCATCCTTGCTCGTTCTAATCCGTGCTTCTTCTTTCTCGATCCTTTCGATCAATTTTTTCCACCTCAATCCATATTTCTAGCTTTGCTAGTGATTTTTTTTTCCTCGTCGTCATGGGTGATTCTAGTGATCGTATTGACGTCAAACTCGATGGTTCAAACTATTCTCTTTGGAAACTATCGGCAATGACAGCACTTGTTTATCGCGACTGTTTGAGCATGTTGAGGGACTTTGTCCTTGTCCCGGTGCTCTTCAAAGTGACTCATCCGATGAAGTTGCGAAACGTCTTGCTGAAATTCGAGCATGGAAAGTTGATGATCGGAAGGCATGGGCTATCATTTTTGGTTCCATTGATCCTGCTCTTCGCCCACAATTTTCTAATATTGTTGAGGCAAAAAGTTTATGGGATCGGCTTGCCGAGATGTTCACCCGGACGGGGGACATTCGAGTTTATCGGTTGGAGCAAGAAGTTTACAATGCTACGCAAGGGTCTCGCTCTATTCGAGACTTCTACAATTACATGCACTCACTTTGGAGTCAACTGGATATTCTTGCTCCTATTCTCCGCCCATCATGCCCGAACCGTACTCGGTGTCCATCTACTCGGCTTCGGACTCAAGATAGGCACCGTCTACATTCTTTTCTTATGAAGCTTGGCTCTCCCTATGAAGGTGTTCGCAGCCAACTTCTTCACCGCTCTCCAAGACCATCCCTCCTTGACGCTGTCAAAGAATTACGATCGAGGAAACTCGTCTTGGTCTTCTTTCCTCCTCGGAAGCTTCCGATTCAACCGCTATTTTGGCTGCTCCACCACGTCCTTCGCCTATTCGTGGTCCTATTCGTGGTCCTCGCCGCCTTTCATGTACGTATTGTCATCGTCTTGGTCATGACGAGTCACATTGTTGGAAGAAGAGGAATGCTTCACGCCTTTCGCATCACCACGAGTCACTACCGCATCTCCAATCTCTCGCCTATTACTCTGGTTTCTCCCTCTACGGATGACCGTATTGCTGCTCTTGAGGCCCAACTTGCCCTATTGAGTCCTTCTCGCCTGTGGTCTTTTTCCGATTCTGGTACTTCTACAACTCTCTCATCTGTTGGAAGCACCACTGCAGCTTACTCCACCTTCGGGTGATATTTCTACTACTTGGGTACTTGACTCAGGAGCTGCTAGACATATGTCTACTTCCGCTTTTTTCTCACTAAGCTCTCGAGCTCAAGCAACCAGCACATTTCTTTACTGCTAATGGTTCTCCTCTACTAGCTACCCGACATGGTACTCTTACCATCTCTGAAGGTTTCAATGTTCCCGATGTGTTACATGTTCCCTCTTTGGCTCTCAATTTATTATCCTTTGGACAACTCACCGATCTTTGGATGTCTTGTAAGCTTTACAAATAGCTCTTGCATTGTGCAGGATCGTTTGAGTGGCAAGATGATTAGCGAGGGCGATGAGACGGGATGGACTTTATATTATGCAAAATCTCCATCTTCCAACTTCCTCTCTTCCTCATCCTGTGTTGGCTACCCTCGATCTTGCTCGGTGGCATCGGCGTCTTGGACATATTCCGTCTTCTCGTCTCACCGTCCTTCACCAACAAGGTGCTTTGGGTCCTATTTCTTCTAGTAGTCTTCCTCCATGTTCTATCGCCCTTTGGCCAAGCAATCTGCTAAGCCTTTTCCTCGTTAGTAACTCTAGAACTAGTGCGATTTTCGATCTTGTTCATTCGATGTTTGGGGTCCCGCCCGCTCTCTTCCAAGAGTGGTTTCAAATATTATGTATCTTTTATTGATGATTATTCTCGTTATACATGGGTCTATCTTATGCGTCAACGTAGTGATTTCTTTTCCATCTATCGGTCTTTTACTTCCATGGTTTCCACACAATTTAATACAAAAATCAAAATTTTCCGTTCGATTCGGGGGAGAATATCTCTCTGGTGTCTTTCGTTCCCTCTTAGCTAGTGATGGTACACTTCCTCGCTTATCTTGTCCTGGGGTTCCAGCTCAAAATGGAGTTCTTGAACGCAAGCACCGTCATATTCTAGAGACCACTCGAGCTCTCTTACTTAGCACATCCGTTCCCACCGAGTTACGGGTGAGGCTCTTCTCACGGCTATTCATCTAATTAATCGCCTACCCTCATCTGTTTCTCCATCAAGACACCCCATTTCAGCGTCTCTACTCTCGACCTCCTAGCTATAATCATCTTCGAGTTTTTGGATGTACTTATTTTGTCATTCTTCCACTCACTGAACGTACAAAGCTTACCGCTCGCTCTATCCCATGTGCATTCTTGGGTTATAGCACCGAGCACAAAGGTTATCGTTGTTATGACCCAAATGACATATTTCTCGTGATGTTACGTTTCATGAACACATCCATTTCTTTCCGACAAATACTACACCTCATGTTTCGTCTCTGTTCCATTTATGGATTTTCCCCGTTGATCTTCTACTCGACTCTTCTAGTCCCTCTTCTACATCGGATCTAGATATATTGCCACCTTCTCCATCTTCACCTATCCCTTGCGCCGCACCTCCCGCCGTATCCGCCCTCGACGATTCTCGCACAACTAGAGCCACGCCCGTAATCCTCCTCGAGATCGGCGTCCACCTCGCCCGGTATGTTGCTGCTACTTCTTATTCTACTCGAGTTTGGTTCCTTTTTAGCTGATGTTCATGCTGTACAAGAACCTAATAGTTATCGCGAGGCGATTCAACATGTAGAATGGCGCCGAGGCTATGTCCGAGGAACTCTCGGCTTTGGAGAGTACTGGTACTTGGGAGCTTGTGCCTCTTCCTCCGGAGTCGCTCCCTCGTATCTTGCCGATGGATATATAAGATTAAGACTCGGTTACGATGGCGGTATTGAGCGTTACAAAGCTCGTCCGGTTGCTCGAGGTTTCTCGCAAGAGTATGGTATCGACTACGAGGAGACCTTGCTCCCGTAGCAAAGATGACATCTGTCCGGTGCTTTATTAGCTGTTGCTTCAATTCGCAGCTGACCTCTCTTTCGGCTTGATGTGAAGAATGCTTTTCTTCACGGTGATCTTCAGGAAGATATCTTTATGCAACCTCCGCCCGGGTCTTGCTCATACCTCTGGAAAGGTTTGCCGCTTGCGACGGGCTCTTTATGGTCTCAAACAGGCCTCTCGTGCTTGGTTTGAGAAGTTCAAGTGATGCTATTCGGTCTGCTTGGTTTCACTCAAAGTGAGGCTGATCATGCTATGTTTGTTCATACCTCTTCTTCAGCTGCACTATTCTTCTTCTTTATGTTGATGATATGGTCATCACCGGAGATGATCGTGACCATATTGAGCATACCAAGCGGCACCTTCAAGAACATTTTGCCATGAAGGATCTAGGACCATTGCGCTATTTTCTTGGGCTTGAGATTGCTCGCATTCACGTGGTATTCTCATTTCTCAGCGAAATATACCGCCGATATTCTCGTCCAGGGCTGCTCTATCGATTCACGTCTTCTTGCCACTCCTATTGAGCTAAATCGAAGTTTTGCCCGGACGATGGAGAACCTCTTTACGATGTCACCCGCTATCGGACCTTGGTTGGCGATCTTATTTATCTTACTATCTCCCGACCCGACATCGCCTATGCTTGTTCATGTTGTCGCCGCGGTTTATTCTTGCTCCTCGAACAACTCATTATGCGGCTGTTCTAAGAATTCTGCGCTATCTTCGAGGCACTTTATAGCGTTCCTTATTTCTACCATCTTCTTCTACTCTCAAGTTGCGTGCCTATTCCGATGCTGATTGGGCTTCCAATGTCACCGATCGCAAATCTATCACTAGTTATTGCATTTTTCTTGGCGATTCACTTATTTCTTGGCGATCCAAGAAACAACATATTGTCTCACGCTCTCACGAGTCCGAGTATCGTGCTATGTCCGACACTCTTGTTGAGATTGTTTGGCTTCGCCGCTTACTTGCCGATATGGGTGTTTCATTTACGGATCCTACTCCTCCGCATTGTGACAACAAGAGTGCCATTCATATCGGTGCAAATCCAGATTGCATGAGCGTACCAAACATATTGAGATCGATTGTCATCCGACTCGTCATCATCTCCAAGCTCGCACTATTTCACTTCCTTTTGTTGGAACCGAGAATCAACTTGCCGATTGTTTTACTGAAGGCTCTTACATCACAACGATTTAAATTTCTTCTTTCCAAACTCTCGTTATTTGACCCACCTTGAGTTTGAGGGGGGTGTTAAAACATGTTGTATAGTTTTGTAGGTTTTTCCTTACCTCTCTTTTTTCTCTTTAGTCCCACATAGGAAGAATGCTAGGCTCTTTTTCTCCTCTAAGCCTATATAAAGGCTTCTCATGTACAATGTTTAACACACCATTATTAGAGAACAAATATCATTCTCTTTTAATCTTTCTTTCTTATCAATAACCACTCCTTGACGGTTGGGAATAATTTCAATCGACCACTTTCACGTCCACTATTCTTCATGAACCGTTTGATCACGCTCTTGGGTAATTGTTTCTCGCTGTATGTAGGTGATCATATAATTGTCCATATCCTTATGACGATTCTCATCAACTTAAATTCTTCTAGTTGCATTATCGGTTACGCCCACGATCCTTATTCTTCGCGATCCCACGATCGGACGCCTAGGTAGTTCTTTTTATAAGGCATAGGGACTTACATAACCGTCGATGACCATTCCATCATTGAGCGTTCAAATCGATAACCGTTCTTTGCTCCGGACACGCACTCATTTCCGACTATTCCAAATCCTTGGCGGTACAATCTGTTGTCGGAGTCAAAATCAATGGCTATTCCAATTCCGTCATCGTATCACGTGGCATTACTATAAATGCCATCCTCAATTAGCACGTGAACATCTTTCGGTGGATTTGTGTATATACGCATGATGACATTTCCGTGTTGTGCGCATAACCCATTCATGCTCTGGTATTCGCCTTGGCTCTCCTTCACGCTTTAGGCTCGGGCGTTGACTTTTTGGTGTCAACGGAAGAACACTAAAATAATTGTTTTTTGGCCAAGAAATGGGTCATCGCTCGATCAAGAACCCTAATCTCGAAATTCTACCATTTTATTGTTAGCGGTCCGCCCTAAGAATCAATTATGATTGATACTCTAATATTAGTTGTGACTTAGGTTGTGTCGGAAAATCGACATTCACTATACTTAGGTAGTCATAATGTCTTGCTAGAGACCGCTTATGATTTGTGGGCCAAAAGAGTTTTGAGCACACTGCTAATGTCTAGTGAACCTACAGGGTCGCACACAACAAATAACCGAATTAGTAAATTTCCTCTGCTTTGAATTTACTTGAGAAGTAAATTGTATTTTCCTAATATCTATACGATTGTGCACGTTATCGGATAACGAATAAACGCACGATCAAGTGGACGGTTTAATAGACGTCGTGGGCCCATACCGCGATCGTGGGGCCCAGACCGCGACTCTAGGGTTATGAATAATAACCCTAGAGATGTCCTAAGATTAAGTTAATCGTCGATTTTCGAGTATCTTAAAAGGAAAATACGGAGAACGGTTCTCTCGCTCACAAAGTTGCAAGAGTTTCTCCGAGATCGACGAGCTAGCACTCGGATCGTCGAAAATTCTGTTCGTGTGTGTGGATACCGGTAGAGGCGCAACGCTGGGGCGCTGATCAAACACGACCGACGATCAATCTGCTCACGATTCCAAAAAAGGTACGCATCGTATTCCCAATTCGATTTCAATATACACATGGATCTTGCGTTAGGGTTTCGTTCCCGCTGCGTTTTAGATTACTATGAAACCCCAACGGTGGTATCGAGCCGCTTGTGTTATATTGAAATTGAATAGCGAACCCTAATTGTCGATACATGTGATGTATGTCCTGGATTAATTCCGAATTAGGGTTAGATGAATTGCTTCGCAGTCTTGATATAATCAATTCGAATATACATGTGATATTTTTCCGAATTGATTACGTGAAATTGACATTAGATGGATTGGGAATATGGATTGATATGATCAATGTACGTATGAAGCGAATTCGAATTCTCAACGTGCGTGGATCAATGTGATTAATCCGAAGGTGTTCTATTAAGAATACGAATTATGAATTTTGTATAGGGATGGTTTAGTTGAAATCGTTCTCTATAGTAGAATCGGTATAAGGGGGCGGGCGGTTTCTGTGAAAACAGAATTGAGAATTCTGTCTAGGTTTGGGCGCCGCCTTGACCCAGCGGGCGCCCGCCCTCGAACCCCAGAAGGGGCGCCCCCTTGACCCCTGCATGGATTGTTCGTACCCGGTAGAATCGTTGTACGATTTGTTATGATGAATGATGTTTTGTTTATGTTTGTAATATGCATACATTCATCATTGTATAAAATACATTCAAAAGGGTCCAAGATAATATTAAGTAATGATATGATGCCTTTCCAATCATACACCTATCAATGCTTGAATCGTCAAAGGATGGGTCCGCCAAAGCGGGTGTCTTTAACTATTTGAGTAAGGTAGGATGAATAATGGTTATTCATATGTCGAGATTGGTTTACTTAACAAGGCTATCAAAATGGTTTTGGGCCTTGAGGCATATACTTTGGGAATAAGATATGAGATATCAACCCCAACAATCGGGAGTTGTATTTGATACAATTGACAAAGAGTTGTCTACCTAAATAACCGAGTCTTGAGCGGTAAGCCAAAGTTTACTCGAGTCTTGGTGAAATATGGGTCTTGACCCACTATACTTATAGGGATATTTTTTTTGTATGAGTATAGTGGGAGTTTATTATAAATTATATTAATGAACAATTCACTTTGCATATTTGTTGTATAGATAATGACATCTAGCTCTGCATCAAGCTTTTCATCACGATCGGTCCTTGAGAAGGACAAGTTGAATGGTTCAAACTTCTTGGATCGGTACGAAGCTTGAGAATTGTTCTCAAGCAAGAGAAAAAGGATTATGTCCTGGAAAAACCACTCCCCAAGAAGGCACCTCCTTCCAATGCTCCCCATGCTTAGAGGAATGCTTACCAAAAGCATAAAGATGATGCATTGGATGCATCATGTCCCGATGCTAGCTACCATGAACTCGGACCTTCGAAGCGGTTTGAGAACGTGGAGGCCTATGATATGATCGAGAACCTAAAAAATCTGTTTCGAGAACAGGCACGCACCGAAAGGTACCAGACGGTAAAGTCCTTGATTGAGTGCAAGCTAGCAAGTGGGAGCTCGGTTAGCCCACATGTCATAAAGATGATAGGTTTTATTGAAAACCTGGAGCGACTGGGATCTCCCATTAGCCAAGAGTTAGCTCTTGACATTATTCTCCGTCTTTGCCTCATGATTATGACACGTTTGTTATGAACTATAACATGCATAATCTGAATAAGACTTTGATCGAGCCGCATGGGATGCTCAAAACTAGCTGAGCGAGAATATCAAGAAGGACCCTACCCCTAGTGTTCTCATGGTTCAAAAGGGGAAAGGCTTTAAGAAGCCGGGGATGGCAAAGGGTAAGGGCAAGGGCATTAAGCCCAAGCCCGACCCCAAGACCAAACCAGGTCCGACTCTGATAACTTTGTCTGCTTCCATTGCGGAATCAAAGGGCACTTGGAAGAGGAATTGCAAGAAATATTTGGAGGATCTGAAAAAGAAGAAGGGAAGTGAGACTTCCACTTCAGGTATTTATGTTATAGAAGTAAATGTTACTACTAGCTCTACTTCATGGGTATTAGATACCGGTTGTGGTACTCACATTTGTTTGAATGTGCGAGACTAAGGCAAAAAGTAGAACGCGCAAAAGGTGAAGTGGAACTACGAGTTGGAAATGGAGCAAGAGTTGGTGCATTAGCCGTAGGGACATATGATGTAGCTTTACCTTCCGGCATGATTTTAGAACCGAACAATTGCTACTATGTACTGCTATACGCAGGAATATTATTTTTGTTTCTTGTTTGGACAAGGAAGGTTTCCGTTTTGATATAAAGAACAATAGTTGTTCATTTTATCTTAATGGATTGTTTTATGGTAGCGCCCATATTGTGGATGGGATATATGTTCCGAATCTTGATGTGCCAATCTATAATATAGATACAAAAAGGATTAAATCTAATGATTTAAATCCGACCTACTTATGGCATTGTCGATTGGGCCACATAAACCCGAAACGAATTCACAAACTCCATAATGATGGACTATTAAATTCTTTTGATTTTAAATCATTTGATACATGTGAATCTTGTTTAGTTGGCAAAATGACAAAAGCTCCTTTCACTAATCAAAGTGAGAGAGCAAAAGAAGTATTGGCTATTATACATACTGATGTGTGTGGACCATTAAGTTCTTCACCCGAGGAGGTTATCGGTACTTCATTACATTTACATGTGACTTCAGTAGATATGGATATGTTTATCTGATGAAACATAAATCTAGTCCTTTGAAAAGTTCAAGGAATTTCAGAATGAAGTACAAAATCAACTTGGCAAGAATATCAAAGCTCTTCGATCCGATCGAGGAGGAGAATATCTAAGCCAAGAGTTCAATGACCATCTCAAGGAGTGTGGAATTGTTTCACAACTCACTCCCCTGGAACACCGCGAGTGAAATGGTGTCTCCGAGAGAGGAGAAATCGAACTTTGTTAGACATGGTTCGATCAATGATAAGTCATTCAGATCTTCCATTATCTTTTTGGGGTTATGCACTTGAGACCGCAAAGCATTCACACTAAATAGAAGTCCATCAAAAAGTCGTAGAGAAGACACCGTATGAAATATGGACGAGGAAAAGTTCCTAGTATGTCTTTTCTAAAGATTTGGGGCTGCGAAGCTTATGTAAAACGTTTACTTTCCGATAAGCTTGGGCCCAAATCCGATAAATGCTTCTTTGTGGGATATCCTAAGGAAACGAAAGGATACTACTTTTACAACTCATCGGAGAACAAAGTGTTTGTTGCTCGAAATGGTGTCTTTTTAGAGAAAGAGTTTCTCGCTAAGGGAACCAAATGGGAGTAAGGTAAACCTTGAAGAAGTTATTATGCCACAGGAGGATGTTCCCGTTCATGAGGAACCTCGCTTAGATCTACAAAGAGTTGTAGAGTCTACTCCAGATGGAACCTATAGTTCGTAGGTCCGAAAGAACACATCGAGAGCCTATGAGATATGGTTTTCACCGACGGAACATCGTCATCTATTATTGATAGAAAATGATGAGCCTACGACCTATACTGAAGCTATGATGGGCCCGGACTCCGATAAATGGCTTCAGGCCATGAAATCCGAAATGGACTCGATGTATCAAAACAAAGTTTGGACTTTGATTGATCCACCCGAAGGTGTCAAACCTATAGGGTGCAAGTGGGTTTTCAAGAAGAAAACTGATATGGATGGAAACGTTCACATCCATAAAGCACGGTTGGTAGCTAAAGGTTTCAAACAAACTCATGGTATTGACTATGATGAAACTTTTTCGCCGTAGCTATGCTTAAGTCCATTCGGATTATCCTAGCATTTGCCGCATATTATAACTATGAGATATGGCAAATGGATGTAAAGACAGCTTTTCTTAATGGAAACTTAGAGGAGGATGTGTATATGACACAACCTTGAAGGCTTTACATTACCGGATAATCTTTGGGAAGATATGCAAGCTTCAACGTTCTATTTATGGATTGAAGCAAGCATCTCGGAGTTGGAATATTCGTTTTGATGAAACTGCCCAAAGAGTTTGGCTTCATCGAAACAAAGAAGAAGCTTGTGTTTACAAGAAGTCTAGTGGGAGCGCAATTGTGTTTCTAGTGTTGTATGTGGATGACATACTACTCATTGGAAACGACATTCCTATGCTTGATCGGTTAAGACATGGCTAGGAAAATGTTTCTCCATGAAGGACATGGGAGAGGCAAACTATATCTTGGGAATCGGGATCTATAGAGATAGATCAAAGAAACTTATTGGACTGAGTCAAAGTACATATGTTGACAAAGTCATCAATAGGTTTAATATGCAAGATTCCAAGAAATGTTTTCTCCCAATGTCACATGGCATAAGTCTTAGCAAGACTCGGTGTCCTTCGACACAAGATGAGCGAGACCGCATGAGTAGGATTCCTTATGCTTCAGCTGTAGGATCCATCATGTATGCTATCTGCTGTGCACTCGTCCCGATGTTGCTTATGCATTGAGCATGACAAGCGGATACCGTCGAGATCCAGGTGAACCTCACTTTGGATAATCGTCAAAAATATCCTTAAGTACTTAAGAAGAACTAAGGATTTATTCTTAGTCTATGGAGGTGAGGAACATATCACCTGTAAGTGGTTACACCGATGCTAGTTTCCAAACCGACAAAGACGATCTTCGATCACGATCGGGATTTATCTTTTGCGTGAATGGTGGAGCGGTGTGCTTTGGAAAAGTTCCAAGCGGGACACTGTATTGCGGATTCTACAACAGAGGCTGAATATATTCTTTGCTTGAAGCATCAAAGGAAGCTGTTTGGATTCGAAAGTTCATAGAAGAACTGGGAATCGATCCCGCTAGTTCGATCCAGTGGACCTATATTGTGACAACAATGGGGCCATAGCTTTGGCTAAAGAGCCTAGGTCTCACCGGAGGACCAAGCACATACTCGGAAGTATCACCTCATTCGAGAATTTGTTGAAAGAGGTGATGTCAAGATGTGCAAAGTTGCAACGGAGTTGAATGTAGCTAATCTTTTGACGAAGGCTCTTCCACAACCTAAGCATGAGCGTCATTGTAACGCTTTAGGTCTTAGACACATTAACGATTGGTCTTAATGTGAGTGGGAGTATATGTTATATACATTGTTATTGTTCATTAATAAATTATATGTTATATTTGATTTCGATTTATTTTCGATATATGATTGAATGCGAAATCTTTGTTCCCCGAATATTGTATATCCTTAATAGATAATCAAATACGTGATTTGATCGTGGAACTCTATTAATAGAGTGGATATTAATATTCTAAATGTCCCTAGTCAATTATCATTGTGCATTGGGACGCCAATGATGTTTTAGACTAGCATGTGAGTCAACCGATGACCAAGTTTCACGGGTCATGAATATAGAGATATTAAGTTGATCACATGGAATACATGTTGGAGAACATCGTATTGGATAGACCCGCTATGAAAATACCGTAGGATTGTTATATGATGTCATCGGTATTTTTCATCGCAGCTATAGAGTATAGTCCTTTGACCCGAGTCCGCCATGGATTCCAAGACGTGAATTGGCATGCTTTGACATTGTCAAACGTCAACCGTAACAGTGACTATAAAGGTAATGGTTGGGCATGTCATGAATCGTCTTTGAGGGATGTGAGTAGACGAGATGGGATTTGTCCCTCTCATATAACGAGAGTAGATATCCTGGCCTCCCGTAGAGTTAAGACTGAGAAATGCATGGCCATGCTCAAGTGAGTTGAAGAGTCAACCACTTGGTTTAACAAATCTAGCTGCGATAACAGGAAAAAGAGTTTGGGCTATATAAGGATGACACATGTCTCGCCTTATGCTTAACTTGGGTATCAAGTGACAAAGGGATTTTAATTTGATCATTGATTCTAGTGCAAGTGGGAGATTGTTAGCGGTCTGCCTAAGAATCAATTATGATTGATACTCTAATATTAGTTGTGACTTAGGTTGTGTCGGAAAATCGACATTCACTATACTTAGGTAGTCATAATGTCTTGCTAGAGACCACTTATGATTTGTGGGCCAAAAGAGTTTTGAGCACACTTGCTAATGTCTAGTGAACCTACGGGGTCGCACACAATGAAACCGAATTAGTAAATTTCCTCTGCGCCTGAATTTACTTGAGAAGTAAATTGTATTTTCCTAATATCTATATGATTGTGCACGTTATCGGATAACGAATAAACGCACGATCAAGTGGACGGTTTAATAGACGTCGTGGGCCCATACCGCGATCGTGGGGCCCAGACCACGACTCTAGGGTTATGAATAATAACCCTAGAGATGCCCTAAGATTAAGTTAATCGTCGGATTTTCGAGTATCTTAAAAGGAAAATACAGAGAACAGTTCTCTGCTCACGGAGTTGCAAGAGTTTCTCCGAGATCGACGAGCTAGCACTCGGATCGTCGAAAATTCTGTTCGTGTGTGTGGATACCGGTAGAGGCGCAACGCTTGGGGCGCCGATCAAACACGACCAACAGTCAATCTCGCCACGATTCCAAAAAGGTACGCATCGTATTCCCAATTCGATTTCAATATACACATGGATCTTGCGTTAGGGTTTCGTTCCGCTTGCATTTTAGATTACTATGAAACCCCAACATTTATGACTTGTCGATTAAAATTAGATATCAACACGATGCCGACCAATAATGGAGGGACTTGATTATATCAATTTAACAAGTTTTAAAATTTGATTACCCTATTTTAGACTTAATTATACTTTTGCGATAAGTTTTAGGATTTTTAGTACACTTATCCATAATATTTTATCTTATTACGTTTTTTATGATCTTAAAAGTACTCCAAACATGATAAACTAAAACTTTCTCAGCTAAATCGTGCTATAAAAGATGTGAGAGATAAGAAGAAAGTGTATGGACTCCAAAGGGAAATATGATATATTAACACTAAATTATGTCAAGTTCATATTCATCTCCCTGACTGTTGAATGGCTAATACACAAAATAATGTCTTGATACACGTCTAATTAAATTAAATGAACTATCAAACTATTGCATCAAGCATTCATTACAAAAAAATTAGAGAGAGAGAGAGAATCATTGAATTATTGATTACAAACTCAAACCAGTCAGAGGTCATGGACACTCGCGAGATCTTGCATGTTGGATTTAATGGGCATATGGGAAGGACCGTAGTCCGCCTATGTAGGCTATCATAGCCCTTAACTTATATTGGACAACCGCTTAAGGTAGTTATCAAATTTATTTTGAACATGATAAAGGGCCACATTTCAAGTGTCGTTATTCTCACGTTAAGAAAACAGACGTCGTTGCTCCTCATATTATTCAAGAGAGAGAAACAAGAAGAGGGGAGTAGAGAATGAACGAACAACGAATTCCGACTCCACTTCCGAAAGTCATACGGACGAACAATCTCTCGAGGGACTACAACGGTAACATCTAATCTGTAGAAAAACGAGGTATGTTAGTTATGTGATATGCTTCTCCGATCGGTGATTCAAGACGATTCTAGGGATTGTTGATTCAGAGTAATTTCATTGCGTATGTAATCGGGATCCTTTCCCTTCATTGGTATCGAGCCGTTGTTCTTGTTTCCTAATAAATTTGTAGTCTTTTTAGCGAGAAAAACCCTATTTTCATCGCCATTGTTCATTGAGAATTGATTCTATTTTGTGCCATAAAAATAATTTTCGAATATATGGTCGGGACGGGCTCAACGAGACGAAAATTTTGAGTGGTCGCTCGTCGTGAGGAGACGCGGGAGTGGCCGCATGCTCGCCACGCACCGCCGCTAGATCGGTTCCCAATGCTTTGCGACAAATCGACGCCTTTTCGTGAAATTTAGTTCAACGAAAATGTAATTTGGATATATTATCGGTTCGTATAGTCAATACGAGAGTTTTGAGGGGTGGCTTGTCACCGACGTGGCCAAACAAAGCCGCACGCGCCGGAGGGGTTCGACGCTTGGGCTTCACGCTCTTCACTGTGCGCGAGTGTGGCCAAACGAGCTCCGGACTTGTCCCAAACTTGGTTTAACCCTATCCCAAAACCGGTTTAGTCGTATCCTAAACTCGATTTAGGTATTTCAAATCCAGTTCAAGACTGTCCCGACCCGGTCATCCATTAATCGTTGGACGTCAACGTTGTCGGACCAACTTTTTAAAATTGCATTTTGGTTTCGAATTTTCCCGAAATTACAATTTGGTCCTCAATTGTTTTAAAAAAAATCAATTTTGTCCCCAAATGTTTTGGAAATTGCAATTAGTCCTCATACTTTCTCTAAATTGCAATTTAGTCCCCGAATTTTCTGAAAATTGCGATTCGGTCCTCGAATTTTGGGAACTTACACGTTGACTTCGTTGACCGACATGTTGACTAGTCAAAGCGAAACTTTGACTAGTTCGTGTGGATGCATATGAGCTCCATTTGGGGTGTGTGAAATACCGTTGTGTTCGTCTCAAAATTATCTTCAATTTAATATATTATTTGGATACTTTTTCTGAATGTAAAATTATTAAAATGCGTATGAAACTCCATGATGCACGTTTTTTGGGGCGATTTTCGTGTTAAAAAAATGGAGGATGGCTTATATGTAGATAGGCATATTGTGTATAGCATATTTTGTTGATAGAATGTATAATGTTTAAGGTACTTGCTATTTGTATCATATAATCTATATATGATTTGATGCATGAATTATTTGTATATTAGTTCAAATCATTCTATACCATGTTATTACAAGATATATGGATTATAGTGTGAATTGTGATCTTTATTTGAGTGGGGAGTTCTATAAAGTTTTAGTAACTTTAATGAACTCAATTTTACATAAATGACTATGTTAATGATAATTTCAAGTGATGATTCTTAGACAATGATTGGGAACATAGTGAACTTTCGAATATGAGACCTTATGTGAAATTATTCATTAATATAATTAATTAGTGTAAAATAGATGCATAAATGTTAGGCATTAATAGTTCGTGAATACATGTATATAGAACTTTGTGTTCAAATACAATAACTACGGTATTTTAGAATATCGTAGCTAAACGAAATAAAGGAGAAATTGGATGGCGAAGATTATGAAAACTAGAATAGGATTCAAGTATGTGCTAGAAGAGTAAGAAGCACTATGAGCTCTTAACCTAGTTATGGAAGAACCCGAAGATGGGAATACTTGCACAATATAAAAGGGAAAATAGGCATTTGCTACATTGAATAAGATGAACTCTATTGCTCGCATTATATTGCTAAGTAGCACAAAAGAAAATGATTTTATGCATGAGTTCAAGCATTCATGATAATGCCAAAGTCAAGTGGGAGGGATTAAAAAAAATTAAGTTTGGTTAGACATCGGTCACTAGCTTGAGACGGATCACTATAAGGTTTGATACTTATATAATGTCTCATGGGCGAGAATATAAAAACAGCTTTTGTGACGTGTGTCAAACATGATAAGTGAACCGTTAGATATATGCCATATTTTGAAGACGATGCGTAGTAAGTGCAAGTAGTAATATGTTCTTTACCTCATAGCTGTGTGCATATAAATATCCACTTGATCCACAATAAAAGTTAAAGACTTTTGAGAATGTTATGCGACGCCTTGAACTAGAGGTTAATCACCTTTTGACGGCGAAACCCGAAATCGACATTTGTTATACTAATTCTAGTTCAAATGAGCTTTGTGCTCCAAGCGTAAGCGTCAAGGTGGGTTTAAAAGTGGAAATGACAAAGGAACAGATCCTTCGGATAGAAATCGAAATTTAACCGACATTAGAAAGGAAAACGTCTTTTCAAGAAAAAAAAATCAAATATGAAATGTTTTAACTGTGGTAGAAAGGGTCATTTTGCTTGCAATTAGAATGAGCCAAATAAAGTAAAAACCCTTTGTACACTTAAAAGTATACAAATGTCTCAATTTAGTTTTCGTGGCTCGAATCTCATCCTTTATGGATTGTAGACTTAGATACCATAGACCATGTAGCGAAGGAAAGAAATGCCTTAGTGGAATTTCAATGAGTTCCACATGGAACAAAGTGAATAAATGTGAGAAACAATTCCTAAGTGGAAGTTAAAGGGATTGACATATGTCAACCGAATATGCATGGTGGTCGCACCATGCTCCTACATGATGTGTTATATGCTCCAAAACCTTGATAGAATTTAGTTTCCGTGTTAGTTTTAGTTAAACTTGATTTCAATTTGAACTTTCATAATGATGGTGATGACTTATCGTTGTGAACAAGTTATTATGGTTCTAGATGGTTTCATTGTGCTTGATTGTTGAGTACAATAATATGAATGTTTGTTATTCCCTATTTACATCTCCGAAAAGGATGTGAATATTTAGTATGTTAAGCCAATATTGGCCAACAAAATATTTAGATAAGCATGAGAGCTTATTGACAATATTGAAATAATATTTTTTTTTTTTTTTTTTTTTATATTTTTAATTAAAAGGAGAGTATTTATTTCATCACATTTATAGATGATTACACTCTTCGGACATGTTATTTTTTGTTTTCTCATAAATCAAGGCATAAGTTGCTTTGAGAAATTTTTTTTATCAGCTTTTAGAAAATCATTTTAAAATAAAAAAAAATCCGATCGAGATCGAAAAAATCTATATGATCGGTTCGATGTTTATGTGATGCAAATGGAATAGAAATACGAGTAATATATTCCAGCCGATTCCTTAATAGAATGGAGTTCCAAAGAGAGGAAACATGTCCCAATGAAAGTGGTTAGGTTTATGATGGCACAAGCTAAATTGTCTATCACATTTTAGGAGTGATGTTTTGTTGATTGCTTGTCTAAATACTTAAATGTATGCTTTCTAAATCGATTACTTCCACTCCATATGAGTTGTGGACAGGTCAAAAATAAGATTTGAATTTTCTTACACCCATGATTTTCCTACGAGTATGAAAAATTGGACTCTTGAGACAAAATGAGTATTTTCATGAGATATCAAGAGTACTCAAAAGGGTATGTGTTATAGGTAAGCAAGAAAGTGGAAAGCTAACTGAATTTGAATCATGAGATGTCACATTCTTAGTGAATGAATTCTAAAAAATGGCGAGATAGGTGAAGACTATTCTTTATTTGAAATCTTGGATAATTATAATGATTTTATTAGAGCATCTCATACAAGTGGGAGTAATGTGAAAAGTGGGGAATTTGTTTCGAACTAGTTTCAATTGCAATCACTTGATGTGAAGAAGATGTCGTCATTATCTAATCCGAGTAGGAGCATAATGGAGAATGATGTACTAAGTGTACGATCTCTAATTTTGTGAACAAGTCACAAAAGCGCTCCTCGTCGACTTATCGACATTTAAACATTGAAGGTACAGCTTTCATGGTCACTCTACAAGAAAAGAATGAGCCAAGGAATGTAAATGATGCTCTAACTTGCCCTGAAAAGAAAAAGTAGATACATGCAATGGAAAAAGAGATGGAGTCAATGAAATCAAATCAAGTTTGAGAATTGTTTGATCTTCCGAACGGATGCAAAGCCATTGGGGACAAGTAGATTCTCAAAATAAAGTGAAAGGCTAATGCCTCAATTAAAAAATATAAGGATCGCCTTGTGGTGAAAAGGCATAATCAACAAGAAGGAATTGATTATGATGAGTTTTTTTTTTTTATGGTGAGATTTATCTTAGTTCACCTTATTTTGGCAATAGCGATTAGTATGAATCTTAAATTACATCGGATGGATGTAAATGCTGTTTTTCTCAATGTAGAATTAAAAAAATATATATGAAACAACCTACTGGGTTTGTTACAAAAGATTAAGAACAAAAAGTACGTCGACTTTTTGATATCGATATATGACCTCAAGCGATCTTCGAGATAATGGTATATACTTTTTTGTAATGCCACAAGTAGCATATGAATTTGAAATGATTAATGAAAATCATTGTGTATGTATCAAAAGATCTAAAGATCAATTTGTAGTCTTTATCATTATATGCTAATGATATACTAATTGCTAGGAGCAATATAGAGTTTGTTGTTATAATCAAGAATTGGTTATATTTCAATTTTGAGATAAAAGTTATGGGTGAATCTGCATACATTCTTGAAGTTAAGATTTCAGAATATTTTCATAAAAATTGTGATCTCTTTCACAATAGACTTATATAGGTAAAGTCCTTGAATGATTTCGTATGCAAGATTGTACACCCAAAGATACTCCTATTGCAAGAAATGAAGATTTGAGCCTTCGAATGTGTCCTAAGACTCCACAAGCAAATGAAGAAATGGAAAGTGTTCGAAATGCTAATGCTTTGTGAAAAGTTTAATGTACGCTATGAGTGTACAAGACCCGATATTTGTTATGTAATTGGAATAGTGAATAGTTACCATTCCAATCTAGGTCAAGCACTTTAGATTATCGTCAATTAAATCCCGAGGTACCTAAATGGTACTACTGATTATTCATTGAATTATCAAGATAATGATTTGCGCCTTGAAAACTATACTAATGTTGATTGAGAAGGAGGTTTAGATGAAAGAAATTCTACCTCCGAATTTGCTTTCCTACTTAACAATGGCGCCATATCATGGAGTAGTAAGAAGCAAACGTGTATAACTTTATCCACGATGGAAGATGATCTCGTGGTGTTTTCAAAGGAGAGACACGTGAGTTTTTGGCTTAAGAGATATTTGGATCAATGAGGTGTTACTAAGGATGCTATAGGATCAATTATTGGTTGATTGTGATAGTCAAGTAGCAAGAGCTTACACTAAGGATCCACTGCAAGACCAAACATATAGACACGAAGAATGATTTTGTGAAAGACATGATTGTACGAAAAGATGTGAATATACAAGATATATCTACGCATATAATGATAGTAGATCTTATAACAAAGTCAATTCCTAGAGATGTTTTCCTTGGTCATGTGTTGACAAAGGGATTAGTTCTCTACGTTGAAATCTCTAGAAGTGTATAGAAATGGGAGTACTTGGATATTTATATTTTTCAAAGTTCACGATTAATGATATTTATTGTCATTATTGATGCCTATGAGTTTGTATGACATTTATGCATATTAATGCTTAATGCATTACTTTGAGAAGGTATGTCGGACAAATGAAAGATTAACCCACTCACACGGGTAATCGTCTTTATTTACTATATGATAAATAGAGATGAGACAATTTTAAACTCATTATCTAGGTGATAATTGAGAGCTCGAGCTTAAAATAAAAATGTCGCCTTAACAAAGTGTTAAGATGAGGTCATAATATTTTTTATGTATGGAAGTGAAATAGACCACATATTTTACTTTATCTGTCTTGATTACCATATGTGAGTTCCGATAGATACTTTTGAACCGAGTAGATTTGTGAACTCAAGTTGGATATTGAGTGTGTCTCGAACTATCATCTGCATACAATGTTAAGTGGAAAGACATACGCTCTATGGGAAAGGAGAGAATATTGTAATATGTATTTCATATTACGTATGCATGATACAACCACGAAGAGTTAGCGGAAATTTTGATCTCAACTTTCAAGCCGTATGAGACTCCCGAGGATAGAAGTTCCTCAAATTTGTCCTCTCACGACTCTTACTTATTATCGAGATTTCTATTCGGTGTTCGATATCTTAGAGTATTGCCAATGGTTATCAAATTGATTCGATCTAATTGGGCATTTCTAGAAAAACGAATGAACCGAGATTGAGATGTTTAAGGGAAGAGGAAAATCAATTTGTTTTGATGTCTTATTCCATATTTATATTCACAAGTTGACCAATTATGATTATTTGAGTTTAATCGTAATTGTGAATACAATGCATACAAAATATTTAAAGAGATCAATAGAGATATGATGTAAATGTGGCTGATTGATCTAGGATACTGCATACTAGATCTACTCGAATTAATGTGCCCATTTTGAGCTGCCATATACTCCCAACGGATGTACGACAACAAGCTCTCGTAATATGTTGGTCGCACGGATTATTTATTGATATGAATATTGTAGAGAAGAGAGAGTTATGGATAGCCCATCATGGGCGAGTGGGAGATATTGAATTTAATGGGTGTATGGGAATGATCGTAGTTCGCTCATGTAGGCTATCATAGCTCTTGACCTATATTGGATAACAAGTTAAGGCAGTTATCAAATTTATTTTAAATGTGATAAAGGGTCACGTTTCAAGTATCGTTGTTCTCACGTTAAGAAAACAGGTGTTGTTGCTCCTCATATTATTCAAGAGAGAGAAACAAGAAGAGGGGAGTAGAGAACGAACGAACGAACGACTCGACTCCACTCTTTCCAAAAGTCATACGAACAAACAATCTCTCGAGAAACTACAACGGTAACATCTAATCTGTGGAAAAATGAGGTATATTCATTTTATGATATCCTTCTCCGATCAATGATTCAAGATGATTCTAGGACTTATTGATTGAGAGTAATTCTCGCTGCGTATGTAATCAAGATCCATTCCCTTCAATGCCCGAGCCCGCACAACTCTTAATTAATTATTAAACAACGCATTTGTCCAATAATTTAAACTTTTTAAATAGTTAGCAAGTGATATCACCATTGAATCTCACATGATATATATATATATATATATATATATATATATATATATATAAAGTCCGGAGTTCAAATTTTTCCAAACTTTATTTGCCGCTTTAATTAAATATGTTCACCCTTAATATTATGCAAAAAGATGTGAAAATTCCCAAAAAAAAATTCCTAAACCTATTGCAATTGTGCCAAATCAATCTTAAACTTCTTTTTTTCGGATTCGGTCATAAATCTTTTGCAATTGTGTCAATTTAATCCATGTAGACCAATTTTGATCGACCCATACCGATGTGGACGCTAGCCGCGACATAAATTTTTTTATTATATTTTTTGAATTTTTTTATTTTGTTTTTCCTTTTTCTTCTTTCCTTTTTTTTTTCCTTCCGTGATCTTCTTCTTCCTTTAGCCGGCATGGTCGACCTCGCCACCTCGAAAAGCTTGCCCCGCCGGCCACTAGAGAGGGTGAGCCTTGCCAGCCCGGATCTCGACGAGGCTCTCGACCTTGCACAAGCACGACGAGGTCGAGGCTCATCGGCCGTCGCCTTAGGTCAAGATCCGTCAAAGGAAGAAGAAGAAGAAAAGAAGAAAGAAAATAAAATTTTCAAAAGAATTAAAAAAATCAAAATATTATGTCATTAATTGGTGGACTGAATTGACATAATTACAAAAATTTTATGACTAGATTGGCAAAAAAAAAAGTTTAGAATAGAATTGACACAATTTTTTTGATAATTTTTCTCAAAAAAACTGGACTAAGCATGAAGAAGAGTGATGAAATATGTCCAGAGTTCAAATATTCCAAGCCCCTATTAACCTCTTCATTGGACCCATAAAATCTCAAATTTGCCAAATTTGGAATGGTAATTATCGACAAGCAAGATCTCAGCTAGCAACATCTCATTTTGACAAAGCCCAACAAGCAACCAAGCTACCCCATCACCTGGTGTCGCGCTTCCCGGCATCTAGCACATCGTGCTTCACGCCGGCCCCGACCCGGCTAGACGAGGGTCCCAATTTGCTGCAGACAATATATTCTTTTCTATTTTTTTCCCTAATTTTTAAGTTGGATTACAATAAATATTTTATTAGGTGCTTATCTAACATTATTTTATTTATTAGTCAAGCTAGTCAATCTTGCCAAACTCACTCTTTTGACTCCCACTTCCAAGATTTTTTTTCCCCTTAAAAAAACCATTTTCTGTATTTTCTATTGTTCTTACAAAATTATCTGAACAAAAACATTTTTGTTTCATGTAATTGGCAATATTTGACACTACAAAATGCGATATAAACTCGGGACATACTATATAAGAATACATCCTATTCTGAACAGTAGAATAATCCAATGATAAGATCAACAGGGTTAGTGACATTAACGTGTGTGTCTATATATTTGACTTTGTTCATTCGGTGTCTTTCGGATCATCCACGTGCTTCCAAGATTTTTCAAGTGATTTTTCGAACTCTGGTAATATCCCACGTATAAGAATTCAAAAATTATCTACGCCCACGCATTTGTTAATAGAGATAGGAAGTGTGAATGTTTAAGAAGAATCTTCCACGTTAATTGGAAAAGTTATGATGATACAAACTTTTAATTTAAGAAAAACCTTCTTGATAGTAGTAGAAGATGATTGTTATGACATTTGAGTTGGCCATGAGATTAAGGACCTGGAAAGAGGTGAAATGTGGAGTTATGCTGAGAATTCATCCATCAAATAGCAAAAGTGGGTTGTTCAAGTAGCTGTCTTCAGCTCAGGTGCAGCTGCAGCTTCACCTGTCCATACACGGGGTGAAGCATGTGGCCATCCTTTGGAACAACGTGCACCCACTTGCGCCCGCTGAGCTTGTGCTTCTCAAACTGGACCAACCCCTCTTTCATTGCAAAGAGGGTGTGATCTTTCCCTATTCCAACGTAGTTACCAGGGTGGAATCGAGTGCCCCGCTGTCGAACAATTATGTTTCCAGGTATGACTCTCTGCAGAGTTATCAATAGGAAAATGTCATCGACTAAAGAAAAAGAAAGGGCTTTTAGCCACACAAAAAAAAAAAAAAAGGAATTTAACAGAAGTCGGGGCTTATCATCTAGAAGGGCATTTTATGGTGGTCCTAGCAGTTGCATTGTATCACTAGTCACTTACCTCTCCACCAAACTTCTTCACTCCAAGATTCTTCGGTTTTGAGTCTCTTCCGTTCTTTGTTGATCCAGCCGACTTCTTAGTGGCCCATCGCCTGAAGAGCAAACTCAATCCTCTGCCAGATGCATCTTAAGCCAATGGTAACAATTATTGCATTAGCAGCAGATCGCAAGACCTGTGTGTGTGTGAGAGAGAGAGAGAGGGAGGGATATCTACCACTGGCACTGTTATAAACGGGGATGCTGGTGGTAAGCTCCTTGATATTAACTCTCCTACAAAATGAAGCTGCAAAATTCATACTTCTCGATCCTCACACAGTTCCGATTAAACCCAGAAGTTCCTACAACACCATGAACATATTAGCTGACAAATATTGATTAAAAAAATGTGGCCCCAAGTGAGAAATACTAAAGCCAGATAAGTTGCCTATGATTTCACTCTTTTCCGATAAACAATCTTACTGAACAATTGACACTTTATCTTTTATGCTCTACCATGAAATAAATTGTAGAATTCACTAAGGACAACAAATTAGTCTCTCTTCACTATGCATAATAACTATATAGTAAGAAAAAGATGCGAATAAAAGGGACACAAACTAATCACCACTTTACCGAGAGAGAGACCAGGTTCCTGTTCTTTTTTCCAATGTCCGGGGATAAGGACATTAGCCAATACATCTCCTCCATTCCGTCCTTTACGGAGTGAAAGCCTTGTATCAGGAGGAGTTGCGAATTTTCTCTCCCATGTGATAATTTTCTTAATTACCTCCACTCCCCAACAACAACAAGAAGACCCACCCACACACATAAGAAAAAAGAGGAGGGGGGGAGGAGGAAGCACTTTTGATTACTTTTCAAGTTCTTGACTTTGATCAGTGCGTCCACATTTTGGCTAAAATGGCTCTTAAAATACATCCAATCAGCAATTGACAAGACGGTCATATTTTTCGAAATTATATAAGTATTTGCAGCTTGCCTTCTAAGTCCACTTATCAGCTTTTACTCATTTTCAGCCTCTCTAAGAAAGTTCACTATATTTATAAAAAATAAAAGCATGTCCAATGACTCACTATTGGACAAACAACAGATTTGCGAAATGCATTTGCCATCCTACACACAAACTCCATCTTGCTCTCTCCAAAATACATGAACAGATTTGTCAAGACAGATTAATATGTAATGTTCTTATGTCTTTCCCAATTTCTACTGATCTACACTGATTCAAAATCCATTAATTGTCGGAGTAAAGCCTTTTCCCTCCAACATAAGTGACAAAGGAATTCATATTTGTGGTCATTCATAGTTTTAGTTTATGCAAACGGATCACCTGTGCCATGCACTTTGCTATTGGTGAGAATTACTATAGAATCAGTGGCTATTAGTATAAAAGAGTAAGTAATTAAACATAAAACACACACGACTAGTGTTATAGCATAGAAATCTAGTAAACAGAGTCGGCAACACACGTAACGCATATCAGCAGCTATTAATAGAAGAAGATGAGTATTTAAGCATAACAAATATACCCCATATCATTGTTTAAGTATCAAACAATCTTTTCATCCAGTGCAGGAATATAGTAATCAGAGTTCATCAATATGGAACACATACCATTAGTTCAAGATTCGTGGTAAGTGCTACATCATGTTTTCAAATGTACGAAAGTTTTCTCGACCAAGACATTAATAAGATAATATAAAGGCAGAAAGTGATATCAACATGAATAAATTGGCAGAAAACAGCAAAAGGAACACCTTCAAAGCAACAGATTCCAAATCGAAGGTTACAACTCAAGTGGTTTCTTCACCAAAAGGACCTCAACGAACGGAAACACACATAAATTGAATATTCACATTAACAACTAAGACTTGTACGAAATCACCAACTACACTTGTAATTCACTGGCCAAAACGAACTTAGATGGTACAAAACACAGAGACATCTTCCAATACCATCTCACAATCAAACAAAAGATCATCACTTGAACCACAGGTAAGAAAGCCTAACCATCAATCTCCAACGGGAGGAGCAACAAAAGTAATGAAATTGACTGCAGGCGCAAGAAACCAACATACAATAACAACACAACACAAAAAAAATAATAAATTGTAGGCAAGAAACCAACATAGAGAAAGTGCTCACTCATCTTGCCTCCATGATCTCGTTCATGTGATCGAGTTTCCAACACAAAGATAACTAGCAGTTTGTAACGGATGGAAGGAAAAGAATGGCTGAAAAAATGAAGAAGGAATTATCTATATCTATCTTTCTCTTCTTCTCTTTTTTTTTTTTTTTTTTTTTTTTTTTTTTTTTTTTTTTTTTTTTTTTTTTTTTTTTTTTTTTTTTCTTTTTTTTTTTTTTTTTTTTTTTTTTTTTTTTTTTTTTTTTTTTTTTTTTTTTTTTTTTTTTTTTTTTTTTTTTTTTTTTTTTTTTTCTTTTTTTTTTTTTTTTTTTTTCTCCCTCTTCTCCCCTTTTTTTTTTTTTTTTTTTTTTTTTTTTTTTTTTTTTTTTTTTTCTTTTTTTTTTTTTTTTTTTTTTTTTTTCTTCTTTTTTTTTTTTTTTTCTTTTTTTTCCTTTTCTTTTATATTTTTTTTCTTTTTAATTTTTTTTTTTTTCCCCTTAAGAGAACCATCAGCTAGGGTCTTGAAAATCGAAAGGTCGGGTTTGAAGGTTCCCTCCTCCATCTGTTTTTGGGCCCAAATACATTCAACATTCAAAAGGGAGTAAACTTTGTCACAATTATGAAGAAAGGTAAATTTAAGCTGGAGTAGCAACAGCAGCAGAATGAGTTTGCGACGCATTGTGATGGTCGACCCTATCCGAATCCTGAACCCAAAAACTCCCAACCACACTCCGGGACCCGGCTCAAACTCAAGCAAATTCTACAGTACACAGAATCCCAAACCCACTTCGCAACAGTACACAGAATCCGAAACCCCGTCTGACTATAATTCCTCTGGTGCTAAGTATCGCGATAAAAGGCCAATGGAAGCGGAGAAATTTTGAATGCAAGCAGGTTCCTCAGTGTAGAATGCATATTGAGCAGTTTCGACAATACCCAGATATCCTCGGAGACAAATGAAACACCGAGTGCATCCCCAGATTACAGACAAAACTGCTCCGAACAAAACGCACAGCACGCCGAATCTTCCTACGAATACAATTACAGCTGCTTTTGCTAAGGATAATTGAGAGAAGGTGATGAGTCAGACGCACCTGGTGATGAGTCAGACGCACCTGGTGACGAGTTTCGCCGTTCGGCAGCAGACGGGAACTGCCGTGAGCTGTTCTGGCCCGGCCCCGACCGCCCACCTTCAAAATGCTGACCTGGAAGCGATTGCAGAAGAGATGGTGGGAGGGACACTGGACACCGGACAGGGGAGGTAGGGTCTAGGGTTCTTGGCTTCACAGAAGGGACAGCAGATCAGCTCTGTGACCGCCGATTTGGTAAAATAAGAAGAAAGGAAAAAAAATTCAAAAGAGTTAAAAAAAAACGAGTAAAAAAAATTTTTTTTTGGATAAAAATTTTTCATAAATTTAGCAAATCTTTTGAACAATAAAATGAATAAACTAAAAGACAATCGTAATGTCACAAGGTAATTAACGGAAAATTAGGATTTTTATGGGTTACACAGTGCGAAAATATTTACTATTGATAAGTTGACACGTGAAAAAAGTCAATTACCAAACTAAGGGCAAATACAAACGTCATCCATTTTAAGATGAATATATAAGATTGTGTTTAATTATTCGAATTAAATTTAGGATATGATATGTTTTATCCTATTCTCGTGTTTGGTAATTATCCATGACGAGGATAAAAGAAGATATAAAGAAGATATAAGGGGAATAAAACTATCTTAAAAAGAGGGATAGAATAAAGTTGGATAGGATTTTTCTTATTCATTGTTCAAGCCATTCCCTCTTTGCCACGACCCATCTATCTCTCCGCCATGTCCAGCCGTTGCATCGGCAGTGGGCCGCCGCTCCGGCAATACTAAAAATACTCGAGAAATAACGATGGTAGTCCCGCGAGGACGACAATAAGCCTTGTCCGTCCACCAACGAAGCTACTTTCCTTGGGCGCGCCCCTGAACCATTGCAATGAGTGACAACAAGCCGCTTTCTCTATCCCAATGACGTCACTGCCCTGGTCCGCGAAGTCCCGCAATGACGACGATGAGCTGCTTCTACACCTCCTACCTCAAGATCGAGGGAGCCTCGCATTCCAGCAACAAAGTCAGCTTCTTCTTCCTCACTTTGTTTCATCTCTTTGCATTATTGGACACATCTTTCGTTTTCCTAGATCATGTTGCTCACTTAAGGGGACATTTACACACCTTTTGAATTTCGTGGGGGGTCAATACTTGGTCTGACCATGATAATCATTTCGTGGCCTTTATGAGTCCATTCACTTCTTTTTACTGGGCACAAACTGCTTATTTTGAACTTCTTGCGGTTGATCGGGATCTTACTGGTCAACAATCTCTCTTGCTGGGCAATAATAGAGTACGTTGATTTGTGCCCCCAAAGCTTCTTGTGAAGATCGGTTTCTTCTTCACCATTAACATGTGGGATAAAAATTCATTTGTTGAGAAAAAGACTGGCGTCTGTATGTGATAAATAATGCACGGGATTGAAATTCTATACTACACCACAACAACACTTGGTTAATTTTTTGTTCTTCCATGAATTCACACTGCATTGGGGGACCTGCAAAAGAGAGTGGGCATAACCACGGGCATACGCATCCTGATCCAGAACAAGCCGGAGAAGAAAGGGGACCGCTACGGGGCCATCTTCAGCTTCTACTTCGGGGACTACGGCCACATCACGGTCTGAGGCCCTTACCTGACCTACAAAGGACACATACCTGGCCGTGATCCGATGGGTTTGGTGGTGGTTTCTGAAGTGCAACACGAATTTCGACCCGACGAGCAGCTGGAGATCCACTATGTCTACTCTGGATAAAAGCCTCGTGATGGTACAAGTCAATCATTATACTACTATCTAGCTTCCGCCAAACAATAGATATAATATGATATAAAGATGTTCGACTTTAAACCCGTAGTTAACCAAATGGGAGATAGAATATGATCAAATCCCCGAATTTCTTATCCTATCCTATTTTGTCCTATCCCGACTTGAAATCCAAATGACCAAACACACACCTAAGTGTTTTTCAACACTAATAGGGTGCTTAATTTGTAATGAAAATTGAAATAGAGATAATCTATGTACTAATTTAAATAAATAATTAGCTAAATTATTTCTATTCGTCGATATGTCTATAATATTGTTTTTATCTACGTAGAAAGTATCTTCTATTTCACTGCATGCTATCGCGGAAATCACTTCATTGTATGATTGTCGAATTTATCTCCCAATTTTTTTTTATTTCTTCATTATTCATTCATTACCTCGTAGAGTCATGCACATTTATATTAGGGCTATAAAAAGAGAAATCATAAACTATAAATAGGTCGAACCAAAAATGGATGTATCCTGGATAGCATTTTATGTTCGAGGTTAAGTAAATTTATTTGTTAAGTGCATTTCATAGTTAACTAACTGTAACATTTAACGCAAGTGAATTTATTTAGGAAAAATGATACAAATGATTCGTGAATAAATTATGTAATGTGCGATATGATTCCTGAATTTTTTATTTGTTCAATATGTTCTTTGAAACTTTAACTCAATAAGTAATATCGTCCATCAACTTTAAATTTATTTAATGTAATCCTTGAACAAATAATTTAAATATAGGGATTACGTTAAACATTTTATATAGTTCATGAACTAGATTTTTAAATCAATTCATGATTCACATTGAACAAAATTTAAAGTTCGGGGCGGTTTTGATCATTAAAATAAAGTTTAGGAATCACATTCAATAAATTAAAAGTTTAGTGATGTATTTCATATTTAAATAAAGTTTAGAGATTATATTTAATAAATTAAAAGTTCATAAATTATATATATTACACGTTAAATCAAAGTTCATGAATATGCCATTATCCCGTTTTATCTAAAACTTTGTTTTATTTTATGTTTTCTCAATTCAGATAAAAATGAATAAATAGAGACTGAAAAGATCTCTCTCGCCGAGTTCGCTCTATCTCTCCCTCGCTGTGCTCGCAGTGTCGAAAGAGTCCGTCCAAACCCGAGAGAAACCATGTCTTCCATGTACGGAGGATCAGCCTTCCTATCAGCAGGCTCAACCTGTTTCTCTTCCAAATCGGGAGCCATCCTAGCTCCGACACCCTTCTCCGCCTCGAGGCCCGCGTCCTCTCTTTCCTGCTCCGCCGCGAATGCCGCTCCTCGCGCTGCTTCGAGTTCAAGGTACGACGGGACTCGCTGATTGAGCTCTCGATTCATTCACTCATCTTGGGTTTCTCGGGGACGGAATTAGAGAGGCATTCATGTTGGCTATAAGGGTTTTTGTCTGATTGCGGAACCGGTGCTGTGTGCTCGTCACTGAGGAGATGGAGATAGTTGGGCTTCAGCTCTTGTGCTTGTGGATTGTGTTAGTAATGACTGCCGCCTGTTGCTTTGTTTTCCCAGGATCGTTTCGGTGTTGGGGAGCATGGAGATGGGCATGCCGCCGCCTTACAGTGCCGCGGCCGCAGGTGTGCTTTGATTCGCCATTTGTTTTTGGTTAATCGCATACTGTCGAGTTTCGTTGGCTTTGGCACTTTTTGCAACGTCCATATACAGCAATTGGTCGTTGCCTCAACTTAATTTGGCTACCCTCTTTTTCACTCGGTATCTTTTTGTGGGTGTATGGATGTTTAGCACAAATATTATCTAAATCTGCACCCCATTGCTTTGTGCTCGACGTGCTAGTTCATGATAGATGCATTCGCTGGATAAATTGAGATTTATTCTGTGCTAAATCTGGGGCTGCTTCCATTCCTTTTCTAATATTTTAAGTTTTTGTTCTATTCCAGGTAAGGATGAATGTGGTATTCTTCTTCTTCTTCTTCTTCTTTTTTTTCCCCCTCTCTTCGAGTCATGTTTTGACTTTAACGAACCATGTTACTGAATGTGCTTGTTCCAGGATTATCCAGCAGAAGTCATGGACTGCCTCAACAGCTGGACACAAAGGATTTATATGATTCCAATTTGAGGTAAACTATGCTAACCTTTCTTTCTATGATATCTTTAGAGTTACTATAGATGCTACATTATGCTGTGTCCTCCCTCTTCTTCTCGAAGATGAAGTATGTTGTACTGTCTTCTTCGGAGCCAAAAAGTTTTGCCTTAACTTAAATTAATGATAACATTTTGTGTGGATTCATTTGAAACTGTGCATATGCTTGCTCAATCTGTTGAAGATGGAGCTATTTTATCAGTGAAACCCATAGCTTGCCCAGATAGCATGACTCCTCATTGTGTATGTTGTACGGATGAGATTTTTCGACTATCATGTTTATTTGATTCGTGATGGAATTGAGAGATAAGGAAATCGTTTAGATAATATGGTAAGTGTTTTCTGGAAAGGTAGATGGAAGGGTTTTAAATGGGCGTGTATGAGCGGCAAATGAAGTTGGGATAGATGAAATTCACCACTAAGGCTTAAGGGAGCACAACTCAGCCAAGGATAAAGAACCCAATTCACCACCTAGGCATAAAGGAACATGGCACCAGCCGAGGATAAAGAAATTCACCACTTAGGCATAAAGGAACACGCCGCCAGTCAAGGATAATGAACTTAAGGTTCACCATCAAAGAAATTGGATAGAGAACCAAAGATAGAAATTCACTTACTTGGGGAAATGTCATGCATTCATCAAAAGTCAAGTCTACTGTGACATGGGGGATCACTCCCTATTTATAGACACTGTGCTTGGGTTCTAAACAAAACCTAAATGACTCTTGGAATCTACGACTCTGACATTTAGCAAACAATAATGACTCTGGGTCTAGTTACATACTATTATGACTTACGGAAATTAACAACACACTTAAGAATCATAAAACTAAGGCTTGAAACTGGCAAAACACTTAAGATTCATAATAACTAGGACTAGATTCATAATACCTAGGACTTGATTCTCCAAATTGTGCATTAGTCTTGGTAGTCAAACAACCATCTTGGAAGATCAATAAACATTGATGGGCATCGACCCGCAGACAATTGGCCATCAGCATACTAGGTAGTCCACTAGCTCACTTCGGCAACTAATCTTGTGCTTCGATGCCTACCATTCAGAGTCGGCATCTTCAACCTTGGACCCATAAGTTGTGGCCGAAATTTGCCTTTGCTTGCATGAGTAATGATTGGGCTATTAATCATTTGAGTTGGGCTTGATAGTTGTTTCATAGAACCAGATGTTCCTGCATCATTACTGAACATGCGTCTCTTTCATTCATTTTCCTCATCAATTTTTGAATTCAGCTATTGGTAAAGCAGCAGATTCATTAGTTCCCACTAAATTTGCATTCCTGTGTACTAGAAGTATGAGTATGAGTTTATTGCATTTTGTCCTCGACAGTCGTGGTGCAATAGAAGCCAAAAAGGGTAACCCTCCTGTAATGCCTGCAGTAATGACTCCTGGAGGACCACTGGACCTCTCATCCGTGTTATTTAGAAACCGCATAATTTTTGTTGGGCAGCCAGTCAACTCACAGGTGGCTCAGCGGGTTATATCACAGCTCGTGACTCTTGCGACCATTGACGAGGACGCAGATATACTGGTGCTGTACTCAATCTGTTGTCTATCAATAATTGTAAGAACCCCTTTGAAAACTTTAATTTGTAGCTAGTTTTTTATGCATCGATTTGCTTTTTCAGATGTACCTGAATTGCCCCGGTGGAAGCACATACTCAGTGTTGGCAATTTATGATTGCATGTCTTGGGTAAGAGTTTTCTGCATATGGTTATCCTTTGTGATAACATATCCTCTGGCCATATGCATAATGACACAATTCTCAGATCATATGACTTCCCAACATAGTTTGAAGACCTTCACAGTAATTTTTTCTGAGTTTATAGGTCAATACAATTGTTGAGGCTGTGTGGCTTGATCCAGATAATTAAAGGGAGATGCTTCTGAGTATGGGGACGGATTATGTTAGTTAAGAAAGTCAAACTGTTGCTTGAGTGTTGCACTTTTTGATGAAAGTTTTTATTGGAAGTTTAAGAGGGGAGAGTTAAAGGGCATGTCTGAGAAATATGTTGGGTGTGCTAAGGAGGGAAACCGATCTCGTATCATCTCTTGTCCTTCCCACTCCTCTCTCTCTCTCTCTCTCTCTCTCAATGTTTTTTGGGGGGATTATTGGCTGAAGAAGGAGGTACACTTTTCTGGGACGACAATGTAACTTTTATGACATATAAGGGCGGACCATGTCTTCTTGGAACTTTGGCTCCTAAAAATTCAATTCTACTTATGATGTGATCATAAGAGTGGAAGTAAGTGGCACTAAGCTAATTATTCGCATGTTCACGATCTAAGGTTAATGACGCAACTGTTGCATAGCATCTTGATTACATTTACACGGCCTATATGACATACTAGGGCAACCTTATTGGTCTTCTCTGCATTGATAAGTCTGTAGAGCTGTGAATCAACAACCTCTTATCACCCTTCATAGAAAGCAACCTTTGATTTCTATGCCCAAAGTATTTATAGACATTCTACGTGTTTCCAGATAAAGCCAAAGGTTGGTACAGTTTGTTTTGGAGTGGCAGCAAGCCAAGGAGCACTTCTTCTTGCTGGTGGAGAGAAGGGAATGCGTTATTCGATGCCAAATGCACGGATCATGATACATCAGCCTCAAAGTGGATGTGGGGTATGGTTTCAGTCAGTCCTTTTCTATTTTTTTTTTAATAAAGAAAGCATGTTTTTGTGAGTATGAGATAATCAAACCTAAAGTATATGAGCCTCTTTTCACCTCTCACCAAGCACAGCAGACTTAACTTTTTTTTTGGTCAAACTTACTTAAAGAGGTAGTGCTTAGAAAGAGCAGAGTATGCACTGGAACCTCCAGACTTTTGGAGCCTAAAATATCTTTATGTCCGAGCTTGCCTACTTCAATTGATCTGATATTCCTTTGACAAATGCCTGTTGGTCTTGGAACCTACTTTTGGCTTTCAATCAACTAATTGAAATCCCTTTGACAGCAAAGCTGATCATACCAGCTTGGTTCTCGTAATGAGTCTGAAAGATATGTTATCTCAGTCTCAGCATTATAATATCTTGTTTGTAGGCTATTTTAGCAATCATGGGAAATTTTCATCTACAGTCTTTTTGCTTAGCTACCGCTCTTGCTTAGGGTGCACTCTAGATGCTATTTGTGATCCTGACAAATATTACAGACATGAGTAAGAAACAAAGTTTGGATCCTTTTGAGACCAGAAGTTTGGATCTTGGTAGATGCTCTGTGTCCTTGTGAATAGGATTAAAGGTTACTTTGCGAATACTGTTCTGTGATGTGTACGCTTTAGCCCACGTAAATCTGCAAAGCATAAGGTCTTAATCTTATGCATGTTCAACATAAGATGAGTTAGTTTTAATGTGTGCAAGCATGATTGGATTGTTCTTTCAACTCATGCTACTTGTTTCACTCAATGTCTTTGATGGGTGGTCTCGCTGGAATAGCCAATGATAAGATGGCTAGCCATTCTTTGGTAAAAAGCGACCATAAGGTCGCTATTTTGCCAACGATGTGCAAAGGGCATTGACAATTGACATTGTCTGAGAGCAAAGGTGATAAATGGGTGGGCTACATGGGACTTGGGCGAAATTACAAGGTCCATTGGTCAGGCTGGGCTGGATGGGGCCTACTTTGGGCTCATAAAGTGTTGTTTGAGCCCGCCGATAGGAAAAAAAAATTACTAAAAGAAAAGAATGCACAGGGGCCAACCTAAATTTTGTTGAGACTAGAATTGCATGGGCAAGGATATTTCAACGAGACACTATGTGCACGCCTTTCCAACTGTTAGTTGGGTTTATGGGGTCTGATTGGCCAAAAATTGTGCCCAAGTCTGCATGAATGATGGATGGGACCATAGAGTTGCTAGCTAATGAACAGGTTTAATCCAAGGGAAGATCACTGCCCTCATGAAGCATTGGAAGCTACTTTAAGCTCATTTAAATCTATTATTTAAGTAATCAACATATGAAGTTCAAACGATAATTTCCTTCTGATAATCGCTTTAATTATTCCCCATTTCCACATTTCGTGAAGCAAGCATGATCAAAGTATGTCGAAAGTTCATGCTGTCAAGAATCGAGTCCAACATGTATGTATGCCACTTATGTTTCTCAATACTCCACTTGCATGTGAGTTGAATATTTGATATTTGAAATGTGATGCATAAGTTTTATCACATCAAATAGGTAAGACTGATTCTGAACTCATCTGCCCCTCCTTGAATTCAAGATATTTCAATTTTTCTCCATTAACCAGTAAAGGGTGGTCCCGAACCTCCGGTTGCAATAGCATCAGAACTACCATATTTTATATGACAACATTTGACCTTGTTTGCAATTAAAAATACTCAGCTCATTAAGAAAAACTCCACGGCTCTTCACAGAGTTGGGCTGTAAGCTCAGTGAAGCTTCACGGTTTTGAGCAATTCCTCACCCAGCCTCAACTGAGGCTATGTGATGCTTTGTGACCTCCACCAAGCCTCATCCAGGCTTGTGAAGCTTCATTACACTTTATCAACAATGAAACTCTCTTTGTTAAAAAAATGTGGGAAAAAAATAAGAAAATAGATCAGGAGACATTGCTGAGCTCGGTTGAATTTGAAGAAGGAAGAAGCAGTGGAGAAACTTTCTTTTGGGTGGGCACCACAAAATGATAATTCAGGAATGGAAACAAAGAAAAAAACCACAATTTGAAGGTTAGTCGCATACCAGTAGACAGTTAAGTTTCATTAACTGTTCTTGTTTTATATCTAACTATCTGTTTCATCCGAAAGTGTTCCCTTTCCATTTCTCTTCTTTTAAAATGTGTCAGATTGTGTTTTTCCTATTATCTAGTTTCCTTGAGGAAACTTGATCATAGTCAATTCATCTCCGAACTTCCATTGGCCCTGGATGAATCGAAAATGTTTTCCATTCCAGCTTTCATGCTTCTTGCATGTGTCAAGTTTTTATGTTTTTAAACCCTTTAATAGTAATTTCTCTCCTCCGTTGACGTTCACTGTGCTACTCATTGGGAAGAAACCAAAAGACAATGCTAATTGCTAATCAAAGATTAACTTTGTTGATGCCTGGAGGCAGGTTAGTCGCATAGCAGCAGACAGAGTTTGATTGCTTGACCTATTCCAATGATACGTATCATATATAGGAGGACATATTTATTAAATTCAGTGTACCTCTGCTGTTTAAATATCCTTGAATTTGTTTCCCTTTGTTACGATTGAATAAAAGTGGCATCTGTTGGAGCCTTCACTGCAACAGCCTCAGCCAATGCGATTGGTTGCTCATTCTATTTCTATACCTTATAGTGCTTTGGATGGGACTACTTGCATTTCCATACACATCAAATGGTTTGGTCGTAGGGATTTAAAGTTTGAGGATACCTAAGTTTTCTTTGGGAACATCATACAGTTTGGTTGCTAGTTTAATTTCTGTTATTCTTATATTGCTTTACATTGGTATGTTTGGTTGCTCGTTTAATTTCTGCTAAGTCTTATATTGCTTTACATGGGAATACCTCCTTGCTGTATCCGTGTTACTGTTTTGTGTAGCACTTTAGGGTGCGCATGGTAACACTTCTCTACCAGAAATTAATTTCTGATCGGAAGTTGATTTTTTTACTTCCAAAGTATTTTACTCGCTGCAGATTGACTTTTGATTAGAGAAATTTATTTGATAACGGTTGAAAATTTTTACTTTTGAAACATTATTAACAAAATCTTCGGAGGCGGTGGACGGCGGGCGGCGGTCGTCTGCGGTTGGCGGGTAGGTGGTGGCGGCTTGGCGCTTGGCGGCGGCGGCGGCGGTCGATAGGCGGCCGTGGTGGTCGGGCGAATGGGGGGGGCTGCGGCGATGGTGGGCGGCAGCGGTGATGGTCGGCGGAGGCGGGTGTGGTCCAAGAAGTGATTCTGCAGCCGAGAAGTTGGACCAGAGTGAATTTTTTACTTCTCAAAATTGGCAAAAAATCTTATCATAAGTGAAAAATCCTACCATAAGTCAATTTTTTTACCAAACGGATTTTTACTTCGAAAGTGTTTTTACCAAACGGATTTCTCTGCGAGACTTATGGCGGAAATTGAGAAGTAAAAGTGTTATAATGCGCACCCTTAATGTTGAGCTGGTTGCCATATCCTTCAGCTGCAATGACGAGGCTTAGTTACCTTGTTTTTGACGCTTCACTTGACTCCAGTTTAATTTGTTTCATATAGGCAGCTTATGTAGACCGAGGAGGGTAATTTTACTTGAAAAACTATCATATAACCGAGAAATGGTTGCATAGTTTTAAGTGATTTACATATTGGTCATCATGGGGCTGATTCCACATTGTTCTTCTTGTAGGGCCATGTTGAGGATGTTAGGCGCCAAGTGAATGAAGCAGTTCAAGCTCGCCATGTTTGTATCTCTTTTCTTAAATCTTCTCAGTTCTTGTATTTTGCGGGCAGTTTACTGTGGCTTCTGGAGGGGAAACCAAACTTTTTTTTTTCCTCGTCAGTATGTTTGAGTGAAAGATGCAAACTTAGTTTGGTTAGCTCGTTAATTGTTGTCTAGCTTCTTGGAAAACAGGACAGAACATTAGCAGATTATGAGAAAGTTAAATTTATGTCATGCAATGCCATTATATGTCATTTTCACAAATATCAAGTTGTCCTGTTTATGACTTTTTGTTGTGTCGGTTTAATATTGCGGTGTTTGTTTCAATCTCAACAACTCGATCCTTTGTGGATTATCTGTTGCAGAAAATTGACAAAATGTACACTGCTTTTACTGGTCAACCCCTTGAGAAAGTGCAGCAGTACACAGAGAGGGATCGTTTCTTATCTGTTTCTGAGGTAATTTTGCTGAATCCTGTTCCTCGATTATCACCAGCACTTTGCACATTCTTTCAGGTGGTATGATTAGTTGTTTCTAAATTCTTTTCCTTTAAAATCACTAGCACTTTGCACGTTTTTCAAGGTGGCATGATTAGATTGTTTTGTGTACTTTAGTAAATGGAAAAATTAAGTGCTCCACTTTATTAAAAGCGAGGACCACTGCAGGAGGTCAAATGAAGGACCTATCAAAGTCGGGCCGGTCAATTGGATCACACAAAAGGGGCACTTGGCACTGACCTTTTTTTCAGTTTGATTCGACACTATAGGGGAAAAGATTGGACATTTTTTTCATTACGAATTTATTTAGAGGACTGTTTATTAGGATAGTATGGATGACGAAGAAGGAGGCGGCAAGCGGCCAATCACTATTCATGCCAGATATATTTCCTAGGAGTCTTACATATGCTTAGGACAAATAGGAAATAGGTAAAAAGTAGTGTTAAAACTTATTCAACTGGCTAATATCCACTGACTTTATCATGGTGGATTCATGACCTGTGTTTGCGTTATTCAAATGTAATGCAGTAATGCCTTAGAGCGAATCTTGAAGCACCATCTACGTTATGTAATTTTTGCATCACCATCCTTTGTCCGGGCTGATGAAGGAGCCCACATCACCTGATTATGGGGTTTTAATGGGCTTTATATTCATGTAATCCCGCTCCACCTCTCGATTTTGTTTTTTAGGTTGGAGTTTATAGCACATAGGAGTTAAGTTTCACCCAGATAATTTCATTTGTGAGGCGCCTCCCCATTTGTAAATTTCATGGAGTATTCTTAGTCCGATTTGCAAGAGTATACATATTACTTGTTTATTCAACGGACTTTATATCCATGTAGTTGACCTCCAAGTACCAGTTTAAGTTTTTAGATTAGATTTTCCAACACAATACCAACAATACCTTGACTAGATCTTCACATGGATTTCTCCAGTGATTTTCTAATCATCTTTCTGGCAACTGATGATTTCGATATTGTCACCATTAAATGTTCATTGCTCGTCTGTAGAGATAGAAGTAGGATGAAACTCTCCTTTTCTGTTTTGTATTGCAGGCCATGGAATTTGGACTCATTGATGGAGTTCTGGAGACAGAATACTAGTCTGAGAGTGGCCTGGCCATTATCTTCGAACTTCAGAAGTTTATCCAAGCATTTGTGGTGAAAATCGTAGATTAGTGGTAGGGAAGCAGGAGGAATTTGACTGCTGCCTGTAGAATATATTGTAGATTATTCTCGGATGTTTTTGTCAGTCATACGGTCATATATTTGATCCTACGAAGCATGAGACGACACACATACACCAGTTTTTGTGTCCTTTTGTGTTCTTTTCCTCCATCCTCTGTTGATTCCGCCATGGGGATGCTTCTTGGTAGTTACAGTTTGATGTCATTCATTTCGCTAATCTTTGTTATGGAAGTTCTTGTGAAGTATAGAGGATCCTATTTGGAATGTCTTTGAGATAATTTGCAGAATGGGCCCATATGAATTTGTTAGATATTCATCTTTCATTGGCTATTTAGAGGTGTCATTATCACCGTAACTCTCGCGAATCATGCCTATGGTTTTAATGCATTTCACCATTGGGTCGACAAGTAATATCACGAAGCTTTTGTCCCTTGCCTAAAATAGGGAAAATTGCCATAAAAGTAAAAAAATTTATTGTATTTGTGTCAATTTAGTTTTTAATATTTTAATTGTATCAATTTAGTCTTAAATTTTTTTGTGGCTTGTCAATATAAATCGTTTAGTGAATTTTGTCCAGAAATTGTTGACGTGGATGCTTTGGATGTCCAACATGGCACTATCGATCGGCCTGATGTGAATAAAATTTATTAATATTTAATGTTAATTTGTGGCATTTTACTAAAATTATTCATACTTGTACTTGTAATGTTGTTTTCATTTTTCTCCTCCTTCGTTTGCTGACAACGATTGACAAAAGGCAAATGGGTTGTCTTCACAAGAGGCCAGCGAGGACAATTTTGTTCGAAATCGTTGACGTGGATCTTTGGATGTCCAACATGGCACTACCGATCGGCTTGATGTGGACAAAATTTATTAATATTTAATATTAATTTTTTGCATTTTAGTAAAATTATTTATATTTGTATTTGTAATGTTATTTTCATTTTTTTCCCTTCTTCCTTCCCCGACGGCGATTGACAAAAGGCAAATGGGTTGTCTTCGCAAGAGACCAACGAGGGTAGCCTCACCCGAAGCTAGCGAGACCGACCCATAGCGAGGGTCGCCTAAGGTCGGAAGGGTCATTTCCGAGGTGCGGCAACCGGTGAAGGAAAAGAAAAAGAAAGAAATAAAAATATAAAAAAACTAAAAAAAGTTAGAAAATAAATAAATTTTGTTCACCTAAACGCCGGTCGTGTCCCATAAAATGTCTAAAATCTATGTATGTGGTTTCTTAGCCAAAACCGATCGGATGGACTATTTTAACAAAACATGAATTTATTTAGGACTATATTGGCACAACTAAAATGATTATAATTGAATTGGCATAAGCATAATAGGTTTATGGACACCTTTTTTCTAGTAATTTATCCCCTAAAATATCAGTTTCACCCCCCCCCCATGTCCCACTACTGGTCTTTTGATTGCAATTATAACCATTACCTTACACGTTTATTGTGTATTGTAATCTATATTGCAGCCAAATTGTACACATATAATTGTGTATCTCCCAGTATATGTACATATAGTTGTCATTAAGTGTATGTTTTGATGTATATGCAATAGAGGTGTTGATATTTAGAGTCAAAGAGAAATACCGACATAGTGTTTATGGTAGCTCAACCAAAATTAGGGTTGTATAATATGTATTTATATGAGTAATTAATTATGATAGGTGTATAAATAAACACAATTACAAAAATACCCCAACATACATATAATTACATGTTAATACTCTCCTTCAATCAAAAGTAGGTATATATAACAACCGAGAGATTGGATCTCAATAGCGTATAAAGCGAGACTAGGTAACCCCTTTGTAAATTTGTCCACAACTCATCCGCAGTAAGCACGTAGCGAACATGTAGATCATCATAAGCAACCCGCTCTCAAGAAAAGTGAAAGTCCAACTCAATGTGTTTTGTGCAAGCATGAAATACGGGGACTGAGAGCAAGATATGTGGCAAAGATATTATCACAATAAACAATGATAGGCGTAGAAAGTGAGACTTCAAGCTCTCAAAATAAATGTTGAATCCAAATGGTCTCGAGCAACACAATGAGCGACAACACAATACTCAACCCCTTTACTAGAACAAGCTATAGGGGTTGCTTCTTGGCACTCCATGAAACAAGATTGGTGCCTATTAATTCACAAAAATGTGATGTGGAGCGTCGAGTATCGGAGCATCCAACACGTCTTCATCCGCATAAGCTGTCAATGAAGTGAAAGAACACCGCTCAATGAGTAATCCATGGGTGGATGTGCCAGCTAAATACCCGTATATACGCTTGACGGTTTGCGAGATGAGGTAATCTAGGTTGATACATAAATTGGCTAACCAAGGTCACAACAAAACTAATAGCAAGTCTAGTCATGAACACATATTATAAAGCACCAACCATCTCTTGATACAACGTTGGAGAAGCGAGAAGTTAACCATCATCAATAGACAATAGAGTCTTCGATGCCAAGGGAGTAGATATAGGCTATACCTTAACAAGGTCAAACTTGCGCAAAAAGCTATCAATATCCTTAGCTTGAGATAAAAGTGTACCATTAGATTAGTGATGAGCCTCAATGCCAAGAAAATAGTGAAGTGGTCCAAGATCCTTCATAGAAAACACTTGCAAGAGTCGAGCAATCAAAAACCGTAATAAATGAGGAGTATCACCGGTGAGAAGGATATCATCAACATACGAAGAGAAGATATGAACGACTTTGAGAAGAAGCTTTAGGGATTAGCCTTACTTGCCATGAAACCCAATAATAATAAAAAAAACTGCCAAAGCGAAGGAACCATACACGTGGAACTTGCTTTAAACCATAAAAAGGTTTCCGGAGACGGCACACGTGATTCGGCTATTCAAGATTAAAGAAATCGGGAGGAGGGCACATATAAACTTCCTCACAAAGGACGCCATGCAAGAAGCCATTCTTAACATCAAGTTGACGTACGCCCCATCTTGATCAAATAGCAATAGAGAGAACAACACGAATTGTAGCGGGTTTAATGACTAGGCTAAAAGTCTTTTCATAATCCAATCATGCATGTTGCTTAAATCCTTATGCAGCTAGACAAGCTTTTAAGTGTTCAATAGTTCCATCGTATTTTTCTTAATCTTAAAAACCCATTTACAACTAACTAAATTCTTAGAAGGGTGGTCAAGTGGTACAAGATCCCACATGTGATTAGTGACCAATGTACTAAATTCATCTACCATGGCCGCTTTCCAAAATGGGTCAAGAATGACCTTAGAATAGCAAGTCGGTGTCTCTTCATGTAAAGAATTACAGAGATAAAAAAAATTTGGGTTAAGAAATTTCAGATTTAGCACTAGTTTGCATAGGATGGGTGGAAAGAGAAGATGCAAAAGTGGAGGAGTTAGGTAGAGATGTAGAGAGGATTTGTGAATTTGATGCGGAAGGAATTGGATTAGAAGTAGAGTTAGGTGGGGACATAGTGGGTGGGTTCAAAAGGAGGGGTGGTGGAGGTGAAAAAGAATTGAAACCAGATTGGGTAGGTCAAGAGGAGGAGAGAGGTATATTAAGAGGTTAGGCTAGAGAAGTTGAGAGAGACGGAGAAAGAGCTTGATGCTCAAAAGAGGTAGAAGGAAGAATATATTGATTGGAGGAAACAATAAGTGAAAGGAACTGAATTGGAAGAATAATTTACAAAACTAAGAGATGAAGGACTTTGTGAAAAGGGAAAATTCTCCTCATTAAACGGAACATAACGATTGATAAAAACATGACCACTTAAACGACAAACTTTGTGATTCGACGCATACCCAAGAAATACACATGGCATAGAATAAGGTGCAAGTTTATGGGAGATACAAGACGGAAGAAAAGGATAACAAGCACAATAAAAAATTTGAAAGAATGAATAATCAAACTGAAATCCAAATAAATAATGAAAAGGGGAAATATCAAATAAGATAAGAGTGGGTGCCGATTAATAGTGCAAACAACAGCGAGAAAAGCATTGATCCAATAGGAAGGAGGCATGTGAGCATGGATTAATAAATCTCAAGACATTTCGACTAAATGTCCCGATTTTGCATTCCGACGGACCATTTTGAGATGGGATGTCTGGAAAAGAAAAGTATTGAATAATACCATTTTCACGTAAATATGTTTGGAATGAATTACTGGTATATTAACCTCCCCCATTAGTTTGTAGGAATTTAATTTTAGCAGGTGCATAGATCTTCGATAGATCAACGGAAGCATGAAAGTGAGTAGGCACTTCGATTTATTTTCCATCGGAAAATTTCTAAGTGAACTGAGTGTAGTCATCAACGAATAACACAAAATACTTAAAATCAAAATTAGATAAAATGGGACTCATCCATACATCGAATGAATTAAAATTAAAGAAAAAGAAGCACGATGACTAACGAGACTCAAAAGGCAACCGATGAGGTTTGCCCGCAAGATAAGACTCACATGAAGCCAACCTAGAACTAGAATTGCAAACACGATTTAAAACTTGCTTATTTGGATGACCAAGACGAGCATGCCATCGAGTGAATGAAGAAAAAGAAGTCACGATAGGATGCAAGTGAGACGACACCAATGAATTGGAAATTGGATAAAGATCATGAGAAGAATCAACTTAGAGGAGAACTTTTTTGGTTCGTTGGTCCTTCAAAGAAAAGGATGAGCCATTAAAATTAATAGTACAAGAATTTTTACAACAAAGTTGAGTGACTAACGTAAGATCAAGAACAAGATTAGAGACATGATAGACAGGTGATAACATCAAATATTAAGAATTAGTATGTAAAAAAGGCTTTACCGACTTGGTTAATAGGCAATAAATGATCATCCCCAATTGAAACTTTTGTTGAATCATAAAAGAGTTTGGGATTTAGAATTTTACCAATGTCACTAGTCATGTGTACCAATGCTCTGCTTTGTCAATATATAGGCTAAAGTACACTATAAGTCCCAAAACTTGTGTCCGACTCTTAATTTAGTGCCAAAACTTTCAAAATGATTACTTAAGTGCCAACTTTTTTTAGAAACGATCACTTCAGTGCCAACTCCTATTTGAACCGACGTGGCTCGCCGGAAATCCGACATGGCCTATTTTTTATTAATATTTGAGCTAACGTGGCTAGTCGGAGTTGGCATGAAGTGAGTGTTTTTTAAAAAAAATTGGCACTTAAGTGATCAATTTTACAAAAAAAAAAAGCACTTAAGTTATCGTTTTGAAAATTTTGGCACTAAAGTGATTATTTTTCAAAAAAATTGACACTTAAGTAATCATTTTGAAATTTTTGGCACTAAAATGAGCGCCGTACACAAAGTTTTGGCACTTATAGTGTACTTAAACCCAATATATCACATTGAATTAAAGGTCTCACCAATCAAGAAAGCTGAGAAAGAGTTTGACGGATCAATGGCAATGAAAGCATGGTTAAATCTTTGTCGATATTGTAGCGCAATGTGCTCGGCTCTATCATAGATCTAACAAGAAAGATGAGGCCTAGACTCGAGATTGCCTCCTTGGGTGAACGGGAGAACATAGGGCCTTGAATCACCACAAGGTCGACCGAGTAAGGGGAGGACTAATCAGCATAGGGGATAGAGAATGACTATAAATTAAATTGATCATTGGAGGCTTTCCAAACCCATTGATCACGCAAGAACCATCCACCTTGTCCTCGACTACATCTTCGGCCCCTAAAATTACGTCCACCACTCCCTTAAAACAATGGATTAGGTGAAGTGGCATGACCAATCAAAATATGATGAATATCAAATGAAGATGAGGCATTTAATTTTTGGAGAAATCTTTCTTCTTCTATGAAGAGGCGTGATCGCAGATCACGAAAAAAAAAAGAATAGTAGAGGCCATTGGTGACTATTGTGACAAAAGAATCATACTCTAATGGAAGCCCATTGAGGGCTTGAACCACCAAGTCCTTATCGAAATGAAGCAATTGATTGCGGTGAAAGAATACGTGATTGACTTCAGATGTTGAAGATTATCAAACATTGACTAATCGGGTTTCTTAATGGCATTCTGAAAATCAAGCTTTAATCTAATTTTCTTGGCCGCACATCGATCAAGAAAAGCATCGTCTTAGAGCAAGCCAAATCTCCTAAGATGTCCGAAGATCATAAACTTTACAAAAAATCTCAACTATGAGAGTTGAGTTAATCAAACTGTGAACGCATTGATCCATCTTGACCCAAATGGAATAAGAGGTATTGACCACCAAAGTACCATTTTGACCATTGATAAGTCTTTGTGGACACGGAAAAGATCCATCCACATATCCCAAAGATATCATTATAGATTAAAATATGTTCAATCTAAGATTTCCACAAAAGATAATTGTCTGCATCAAGTTTGATGGAGACGAGATTAGTGATATTGGGAAGAACAAGAGATGGCAAGGCGGATGGCACGTCGGTAATTTGAGCAAGCAATAGAGATTGGAGCAATAGAGAAAAGAGAAGAAGAGGTGAAAGTAAGCGGTATATTATTGAAAGGTGATGGGAAATTAAAATTAACGAAAGAGAAGATGATGGCCAAAGAGATGGTAGAGAAGAAGAAACATTCGTAGATGTATTGAATATTGTTGAGGCGAAAATGGGAGCAAAGGAAGTGTTGATTTGGGGCAAAGATGTTGAAGAATGCGATGCATTTTCTTGCTTTGATATATATTGATATTTAGAGTAAGAGAGAAATAACGACATACTTGTTTATGATGGCTCAACCCAAATTAGGGTTGTATAATGTGTATTTATATGAGTGACTAATTACAATAAAGGTATAAATAAATAAAATTATAGAAATACCCTAACCAATATGAATACTATCTTTCATTATAACCCTCATATGAAGCAATTTTGTTGTTTTCAATGCACACTACTCTTGTAGCATATGTAATATCTATATTTGGAATAAAAATATTTTCAGAATAAAAACAGCACAAGTGTTACAACTTTTGTGGAGTACTCATTTGAGTGTTATAACTTTTTTTGATCAATTGAGTACTACAACTTTGAAAAAAAAAAGTGCTATAACTTTGAAAAAAACATTCACTTGGGTATCAATAATTATCAATTGATGACTTGAGTACTATAATTTTTAAAAGATGTTCACAAGCCAACGCCACATCACACTTGTGGTGAACGTTTGTCAATAGTTATATGGCAATCAAGTAATAAAAAAGGTTATAATTCTCAAGTGAGCATTATACAAAAATTATGATATTCATGTGTCCGAAAAAAAAAAAGTTGTGATACTCAAATGAGCATCGTATAAAAGATATGACACTTGTGATGTTATTTTCCTAGATATTTTCTCATTCAGTATGGTGCTTGTGCATAACTAGACCTTTGCGATTATTTATTATCTTCCTGAATTATGGCAATGCATTTGGATGTTATATCTCTACTGGTTGCTAGTATTGTTATAGACTAGCAATTACAGTTCATTACACAAATCAAGCAATGTAATAGCTATGGCAGTTTCGTTCTCTTATAATCACAATGACTATTGAAGTTGCAGTTTCACCTGTAGTTTGCAGCGTAGGTTTCAAGTGTTAGAGGTCCAATACTGGCAAGTCAACCACACGTCGAATTTGCAGATAAACACAGGTGAAGCAATTTTTGCATTTCCATCTCTATTAAAAGACAGTTTATAGGCTTTATTTCGTTATTGTCATGTATATATATATATTTTTGTGGTCGAATATTGTCATGTTTTCAATCTTATAGAACGAGCACCTTGTGATTTCCACTAAAAACCGTGAGCCAAAGCGAAAAGACTTAAGAGTGATAGGAATGGCAACGGGGCAGGTCAGGAATGGCTTGGTCACGTCAAAATCAAACGCCGACTAGTCCCCCACAAAAAAAAAATGGTGTTTAAATTTCAATAAAGTCCTAAACATTTAATTGAAAACTTGGTTAATAAGTATTCTGTTTGTTTTACATAAGTAATTATTAATGGTTATGCAATGACTGAAATTATGTAGAGTATTTTAATTAAAAAAAGATTTCTTTAGTTATATTATTAGCAGAGTTTGAGTTTTAGGATACTCATCATCTAAATGCCAACACCGTATAAGTAAAAATGAAACCCGAATCCGAACCATGGCCTGCAATCCGAATATGTTAGGGTTTGGATGGGTCTGCAAAGTTTGATTTAACCCAACCTACTATATTTTCTAAGGCTGCATTCGATTGTCAGGAGAAAAATCAAAATATGATATATTTTAACTTATTCTATATTTGATAGCTGTAAAAGGGAATATATGGGAGATATAGATTGAAGAAAAAGATCCTAGGGATGGGTTGGGATAGACTCAGAAAGAATTTCTCAAGAGAGTAGACACGAGAAGAATGTTATTTTTTCCACAACGATCGCCTCTCTAGCAATGCCATTCTTCTTGCAAAGCTCGATATCTCCACGATCTCGCTCTTTCAACGATTGTTTGGCATGATATGATATTACATCCCTTTTTTTTAATCGTTTGGCCCTTTTTAATATTTGAAAGGAATCTTAACATGTTATGAAGAACTCGAGATTGATTATCGACTTTAATGGTAGCTCTCTCGAACGACTTGCATGAGTGCATCTTCAACTTATGAAATAGGCTGAACAATTCCTTTATTCAACACTTCGTTACTCACTTGATAATACAACGAGCAAAGCCGATGGGTCATCCACGAAGTATTCAACTCCAAATCAAGATCTTTGCTTTTATGGGGTCTGCTCGGTTGATGTCATGCCCAAATAGATTGCACAAACCTTTACTCAACAATAACTCACTCATCGAATTCAACATTGATTTTAAGCATTCCGATTTGTCAGCAAAACAAAATCGATTTCAGCTGCACCTTGCCTCTACTTATCCTACTTTATATATGCAATCTACCAAACAACAAACATGATATGACAAAATCATTGGATTTCTTATCATGTTATATCCACTTAAATCCCGACTAGAAATCCGAACTACCAAATGCAGCCTAAGGGAGAGCTTTTGCTTCTACCTTTGATGATAAAGTAAACCAGATTCAAAGATACGAGCTAAAAAAGTGGAGAAAAGTGTCCAAAAGTCCAAAATCTACTAGACGGCGGCTAATTCAATCTTAAACTTTTGAATTGTATCAATTTAATCCTAAATCTTTTGACAGTTTGTCAATTTAATCCTTCCAACTAATTTTTGTCGAAGTGGCTAACATTAGTTATCTATGTGCCACGTTAGGCACTAACATGGACAAATTTTTAATTTCTTTTAGTTTAATTTTTTCCTTTTTATTTCTTTTTATTTATTCATTTTTCCCTTTTTTCTTTCGTCGATGTAGGCCTTGAGGCCCTTGTCCACGGATGAGGTCCAATGATGGCCAACGGAGGGAAAAAGGGAAAAAGAAGAAGAAGAAGATAATTTCAGAAAAAATTATCCACATGAACGTTATCCGTGCAATGTAGGACAATCGACATTGACTAGACCATCATGTCGGTGATTTTTAACAAAAATTAGTCGAAAGGACTAAATTGGCAAATCTTCAAATTGGTGCAATTGAAAGATTTGAGACTAAATTGGCACAATTAAAATATTTATGATCGAATTGACTTTGTATAATAAGTTTAGAATTTTTTAGATAATTTTTCCAAAAAAATATAATTAGGAGGCACAATGAGTCATTGTGACGTGAATTCCTTTCAAATGCGCTAATGTCTGAGGCAACAGTCATGTCCAATTGATGCAGCAAGGCAAAGACGGCCGATTAGACCTAGGGTTTCAATTAGGTTCCTATGTGTCCATGCAAATCGGATTAATTGAGAATAAGTATACCACGAATGCCATAACTTTTGTACGATGCTCACTTGAATACCATAAATTTTTTTTCGCTCACTTGAGTGCCATAGCTTTGAAAAATCGATCACTTAAATGCTAGCGACGTGGACGCCTTGAAAAGGCGACGTGGATGCCTGGAAAAGCTGACATGACACTTGGCGAAATTTTTTATTGAATATTTTAATGTACATGTGGAATTTTTTCCTAATTCTTTTTATTTTTTTGTAATATTCTTTTCTTTGATTTTTTGTTGCCTTGGCCGGTGAGGGTCACCGACGACCCTCGCCATCCATGATCGGCAACCCTAAGGGTGAGGGCTGCCTTGCCTTTGGCCGGCGAGGCCACAACGACCCTCATTTAGGGCCATCGCGGTCTCGGTGACGGCGAGCAAGAGCACGAAGACCCTCACCGGCCCGCCTATCATGGGGGAGGGCCGTTGCGCCCTCGCGTGCGGTTGAGGGCTGTCGTCCACCATGGATGAGGGCGTGACGGCTCTTGACCGGGGGGGAGGGTGCAACGACCCTCACCCGGATCCGACGAGGGCCTTCGCGCCCTCGCCGCCGGTGCGGCCCCGCCGGCCTAGGGCGAGGCGGCCCTTGTCGGTGGGCTAGTTGGTCGTGGCCGCAAGGGTCACCAAGTGACCCTTGCTGGCCAAGCCCGAAAAAAGGAACAAAAAATAATAAATTTCAAAATAAATAAAAAAATAAGAAAATATTAAATTTTTTTAAAAAAATCCACGTATTGCTGAAAAATATATAAAAAGTCCACGTAGGATGATTTGTCGAAAGTGACACTTAAGTGAACGATTTTGCCGAAAGTGGCATTCAAGTGAACGTTTTTCCTCTGCGCTCAAATGAGCGAAAAAAAATGTTATAGCACTCAAATGAGTGTCGTACAAAAGTTATGGCACTTCTAGTGTATTTACCCCGATTAGCTGAGTTCCCTTACAATGGAACAACATCAGTTCTCACAAAATATATCCCGTTGATTATTATTGCATGATGCAACTCTGCGTCATGGACCTCACAGGTTTCGCGTTTTATGAATGTAGGCATAATGTGCAGGTGAAATTATATGGTCCGCGACAAATGACAGATTTTATGAATTGGCTAGCTTCTCATAATCTTTAAAACCATATCACAACAACCTAGATATGTTCAATCGCATAATTGGATCTTCACTGACCCTGTTGCTATCTAAAAAAGAGGACAGGTTAAAATAATGTAGTTATAGTATTATGCCTCCCCACATGAATAATGAGTTCTGGATCCTCTAATTTTTCAAACAACCCTTGCATAAGTGTCCTTCTAACATAACCAAGTAGTTTCCATCTACTTTTCCTAAATGGGACTCTTTATTTTTTATATTCACATTACAAATTGTTAGGATATGTCTCGAGTTCAAACCCCAAGAAAAATCTAAATTTTGAAAATAAATAGCCTAATACCCCCCAAAAAAAAAAATTCCAACTTTAGTATCTGTCCCAGCTTATATCCCAAACTTTTTTTTTTGTTTCATAGAAAATCCTCAACTTTTATTTTTGTCGTAATTCTACCGGCCTAATACCCAAAAAACCTCAACTTTAGCATCTATCCCAATTATATCGAAAATTATTTTTTGTCTCATAAAAAATCTCCAATTGTTACTTTTATCATAATTCTACTGGCTTAATACCCAAAAACCCTCAACTTTAGCATCTATCCCAATTATATCCAAAATTATTTTTTGTCTCATAAAAAACCCCAATTTTTACTTTTGTCCTATTTATACCACCGTCACCTTTCATCCATAATAATCTTTTGTTAATCCTATGTGGCTCGAATTTTCTTGCCGAACTTACCAATGAATATTCCAAATTCGAGAACAGTAGATTCCAAGGATGACGATATCCGAGATCGTTCCTCCAAATAATAAGATTTCCACGTCTAGCCATGGACAATGAGATTTGATACCGTTCATCCAAATAACTAGATCTTCATATCTAGCCTTTTTTAGGCTATTGAGTGTTGGAGAGAATCCGAAACGTATTGTCTTGAGTGGTTTTATATCTCTTAGCAATGTATAAGTGAAGCGAGATAATGAAAGAGAAGTTGAGAATTTTTTCATGTCAGCTTTGTTGAAGTGTAATTCATTAATGATGTGAAAATGCCACGTAAGATTAACTAATAGTAATATTGGACGGAAGATTAACAGTGATAAAATTGTGACAAAAAGTTTGATGTTTTTTACAAGATGAAAGAAAGCTTTGGATATAATCAAAATAAATGCTAAAGTTGAAGTTTTTTTTTTGAGTATTAGGCCAAAGTTAATTATTATTGCATGAATGCAACTCTACATCATGAACCTCACAGGTTTCGCGTCATATGAACTTAGACATAATGTCCATGTGAAATTATATGTTACACGACAAATGACAGATTTTATTAATTGGCTAGCTTCTCATCATCTTTAAAACCATATCGCAACAACCTATATCTGTTCAATCGCATAATTGGATCTTCACTGACCCTTATTGGTCAAGTGGGGCTCTCCTGTTGCTATCTGAAAAAGATTAAAGGTTAAAATAATGTAGTCATAGGATTATGCCTCCCCGCATGAATCATGAGTTCTGGGATCCTGTAGTTTTCCAAACAACCTTGCACAAGTGTTCTCATGTCATAACCAGATAGTTTCCTTCTATTTGTTTTTTCCAAATGGAACTCTTTATTTTTCACAATCACATTACAAACTATGCGATAAATATTTTAAAAGCGCCAAAACTTGTCACGAAAGTACATTTAAGTTTTAAAACTTATCATAAAAGTGCAATTGAGTGCTAAAACTTTCAAAAAGTGCGAACAAGTCTTAAAACTTGTCAAATTGATCCAATCAAGTCATTTTGTTGATTGCACTTTTTAAGACTTAATTGGACTTTTGTGACAAGTTTTAGGACTTGATCGCATTCCTTAAAAATTTTGGGACCCAATTGCATTTTCGTAACAAGTTTTGGAATTTGATAATACTTTTTAAAAATTTAGGACTCTATTGCACTTTCGTGAGGGTTTTTAGTGCACTTACCACACAAACTATCTAACAAGATGGGCAATGGCTTATACGAGGAGATCACCGAGGGAGAGTTGAAGGCCTTGATGTACAAGACTAGTGTAATGGTCATCATGGGTCGACGCACGATCTTATCCTCTTATGGAAGAATCATAACAAAGGGTCCCTCCAAATTAATTCCATACTAAAATAAACAGTTGCAACAACACCAATTCGCATGAGTTTATTGCTTGCACAGTGTCTTGATGCCCTCTTAATCTGTGGAACATCTCCTATAAATAGAATCGAGTTAGAGCAGCATTCTTCTCACCTTCAAAGAGAGAAGCTCAAACGCACAGAGAGAGATGAGTTCTAAAGTATCTGTCATGGTGGTCGTCGTCGCTGTTCTGATTGTATGCGTTCCCGTGCACTCTCATCCTTCTCCTTTAGATCACACCTTGTTGAACACTGACAAACCAACTAGTAACTCTTTAACCATAGAAGTTTCCTGTTAAAATGAGAAAGAATTTGTAAAGAAAAATGGAGGTCCAGATGAATGGATGCTTGGCCTTTTTATGACCTATTAAATGTCTATCTTCACTTTTGCAGTTCACTGCTACAACAGATGCAAGAACGGACCCAGGTGAGTACTGGGTGAGCATCATGAAAGAAGAGCCCATGCCAAAAGCAATCGAAGGCCTCCTCCATGTGATCAACCCTGCATCAGATCAGCCTCATCTCACTTCACTCCCTGAGAAGGTGGAGGCCGACTGCCATGGAGACAACAAACTAGAGGACCATAAACGACTCGCCGGTGATTTTGAGCTGAGGCCTGACGTCACGGCTTATGGGAATGATGCCAAGCTCAAGCAGAAGAAGTTCGCAGAGGATTTCGAGCCCAGACCCAACGTATCGGCTTACGGGGATGATGCGAAGCTCAAAGAGAAGAAGTTTGCGGAAGATTTCGACCAGACCTTATGTATCGGCTTACGGGAATGATGCCAAGCTCAAAGAAAGATTTTAAGCCCGGACCCAACTTATGGACTTACGCGGATGATTCTCAGCTCAAAGCGAAGGGGTCAATGTCGAAAGATTTCGAACCAGGGCCCAACGTGTCGGCGTATGGTCAGTACTAAAGGTGAAGAGAGAAAACAATGGAGTGTTAGTGCTTCGCGTGATGTATTTTATGTTCGGGCAGTAATGTGAATGTGTGTGTCGACGAAGCCAGGATTTTCTCCGAAAAGAACGGATGTACGGCAATGGCGATCGTATGGTGTGTGGCATGTTCCGGTGGTCTGTCTGTCGTTTGTCTTGCAAATGCTCCTGGTCTGCTCTATGGCTGTTGTCGAGCTCTATGATGAAAACAATATTTGGTTCGAAAGGTCTGTGTTGCCAGTTGATACTTGCTCGGATGCGCGGTCGACTCCAACACCAACAAACGCAGGAATAAATCGCTGGCGGCCGACCCTTGCTAGTGGCGGTCCTCGGCCAGGTCAGGCCCATGCCTATGGTTAGTGACGGTCGCCAGGCCCCCACCCCTACAGGCCCTTCCCGGCGATGGTGGGGCAGCAGTGGAGAGGGCCTGCTTCAGTTTCTTCTTTTCTTTTTTACCTTATTTTTTTAATTGAATTTAAATGAAATCGATATTAAAAATGATGTTTGGATAAAAATAAAATCCACATCAGTGTCGACCGACAAAATGAAGTGAATTAACACAAACACAAAAAGTTCATGACAAATTAACTAAAAAAATATTTAAAATTAAATTGTCATAATTACAACCGGTTTAAGACTTTTTTGGTAATTATCCCGATAAACATAAACACCGTGCATAGCATTAATATTCAGAAGAAAGTACAAGGACAAAATAAACAATATACTAGCTGAATTCCACCTGCATGAATTACGTAACATGACATAAAAAAAAAAAGAATTACGTAATACTCCAACTGAAACGATAGGAAAATAGGGAAAGAAGACAAAAGTTTATAAAAAAAAAATGGCAAGTCGCAAAAATTTTAGACTAAACTTAAGAAGCGTTTCTTTTTATTGGCTCATGACAGTGGCACTCTGCAAGCTTTTAAAAAATCTGCATGAGGAGAGCGCCATATCACACAAATCATAAGGTGACGACTTCATACACGACATCCAGAACTTCTTTTTTCTTCTCCACTATCTCTAGAAATTCGCTGCCATGGTTGCAGCGTGCTTGAGCTCGAGATATGGCGACCGTGGCTGCCACGAGCTCAGGATCAAGCTCCGCGGCCATGGCAATCGCGAGACTCTAGATAGAGCGTCTGTGGCCAAGAGACTGCGAGTCTAGCAGCCATAGCAGGCAGGAGATTCCGGAATTCCAGTGTCCATGGCCACAGTCTCTGGATCTAGTGACAGTGGCCTTGAGCTCGAAACTCAAGCGGCCATAGCGGTGGAGGAGAAGAGATTAAGCTTTTGCAAGGTCGGCTCAGGGTTTTTGGAATTGAAGATTTCTGTGAGAGGTGAAGAGGAAGACCTCCACTGATTTTGGCCAAAAGCGTCGCTAAAGCAAAATCAAGTAGGACGTTCCTCGAGAGTACATTTGAGACGACATAAACAGAGTGAACCAGACAGAGAAATCCACCGGCAACCATTCTATCTGGCGAAGGCAATGTACAACCCAGCATGATTTAAGTACAAGCAGAACCTGCTAATATCTACGCAATCCCCCGTGGATTCATTTATTGGGAAGAAGCATCATCCAGCGCTTGACACTCAATTGCATCCTGTTGACCTCGGCTAGCTGCTGTTTCCCGTTACAATGATTCAAGCAGGAATATAAGCAGGTTCAGTCATAGTCAAGTTAATGTGTGCAATGATTCTATCAAGCTCTGCGTCTCACCATAAGAATTCTTTCAACATGAACATTATCTTAAACATGAACACTTCTTGCAGATCGAAATAAATTACGAATAGTTTTGTTAACTTTAAAATATATTAGGAGGCTTTCTCTACGTAAATGGCATGCCAAATCCGTTATGATGGTGGTGCAACCAGGTGTCATGACAGGACAAGAACATAATCTTCCTCAAGCCCAGCCAAAATAAAATTAATTATTTTCCTGTTCATAAGAGAACTAACAAAACAAGGACGATGTGCGAAAGGATCCACCGGCAAACGCAGGCACAGCTCATGAGGTTTTCAATATGCTCGTCAGCAAGGGGTAGGTTCATGTAGGAACTAACGTTTATTCTTCATTGGCTCAATGTTTGAGCCAAGTTATAATAGCTTCGCAGGAATCTGAAGTTCATTGCTACTTCCCACGGCCCCTCATAGAGATCTTCCAAGTTCAAGCCATGCATAAACTTCACCATAATCATGGACCTCATCAAGACATCAACTCCACCTATACCTATAATTGCTCCACAAGATTTCTTAGAGACAATCTTGTTTATCGTAAATAAAGAAAAAATACCGTTGCATATAGATCGAACACACACCTTGTTTAATTCACTAGCCAACAACCGTTGCCTCTACAGGCTCCATGTCTTTATGAAAACCATTTGTGTCGACTACCTCGCCAGCACCTACTACCTTGAGAGTTTTTAGTTGCGACTTCATCTTGAGTTGAACACCTTCTCGATCTGTATAACACCGCCACAACCACTACTACCTAGATTTATTGGACACTCATCAAATGTATTTTGTTTATCGACAACAGGTAAGTTTGATTACAGGCACCATAACCAATAGACTCACTCACCTTGTATATAGCCTAGGAATATGCACTTTCTTCCCTTCCTCTCGGGCTTATCATGACTCACTGAAACATAACACTGCCAACAAAATATTCTAAGAACAAAATAATCAACAATGGGAACCGACTGCATTTCTTCGAGTGTCAAATATCCAATCGCAGTCGATGGATATCTATTCATTAGATAGCTCGCTGTGCTTAGTGAATTGGCTTAGTGTTCAAGGTCTAATATTGGCAAGTCAATCACTCATCAAATTTGTGGATTAACATAGGTCAAACATTTTCATCTCAACTAAAAGAAACTTATACGCTTTAATAATGTACTGTACTATATTCTATACGCTATTTTCACTTGAGACAATGAGCGGAAAAATGGAGATTGGAATGGTAGCGGGGCTGGTTAGGATGATTGGTCATATCTCAAACTCAAACACCAACTAGTCCCCAAAAAGGAAAAAGAAAAAACCGCTAAGACGTTCCAAACCCTGAGACAGGTTTTTAAACATTAATAAATTCCCAAATCCATTCAATGAGTATAAGATAAATTTTAAGCTAAATATGATTCTCAAACTGTATTTAACAACACATTATTAGTAGCTAAATAAATTATGCACTCTTCTGGGGGAGAGGACTGGAAGCGGGTCTTTCTCTGTCAAGTCGGTATGCGAGCAAACCAGTGGGATAGAAAGAATAATCTAATAACATGGTCCAATATTTGGCAGTAGAAAGGACCTCAACGTCCTAGAGATTTACTCTGGTTAGCCGCTCACTAGCGGTCATTGCCTAATGAATTGAAGACGTCTCACAACTTGAAAGAAAACCTATATTGTTTGATAATGTATGGTCCGATATTCAGTTGTTATATCAAAAGTAATTATAGTACATTCAATAATCAAGCAATGTAATAGCTATTACGGTTTCGTTTTATTATAATCGAAATAACTATTGTAGTTACTACATTATTTGTGGTGTTCACGGTAGGTTTCAGGTGTTCGAGGTCTAATACCGGCATGTCAACCACTAGGTTGAATTTGCAGATAAACATAGTTGAAGCAATTTCTGCATTACCATCTGTTGGTGCGTGGGACTTACGATGTGCGCCCATGCGGGCAATCAATCACCCGCCCATTAGCAGTTATTTGCTATTTGAAATGTGATAAGTCACGTTTCTTCAAACGACGTAATAAACTGCTCCTCTCTCCTCCCTGTTCATTATGTCACCTTCAAGAAAACACAGAACGACGACACGCGCTCTCTCCCAACTCACTTGTTGATTTGTATTCAACACGAAATAACTTCCGAGATCGCAAAGGGGCACTTAATCCGTGACAATTAAGGTATGTCCTCGTGATATACCCGCTTCGATAAGTGATTCAAGTGATCTATTGGGCATGTTTTCGCGAATTGAATGTTTGATTAGAATGGACTTCGTATTCCAACACGATCTCTATTAAAAGGCAATTTATATGCTTTAGTTCGTTGTTGTCACCTTGTGATTTCCACTTAAAAACTGTGACCCAATTGAAATGATTAGGAAGATAGGAATGGCAATGGGGCAGGTCAGGGATTGATTGGTCCTGTCAAAATCATACACCGACTAGTCTCATAAAAGAAAAAATTTCCGAACCCATCCCAAACCATGAAATTCGTATTTGAGTTTTAACAAAGTCCTAAATCATTCAATGAGTATACGAGAAATTGGAAACTTGATTAGTAAGTTTTCGATTATATTGTATAAGTATTGATGTTTATACACTGATAAGTCTAATTTAATAGAAAAATAAGAAAGATCATGATCTCTTTAGTTTTTTTTTTTTGGACTTTAGTTAGAAATATGCTTATGTGACAGTTTTTTATTTACTTGTGAGATTGATGATATGTTGTGAGCCACAAAAAAATAAATAACATATAATTGAACTTGCTGTGGGGTCCATCACTCCTTCAAAATTTTGTGGCCCATAATATTTTGTAATTCTCACATCACCCAAAAACTATTATTCTAATAAACCCGCTTAAGTTATATTGTTAGCTGAGTTTGAGTTTCAGGATACTCATCACTAAATGCCAACCCGTTCCAAACCCTATAGTAAAATGAAATGAAAATCCGAGCCATGGTCTGCAATCAGAACCCACTGTACTTCCTAAGGGAGAGCTTTTTCTCCTAACGTTGATGACAGAGCAAACCGGATTAAAAAACACGAGCTAAAAAAGGTAGGAAAAATTGCCCAAAAAGACCAAAACATGTTGTACGATAGCCAATTCAATTTCAAACTTTTTGTTTGTGTTAATTTTGTTTTAAAATTTTTTACAATTTATCAATTTAGCCCTAAACTTTTCAAGTGTGCCAATTTAATAATAAACCTTTTGACGATTTACCAATTTAGTTAATTCCAGCTTATTTTGGTCGAAAATCGCTGACGTAGTGATCTAATCGGCATTACTATTCTAGGAGGCAAGGCTTGCGCTAAGGTATACAATTTTTGCAATTTTTTGGAATTTTGGAATTTTTTTCCCTTTTCTTCTTCTTTTCTTTTTTATTTTTTTCCTTTTTTCCTGCACCAATGAGGCCTGGCCATGGCCAGTGGAAGGAAAAAGGATAAAAAGAAAAACAAAAAAAAAATAAAATAAAATAAAAAAAAGGAAAAACTCATAAAATTTTTAAAAAATTGCAAAACATTTTCCATGCTGCTGACGGTGGTGCCCATAGGACAACCGACATTGACTAAACTATCACGCCAACAATTTTCGATCAAATTTGACTAAATTGGCAAATCTTTAAAATTTTTAAGACTAAACTGGCTAATCGTCAAAATGTTTAGAACTAAATTGGTACAATTGAAATGTTTATGACGAAATTAATTACTATACAATAAACCTAAAATTTTCAGGATAACTTTCCCGAGAAAGAGCAATACTATGATTATTCATTCAAATGCGCTAATGTCGGAGGCAAAATTCATGTCCAAGATCAGACTTAGGATTTCGATTAGATTTCTCAGTGATGGGTCCAAATGTATATAAGGCATTTTAGAGAAAACAATGTAGTAACTACTCTAGCGGTACTAACTGATGTCGGGGTGTAATTTGAATAAAATTTCGTTTTAGGCACAGCAATTGATGTTCGTACAAATTGGATTAACTGGGTTCCGTTATGATGAGCTGCCTCGTGGACCTCACATGTTTCATGTTACATGAACATAGACATCATGTGCATATGAATTTATATGGTACGAGACAAATGATAGATTTTATTAATTGGCTAGCTTCTCATCATCTTGAAAACCACACCACATCAACCTAGATTTGCTCAATCGCATAATTGGATCTTCACTGACCCTTGCTAGTCAAGTGGGGGACTCTCCTGCTGCTTTCCAAAAAAGGAAAGGCTAAAATAAGGGGAAATTCTAAATATAAACCCGAGTGCTTGCATTTTCTTAAATAAATGCTTAAAATGGATTTTATTTCAAACAAAAAAAAATTTGAGTTCCCCCACAGTTAAACGCCCCAATCTCTTTTATATAAATCAAAAATATATTGAGCCTGAGCAAAGGTATTTTGATCTTTTTACATTTATTGATTTTTTTTCTTTTTTCTTTTTTTACCTTTCTTTCTTTCTTTTTCTCTCTCTTTTCTCTCTTCCTCCTCGCGATGGTAGTGGGCTGGGCAGCCTCAAATATGATTACGTGTATACATATTGGGAACGAGGACAATCCTCGCATTCGAATCAAGCAAGGGCTCACCTCGCCTTTCCCGGGCGAGGGCTCACCTTGTCCTACCCGGCGAGGGTTGGCCTCATGGCCGCCAAAGTGAGGGCTCCACTAAAAAATAAAACACCCGCAACAATAGCGAGGTCGCCATTGAATGTCATAGGCGAGGGCTGGCCTTGCCAATGGCCAGAACGATGCCAATCAGCCCTCCCCGGTGGCAAAATCAAGGGCCGAAAATATGAAAGACAAAAATACCCCTATTCGGGGCATTTTTTGATACAAAAATGACACTTCAAGAAGCCACCGCAATACTAACATAGTCCACTTGAGGTTTTTATTTGAGAAAATGGTAACGCTTCGAGCCCTTAATTGAAATTTTCCCTTAAAATAATGTAGTTATAGGATTATGCCTCCCCACATGAATCATGAGTTCTAGATCCTCTAATTTTCCAAACCACCCTTGCACAAGTGTTCTTATCTCATAACCAAGCAGTTTCCTTCTATTTTTTTTTAAATGTGACTCCTTATTTTCCACAACCACATTACAAACTATGAAGGCCGATGCCTCGTCCGGAGATATCACGAAAAGAGAGCTCAAGGGTATGATGTACGAGGTTTGTGTAATCCTTCCAAATTAATTCCATACTAAAATAAACAGTTGCCACAACACCAATTGGCGAGAGTTTATTATTGCTTGCACAATGTCTTGATGCCCTCTTAATCTGTGGAACATCTCCTATAAATAGAACCGAGTTAGAGCAGCATTCTTCGCATCTTCAAAGAAAGAAGCTCAAAACGCACAGAGAGAGATGAGTTCTAAAGTATCTTTCGCGGTGGTCGTCGTCGCTGTTCTGACCGTAAGCGTTCCCCGTGCACTCTCATCCTTCTCCTTTAGATCAGACCTTGTTGAACACTCACAAACCAACTAGTAACTCTATAACCATGGAAGTTTCCTGTCGAGCTAAGAAAGAACGTGTAAAGCCAAATGGAGCTGCAGATGAATGGACGGTTTATGACCTATTAGATTTCTTCGTTTACTTTTGCAGTTAACTGCCACAACAGATGCAAGAAAAGACCCAGGTGAGTACTGGGCGAGCATCATGAAAGAAGAGCCCATGCCAGAAGCAATTGAAGGCCCTCTCCATGTGATCAACCCTGCATCAGATCAGCCTCATCTCACTTCACTCCCTGAGAAGGTGGAGGCCGACTGCCACGGAGACAACAAACTAGAGGACCACAAACGACTGGTGATTTCGAGCCGAGGCCCGACGTCACGGCTTATGGGAATGATGCCAAGCTCAAGCAGAAGAAGTTCGCAGGTGAGTACTGGGCGAGCATCATGAAAGAAGAGCCCATGCCAGAAGCAATTGAAGGCCCTCTCCATGTGATCAACCCTGCATCAGATCAGCCTCATCTCACTTCACTCCCTGAGAAGGTGGAGGCCGACTGCCACGGAGACAACAAACTAGAGGACCACAAACGACTCGCCGGTGATTTCGAGCCGAGGCCCGACGTCACGGCTTATGGGAATGATGCCAAGCTCAAGCAGAAGAAGTTCGCAGAGGATTTCAAGCCGAGGCCCAACATCTCAGCTTATGGGGAGGACAGCAGGATCAAAGAGAAGAAGTTTTCAGAAGACTTCGAGCCGAGGCCAAACATATCGGCTTACGGGGACGACACTCAACTCAAAGAGAAGAAGTCGTTCACCAAAGATTTCAAGCCGAGGCCCAACATATCGGCCTCTGGTGAGTACTAAATGTGAAGAGAGACAGCAATAAGGCGTTCCCGCTTTCTGTGATGTAGCTAAATTTCTGTGATGTAAAGTGAACGTGCGTCGACAAAGCCGGGATCTTCTTCGCCTAGAAAGATGTACGGAGTACTGGAACATCGTCTTGCGAATTCTCCAGGTCTGCCCCTATGGCACCAGTTGAGATCTATCATGAAATTAATGCGTGGTTTAAAATGGCCGGTGTGTCCGGTTGATACTCGGCGGTACAGGGGGTCGACTGCCGGAACAAATCACTAGAGAAAAGTGAAGAATCAAAGATAGATGAATCCTAATGCTTACACGGATTTTGAAAAACCTACAGGCATGATTTTTGCGTGATTGAACCAGAGCATATGCAATAGAAGAACGGGATGAAGGGTAACAAACAGTAAACACCATGAATATTACTGAACTACAAGGACTGAATATATATACCAGCATAATTGCACCTGCGTTCTGACCAAAAAAAAAAAAGGCACCTGCATGAAGTTTGAATACGCCAAATAAAGATAGAAAAAACAAGGGAAGAAAACAAAAGTCTGAAAAAATATTCGCAAGTCACCACGGCAGCGGCTCTCTTCAGGCTTGTGAAAATCAAGAAAATATTGGGTGCTCGTCACTGTGCTCCCCAACCAATCACGATAAGCCACGTGTGCCACGTCAGCCGATGGGACCCGTATGCGCTTTTCTAAATAGAAATGTATTTTTTTTTTCTATTTGAAATGTATTTTCTTTAATAGTATGCAGCTATTTAGTAGCCTTTGCTTAATAAATGCAGGCTACTATTCTCGAGAAAAACTTTTTCTCCTTAGCACGCCATCTCCCCCTTTACCTAATTCAAACTTTCTGCTCTCTTTTCGCTCCCTCTATGCTCCAACGATCTCCGCTCTCCGTTGCTCGCTTCCTAGAACGACGACCACGGTGACTTGGAAATTGCGCATTGCCTCGGCGCCAACGCTCTCCGTCGCTCACTCGGTCGCTCGCAGAAGTCGTGACTTCGAAATTTTGGCTGCCTTGTCTCGACTCCGGCACTCATTCCCTCTCTCGCTCCGAAGTGCACACGAAGCCCACGCTCTCTCCCCCAAGAGGCCCGGTAGCCTCCGCAGCCGCCTCCACGGCCGCTTCCGCCGTAGGCTCCCGCCGCCTCTTGGAGCCACTCCCTCTCTCGCTCCCTCTGCCCGAGTCTCCGCCATCGCCTCTGTCAGACTATTACTAGGCTGGGCGCTACGTCGTCGTCCTCGTCGCATTTATGTTGCGCTTGAATGTAGATCACGGTTTAGCCTTGGTATCAATCTCGCTCCAATTTATTGCTCCAAGATATTTCCCATTCTCTCTTTTTGTAAATTCGTTCTTGCTTTTTGTATAATGTGGCAACCATTAGTGTCTCTAGGATAGGGAGTTGATGGTTGTTATTGTCTATGGTAACATTCCAGAAATTTTAGTTCGCGGCTCTTATGAGATGCAATCTTTTCCCTTATGAGAAAAAAAAAGAGCCAATTTTGGGGCATCTTTCGCATATTAGAGTGCGTCCGTGATTGTTATCTTGCAAAATTTTGGCATTGTGAGATACTCTTGAAAGGGTTCTTTAATGGATGTTGAGATTGTTGATCCACTAACGTAGAAAATTTGAAATATCTTATGTTGTGACTAGAACATAGGATGGATATCTATAATGATTTTTCCTCTTCTTGCTTATTCTTATCTTTAGTGCTGTTCTTTTGTGTAGATACATCAAGAAGCATTGAATGATCCTCGCAGAAGGGTTTTGGGATGACAGTCTAGGTAGAATCAGAACAACATCAATCCGAAATAGAAACAAATGTGCCAGATCTCATGAAAGTTGCAAAAAAAAAAAAAATCTCCTTTATCCATATCTTGGGTGCTGGTTTTGCTAGCCAATTTCTTTTATAGTTTATGCTTGGTAGTGTTTCACGGCAATCAATCTCAGTGATCCTTGCTTTTGTTGACGCCTAAATTTTGACTAATATATATTTTGCATAAAAATTAGAACTAATTTTAGTTCTAAACAAAAATCATCTCACATATTCATTTAGCATTGGCATACAATTTGAGCTTAATTTAACGAGTCCGGGACTAGGCATGCGGTGGAAAAATGCACCAAGAAGATTTGGGCTTGAAAGAAATATTTTCTCGGGGAGGCTGTATTGCAAATACTCGAACTTCAGGGACTATATTGCAAATACTCGGAACTTGGGACTAGATTGCAAATACTTGAAACTTTAGGGACTGCATTGCAAATACCAAAAGAAGATGGGGAAAGGAAGATGATGAAGAGAAGATAATGAAGAGAATGTGAAGAAAAGAAAATGAAAATGGAAGATGGAGAAATGAAGGTGAAGAAGAGAAGATGAAGATGAAGAAGAGAAGATGAAAATGGAAGATGGAGAAATGAAGGTGAAGAAGAGAAGATGAAGATGAAGAAGGGAAGATGAAGATGAAGAAAAGAAGATGAAGATGGAAGATGGAGAAATGAAGGTGAAGAAGAGAAGATGAAGATGAAGAATGAAGGATGAAGAACTTTGCCTATAAAAGAAGAAGAGTTCTTGAAGAGAGGGGAGTCTTTTTTGGGAGTAGGGGAGAATTGAAAGAGTTTTTTTTTGGAGAGTAAGAGAGAATTGAGAGAGAGTTTTTTTTTTGGAGGAAAAGAGAATTGAGAGAGTTTTTGGAGAAGGAGAATAGAGAGCTCTTGAGAAAAAAATTTGAAAAGAGTTTTGAGAGGGTATGAGAATTTTGAAGCCCGATACTACTATTGCCAATTTTGCACCGATCAACACAAGCTCTTGGTCCATCGCCATCGTTCGAGTTCGCCGCGGACAAAAAGAAAGTTAAGTGATTCCCTAACTTTCTTTAATTTCGAATACAAATTAGCCCGATTTTATACACTGATTTTCTCTCACGTTTTTATGTTAAATAACAGTTGCATATCAACGATGAGACATCAATGGTACGAGAATAGGAGGAGAGCAAAAGGGAAAAATATCAACGCCCGGATTGCGGTCTCATGAAATTCTAGCGAGTTGAGAAAGAAGCGTGAAGGAGAGATAGGACCAAGAGATTTCTCGGTCTAACGAGTCACCAAATCGGTCCAATGGTTAAGACAAGCCCGAAGCACAAGTTTGGTGCACGAGTTCAAATTGGGGAGTAACCTTGAACCTATTTCATCCTAATTTCATGTAATTTTTTATTTCAAAAAATGTCATGGGAAGAAAAATCCAAAAAAATTGATTCTTTGATCTTCAAGTAGAATTCATCAAATTTGTCAAATCCATTATTTGTTTCATGAATTTTAAGGTACCGAAAGGGCATTAGTTGTAATTAATGTAACCAAGTCCCCGGACTTTTAATCTACGGTTCGCGAGAAATAAGATAGTTTTCTCTCGCTATTTTATTTAGGTTTCTAATCGACCTACCGAAAATGATTAGTGGCGACTCCAAATTCAAATCACATTGCATGTTAATCATTCGAACCTTAAGTTGCGATTTGGTATGGACTTGGGAGAGTCCGAGTTAGGTTAGTTAATTAATTAACCCGATAATCCATTAGCCCGAAAAAGATGACTTTGTTTTTTTTTTTTTTAGGTCGCGACAGACTTAGCGACTCATTTGGGGACCCAAAGAGGACTTAAGCCGAGATAAGTTCATGAAAAGAAAAATTACTTGATTTGACAATCTTGGTTGAATTTTAATCCCTAGGTGTTAAATGGTTTTGCGGGAAAGGGAGTTATAAGGGGAGGAGTCCGTGGCTAACCTACTTTTGCGAGGCTTGGTGATGAGAATTTTATTTTTTGAACTATCGGAGTGTTGATTGCCCTTAAAATGTCGTGCATGCCGCTAATATAATTGCACTACACCACCTTGACTTGTGACCGAACCCGGGTCACCCGATAGTTTCAGGATGGTATTTATGTGGTTCTTTAACCTTGGCGGTAAGGCTTCGCTAAAGGTTATCCCACTTGGATCCCGAGTTCTTCAAAAAATGGCTCAAGGGTTGTTCTCATGCGCGTGAGGCTATGATGCATGAGAGTTGCCCTTGTCGACCGAACCAAGCCGAGATGATTGGACCCGACTAGTCATGACTATGTATGCGGCGGCAACTAGTCATGATGAACGTGCGCGAGGCTGCGACATGTCGTTACGTCCTTCATTTCATTTTGCTAAAAGAACTAAAATTTGAATCCACGATTCATGCGCATGTCTTTGTGATTGACATTTTCTTCCTATGAGCGGTAATTTCCTGTCTCTCACGCCATGTTATCTCATTTTTATTTTGGGCTGGTCCATGGTTTAGGTTGATTGTTTATGAATCTCATTGTCTTGTTTCCAATTTCACACTTTGCTTCCGTAGTTTTTACAATTTCATCGATTGTCCTCAATTCCGATTTGACTTGTTCCTATTGTACGATTTTTACTAAATTCTATGATCGAGTTTTGAGTAAGTGCCAAACATGAAAGTTGTAGATCTATGTTTCAACTAATATCCTACAAAATTTCAGAATTAAATTCATAGTTTAAGATGGCTTTTCGTTTTTTCAACTACTTGCGGTTATAACAGTTTTTTGAATGCGATTTTTCGAAAAGACACATTAAACTGATTTGATCCGCTCATTTCTAGTCCGATTGGCCAACTTAAAAGTTGTTCATCATCTTCTCAACTATAAGCTCGTAAAATTTGGACGTATTTTGACCAACGTGCGAATTAATACGTATTTTTTCGTAAAAATCGGACAAACTGAAAATTGCACGATGCGATCTTTTGGTCATGTCTAGTTCGTTCATTGAGTCTAGAAGGAAGTCATGGACCGGCTCTCTATCCTCGCTCGTTGTACTTACTCTTGACTTGTCGCTTTTCAGGAAATTTATCTCGGATCCTCCGCATATTACTCGATTGGTGGTGAAGACAATGGCCGACATTAACGCCGTTGTCCATGAGATTTTGAATGAACAGCTCGGTGCTCTAACCGAGCGATTTGAAGGATGATGTCTCACAAGATGATGGATAACTTCATAGCCAAGCTTCGCCGTCAACGCTAAGCCCTCCGATTGTGCCGCTCTAATTCCTCCTCGGAGCAATTCCAGCAAGGCCCCGGAAGGTGTTCCCTATCGGCTACACCTGGAAGATATTATTATAACGAGCCCGGGTTCAAGCATACCACCCTCGATTTCAGCTCCCCAAACCAACCCGATGACGATAACCAACGACCAACAAATTTGTCATCATGGGGGATACATGAGGAGGAAACCTAGTGGATTCGAAGTATACGACCAAGATGAGTTCGGTCCAGATTATGAGGAAGTTCGTCAAGATTTCGAACGACATGAAGAGATCAAGCCCTTGACCGGTGAACAAATTATCTCGGTCAGCCTAGGCGATGCGGAAAACCCTAAAGAAGTTAAGATCGGGGAAAACCTTTCCTCGAAATGTCCGAGCGCTTGATCGAGACTCTTGAAAGATTACCAGGACGTTTTCGCCTCGGTCCTATGCGAATATGCCCGGTCTTGACCGTTCCATTGTCGAGCATTGTTTGCCGATCGATCCTTCGGCTAAGCCGATGGTGCAAAAGTTAAGGAGGGCTAGACCGGAATTAGTGCGAGAAGATCAAAGAGGAGGTCATGAAGCTTCTCGATGTAGGATTCATTGAGACTACGAGAATATTCCGATTGGGTCGCTAACATAGTCCCTGTCATGAAGAAAGACGGCCGCATTCGGGTTTGTGTCGATTATCGAGACTTGAACAAGGCCGATCCTAAAGATGATTTTCCCCTCCCGCATATCGACGTACTTGTTGGCGATGCTTGCGGGGTTTGATTTGTTTTCATTCATGGATGATTTCTCCGGGTACAATCGAGATCCCGATGAATGTCAATGACAAGTTGAAAACCACTTTCACCACACCATGGGGAATGTTCCATTACCGGGTAATGCCGTTCGGTCTCGAAAAATCTGAAGCCACTTACCAACGAGCCATGGTTGCCCTTTTCCACGACATGATGCATAGATGAGGTTTACGTCGATGACATGATAGCAAAAACAAGGCATGGAGAAGATCACGTCGAAACGCTGAAGAAATTGTTCGACGGACTCCGAAAGTACAAGTTACGCCTTAACCCCGCCAAGTGTGTCTTTGGGACCAGCTCGGGCAAGCTACTCGAGTTCGTGATAAGTAGTAAGGGCATTGAAGTCAACCCTTCGAAAGTCAAGGCTATTCGTGAGCTTAAGCCGCCGACGACGGTTAAAGAAGTTCGAAGTTTGATGGGTAGGCTAAACTATATTGCTCGATTCATCTCCCGGTTATCGAAACCGCTAAGCCATTCCTCAAGCTATTAAAGAAGAATGCGCTAGTCCAATGGGATAGCGAATGTGAAGAAGCTTTTGGGAAGCTGAAGCGGCATCTCATGAATCCACCCGTGCTTGTTCCTCCAACGCCGGGGCAACCTTTAATCCTCTACCTCACAATCCTTAGTGAATCATTGGGTGCTATGTTAGCCCAAGAGAAGCGGGAGGATGGAAAAGAACAAGCCATTTATTATCGAGCAAGAAATTCACAACCGGAAATGAAGTACTCCGAAGTAGAGAAAACATGTGCGGCGTTAGTGCAGGTGCTTGCACAAGCTTCGGCAATATACCTTGCATTACTAGGTGCTTCTAGTGACGAGTGCGATCCCGTCAAATACTTGCTTAATCAACCCGCCTTGATTGGTAAACTTGCCAAATGACAAATCCTCATCTCCGAGTTTGATGTTCAATATTTGTCCCAAAGGTCAATCAAGGGACGAACTATAGCGAGATGTCCTAGCTGAAAATTCGGGCGAGATGATGATGCCTACCATTCTAAAAAATCGAATCATGTCGGTGGAGGATTACATCTGGACTATGTATTTTGACGGAGCTGTCAATTTATCGGGGGTCGAGCACGGGCGCGGTTCGATATCTCCCGGGTGGTCGACATTATCCTGTGGCAGCAAAATTGGTATTCCCTTGCATAAATAACGTAGTAGAATATGAGGCATGCATCCTCGGTGCGCAGGCTGCGATTGAAATGAGGATAGCCCGACTCAAGGTGTTCGGAGATTCCGCTTTGATTATCCTTGATTGTTGGAAAGTGGAAGACGAGAGATGCTTAAATTGCTACCCTACCATGAGTATCTAGATGAATTGGTGGAGGAATTTGAAGATATCTCATTTGAGTATCCGTCCGGGACTCATAATCGATTCGCCGATGCATTGGCTACCTTGTCCTCAATGTTACAAGTCACCAATAAACTTGAGGTTGACCCACCGAACATCGAGGTACTAAAAAAGCCGGCATATTGTATGGCCGTGATCAATGAACCCGATGGTAAGCCATGGTATCATGACATCAAGACTTATATTCGAAGTAGGAGTTCCCTGAAAAAAGTACCGTATCGACCAAAAGTACATAAGGAAGATGGCCTCGAAGTTCTTCTTGAATGGAGAGAATTTGTACAAGCGGTCATTCGATTCTTACTAAGGTGCGTTGACTCAACCGAAGCGATTCGTCTAATGATGGAAGTACATGAAGGGATCCGTGGTCCACACATGAACGGTCACATGTTAGCTAAGAAAATCACGAGGTTAGGTTATTATTGGCTCTCGTTGGAAAGCGATTGTATTCAGCATGTTCGAACCGTCACAAATGCCAATTCATGGAGACAAGATCGATGTTCCTCCAAATGAATTGCATCATTTGTCGGAACCATGGCCATTTTCTATGTGGGGCATTGATGTGATTGGTCCGATCAACCCTAAAGCATCCAATGGGCATCGATTCATCTTGGTGGCGATTGACTATTTCTCCAAATGGATCGAGGCCGCATCCTATTTAGCGGTTACGGCACGAAATATCGCGAAATTTATCCGCCGGGATATCATTGCTCGATACGGTTCACCGAAGCCATAATCACCGACAATGGCTCGAACTTAAACAACAAACTAATGGACGAATTGTTCAAGGAATTCAAGATCAAGCATCCGAACTCTTCCCCATATCGTCCTCGAGATGAATGGAGCGATAGAAGCTGCCAATAAGAACATTAAGAAAATTTTAGCGAAGACGGCTGAAAATTATCGCGATTGGCATGAGAGGTTGCCATTTGCACTTATGGCATATCGGACCTCAATCCGGACATCTACCGGGGCAACCCCGTATTCTCTTGTATATGGAATGGAGGCTGTTCTACCGGTTGAAGTGGAAATTCCTTCCTTACGTATCTTGTCTCAAGCTAAGGCGACGGAAGGCTGAATGGATCCAGCGAGAGAGCAAGCCAATTGAATCGATCGACGAAAAAAAGACTTAAGGCTGTATGTCATGGCCGGTGTTATCGAGAGAGAGTTGCTAAATCATTCAACAAAAAAGTTCGGCCTCGATATTTTCAAATGAAGTGGAAATTCCTTGAGCATTCGTTTGTTTCCTCGCTACTAATCTTTGTTGAGAGATTGTTTCGAATGGGGAGCCTCTCTGGCCCAATTAAATTGACCATCGGGAGCGTGAGATTTACATATTCGCGAGTAAAAGGGGTTATCTTGCGAAACAAATATGACGACCAAGATGAAATGAGTAAAAACTTGCATTCATTTCATTCATCGAAAGCCTTACAAATAGATCAACGGGGTGGGAATGTAAAGCCAAACCGAGCCCTAATGAGCATCACAAAGGAGTTTAACGACTCTCCATACGGTTGATGCTCCGCCTACACTGATCGCTCCGAGAATCGAGATCCGCCAACTTAAAGAGGAGGAGCTCACATTTCTCTTTGAGGTTGGCTACCTTGTCCTCGTGATGCTTCGGCAGGCAAATTCCGGTCATGGATCGGCATTCTCCCACGGGCTATATCCAGGGTCGGATCGTCCGGCCTTTCCTCCAGCCATGTGCATTGGAACTTTAAAACAATGTTGAGCGGATCGCGCTCGAAGATGATTTGGGACGTGGCCAAACGTTCTACCAAGTTTCTCCTCTCACGAATCGGCGGGGAGACTTGTTCATTACCATAGTCGAGGGCCTTCTTATAATTGTCGGCTACAAGAGCGCCAACACCAAGCTGTCCGGCCGATCCCGATAGCGTGCCTTCACAAGGTGGGCCAAAGTAACATCTTGATGAGCAACATGGTAAGCCTCCCGGGAAGTTAGTGAAGAGGGTGGGGAAGATCCTGTATTCCTCTTCTAACTTGGTACCTTCAATAGAAGCGGTGTCCATATCCCTAAACATAAGACGAATTTCGGTTTCGGCCTCCGGATGGTTGGCTATATAAGAGTAGCCCTGGCCTAGGAGATTATAAAGTTTCTCCCATTTGGCCAAAACTTCAGCCGAGAAGGCGTGTGCGGGAGGGGAAGCCATTGTTGTTGAAGCGGCTAAAAAAGAGTGGATGCAAAAGAGTGCTTAGAAGGTTGGAGATGAAGATATGAAAGCGATAATTGCCTCGGCGTTAAATCCTAATTTAAAGGCGGGAAAAGCTATAGCAATAACTTATTGTGGATGCCGAGTTAATTATCCGGGTAAAAGCTACAGACGTTTCATCCGTGAATCACGGATCTACCATCTCAAATCTCACAAATCCGAAAAAGTTACAAAAAGATTTGAGGACCCCACCATGTTGAAAACCGAGTGGGAGACAAGCAGACTTTTCGAGAGAAAAAACAGCAATTCTCACGGAGCCACGTTAGTTACTCGGGTGAAACTACGGGCGTTTCGTTCGTTGGATCTTGGATGCACGTCGTCAATCCGTGATCTCGAGCCTCACAAATTCGAAAAGTTACGAAAGGAGTTGGAGTCCCACCATGTTGAAAACGAGTGGGAGACAAGCATGGTTATCAAGAAAAGAAGATCGGTGCGAATGGATTCGGGGTCCCATCACGTTGAAAAAAAAAGACAAGGCGGGAAACACGAAATCTTGGGAAAACGTCGGCTTAGTGATTTTCATCCGCGTTTAAAGGGAAGCTTTGGAACATACCCGATTACTCGAAAGAATTTGGAGAGAGTAAGCATACATCGGAGAATAGAGTGAACAAAAGGCGGTAAGAGGTATTTCAATCCAACATGTTTAGAGGCCATCGGCACTTTACTGGAGGCAACCAACCTAGACATCCCCGAAAGCGAACTGCTGGATTTCGAGACCGGATCCATCGCTGGAGCCGTAAAACCCAACTCTCTTGGCGGTGAAATTCAAAATCTCGACAAAGAACAACAATGGTAGCGGCGGCCCATGATCAGACCCGAGAAAAGAAAATATCAAATCAAAGTGCTTGAAGCTGCCTTCAAGGAGTGCTCTTACGTGAATAAGAGACGCAAAAATGAATTGAGCCGGATGATAGGAATGGAGCCCTTGAAGGTCAAGTTTTGGTTTCAAAACAAGCGGACCCGATTGAAGGTTAAAAATGAAAGTCATGAACTTACGTTTCAAGGGAAGAAAGCGAAAAGCTTCGAGCGAAGAACAAGAGGTATAGGGATGCTATTAACACCGCTGTTTGCCATGTACGTAGCGGCCCCATCTCCTTTGGTGACATGTCCCTCGATGAGCCACATCCGAGCATTGAAAATGCTTATTCACCAGTTCATCCCCCGAGCAAGTTCTCGTACAATCCGATCTCGTTGGAGATACATCCCGAAAAGTCGGTCTTGCGAGAGCGCGAACCGATACCCTTCGAGGGAAGAGACATGCATCACTACAATTGGAGTTTCCTTGATGTCACAGCCAGCCAATTCAACGGCGATGGAACTCCGAATGTGTAGCCTACATGAAGCTTTAGTTTTTTATTATGGGCTCTCAAAATATCTCTTTTTTGAGCATTACTAGCCAACTCTTACGAATCCTCAAGAGAAGTAGTGACATGTATGAATGAATGTCTTGAAATCCCCATGTGAGACATTCTTCTTTTAATGCCTAGAGTTAATCCAGGGGCAAAGAACGTACTATCCACGAACATCATCATGCTTAAATGCGTGAATTCCTCGCCAGATTTGACTAAGCATTGAAAGCCTTCACGTAAGTAAATGCGAAAAGATTTGAGGAAGGAAATAAGCTGCCTCGTTCGTAGGAGGAACCGAAAAGATTTGAGGAGGGAAATAAGCTGTCTCGTTCGTAGAGAAAGTGAAAAGATTTGAGGGCTCCTCCATGTCAAAAAAGTAAAAAAGAACGGCGGATTGAGCGAGAGGTAAGAGTTATTACGAAATGGATCCAAGGCACTAAGAGCGAAAAGGAGAAAAAAGGCTGCTGCGAGACCAACGAGATCGAGAAAAAGTTTATAAAGGACTTGAAGTCTTCATGCACCTCCGAACTCGTCACGAAAGGCCATCGTCGCTTTTGTGATTTTCCGGCAATTTATCTTTGCAAGTCAAAAGAACATCTAAAGCCCGGTCTCTAGTCCAAACACCCATTTTTCGGTCTACATATGGAAGGTTTTGAAAGGAAAATAAGTCTGCGTACATTCCAGGGCGGAAGTATGGGAAGCCTCCTATCCCGAGGATCTGCGAGTCATGGCCATTGATGGCAATCCCGTTTCCCTCTCGATCCTCGTTGCCATGCTTGAGAAAGTGCATGTATAGGATTTCGGCTTATATGAAAGCAACGGAAGCCTTAGAGGGCGAGACAGTACAAATATGATTTTGACATCGTCGTCACAGCCATGGTAGGGATCGATATGGACGGTCTTAGTCTCTTAAAGATCATTGATTCCGAGTTGAATATACCGGTCATCGTCACATCGGCAAGTGATGATCGGCGATTCATAACGAGGGCCACATTGCATGGTGCTCGGGGCGTCCTAAAGAAGCCGGTGCTGCGTTCGAGTGCTCCAAAACATTTGGCAGCATCTTTGTAAGGAAGCAATTACTCGAACAAAAGAACTATGGCCAAGCTGCCTACGACGATTTTGTCGGAAAGAAAAGGCCCCTTTGGTCCGCCGAGCTTCATTCTATATTCATCAATGCGGTTCGACGGCTAGGAATCAATTCAGCCACGACCAATGGTTGTACTCAAAATAATGAATGTAGACGGACTCACCCTACGAAGTGTCACAAATCACCTTCACGAGATTTAGAGAAAAGGCGAAGAAGCACGATGTAGCTTGGAACCTAGGCGACCGGAGCAAAGTTGATTGGAAGATCAATCCCAGGGAAAACCTACGGAGCAAAAAGTACCCGACCACTTCCCAATCAAGAATACCGGCCATACCAACCTTCCGCTGGTGGTTCTAGCGGCCGAACCGGTTGATCATTCCTACGAGTTCCCAAGCGACGGCGGAGGCTCAAGCTCAAGGAGTCGGACCGCTCACGGCAAAAATAAAGTGGAAAATCCGTCGCCGGTGTTAGCAAGTAACAATGCCCAATTCGGGTATCAATTGCCCGAAAAATCAAAAGGTTACTTTGATGATGAGCTCACCGCCTTGGTCGACCCGGTTCGGAGTCGAAAGACCTCCCGAGTTGTGATCCGAAGCAAGTGATCATGGATCCTCAAACAACGATCGTTGGTGTATGATCCAAGACAAAATCAGCCAATCATTGGAATAGCCAGACAAAAGAGGTGGAACCAATCTCGCATGAATACTCCTTTAATTCCATGTATAGTTCCCCTGCGTGGGATACTTTTACTTTCTAGTTGTCTAGAATTTGCCTAGAGTTAAAGGGCGAATTTCCTCCTCTCTTATCAAATGCGTGAGTTCCTTATTAAGCTAGGCTGTAGCAATCTCGCATGACGCCCGAACGCCCATAAAGAGAGATTCCGAATAGCCTTACTTGGGAGAATGCAAGGAAAAGACCAAGCGAGGCTCAAAGATGGGTAACTCCGTATCGTTCCAATTGACTCTCGGTCTTTTCAAACTCTAAGTTAAGCTTTTTTATTCTCGACGGGGGATTGCCAACCGCTTTGAGAACAATATAACAAAAGCGAACCACCCGTGGACGCCAACAACACCGCGACATAGTGGTTGGGGGAATGACAGTGGTCCGAGGCATCCCGGGGTCGATCTTGGGATTTGGCATCAATGTACAAAGATTAATAAAAACATTTTTTGCTTCGCGAGATCGAAGCTCAGCCCAGGCGGTTATAGAACCCGGGGAGAGATAACGTTCCGGACATACAATCCGATCCGGATGAATCGATCTTTTCAATTCAAAGTTCGCGAGGAATACGTACATGGGTAAAGTGGTATCGTTCCAATTCTTTTAGAACATGAGGACGTACATTGATGCTTTCCCTTTTGATTTTTACGGGGGTCACTACACGTCCCAAATGGAGAAGTATCCCTCTCCCCGAAAAATTAATGAAATGAGAAATTCCCGGAGCCTTTGACAATCTCATGTCTCGAAGCGAAACAATAAAGTTTTGCAACGCATTTGCATGAACATGGGCAACTCACGATCCACGCCCCTAAGAAATTTTTTATATACTTGCGAACTTTGTCCGCCAAGCTAAAAAGTTGCTGCATTTTATATGCTCGAAAATACTCATACACTGCATGGTTTGCACATGATTGTTCCTCATGTTTAATTTACCAACTCCGAATAAGGAACATGAACTACATAAGATACATCGAATGTACGAAGGGGGCATGACGGGATGATGAAAGGCGATCCTTTCCCAAACACGTCCAATTTTTTCGAGCAAGATGAACAGTGGCAAAATTCCGCATTCCCCAAGATAAAGAGTTTTCTCGCGAAAGGTACGATAACCGAAGTGATGGAGGCATTCATTTCTCTACCCTAAACACTACAAGTTATCCGTTGATCAACCCATTTGAGCGGAGATTTCACTTCCACAACCCTGTCAAGAACCACCCCACATTGGGGCAAAACAGAGGTAATTCCATCAGCATCACGAGACAAATGGTTAGAAATCTTCTTGCTTGGACTAACATCAATTTTCGGATGGTTCTTTGCATTGTACTTGCGCTTTAATTCAAGTGCCTTAGGGTGACGAAGAGCATTTCTTTTTCTATCACACACATCTATACCCATTTGCACAACCCATTTGAGCCTGCAAATTCGTTTCTAAAAGCCCTCATTGGTGATCATTATTGTCCCAAAGCAAATATGGCCCATCTTTGAGTAGAAGGACACGAAAAGCTGGATCCATAGAAAATCTCCCAATGAACTCATCAAGATACAATCGTAAAAGAGAGTTGGGAGTAAAAAAAAAAAAGGGAGAAGAAAGAGGAAAGGCTGATTCCACAAAAAATTCTTAGGCATTTAAAAAGCAAAGTGCCTACCAAAAGCAAGGCCAATGCCCTTTCAATTCATTGTTCATTTGTAGAATATTTCGAACTTGAATGCACAATTTTCCTGTATATCCTAAAAGGGTTGAGAGAAAAATCTCCATGAAGTGTCAAATTGCAAATGCAATCTTCAGTTCATACCATTCTCGAGCAATGATGGTATCCTAGAAGGCCACGATCGGTGATAAGATTGTAATGATCACCAACATCAATCCCCTTCTCAAACATCTTCTAGCCAAAACGAACCTTTTCGTTTCTCGGTCCCCAAATCATTACTTCCATTACAACCCTTTAAAAGCATTTTCTGGTTAGGGCACTTGAATTAATGTGGAGTTCAATGATTTTAAGCATCACTCGAAGAAGTTCGAGCAAGATTACTTCTCTCTCATTTTTGCGGGGTTCTTGACTTGTAAACCCGGAGAGATGACGAAGGAATTCATTTCAGCAGCCTTGACTCAACTAGAGTCCCCTTTGTAAACCTTTGACCTAGCCCTCATTACGGTCCTAATCAAGACCTCCCGGATCGGCTCGGTCGTATCAATTGCGAGATTACTCGGATCCTTATCGAATGCGATGATGGAAAGATTGAGTGATTTCTTTTGAATCCTGCAGACAGGATAAATAACTTTTCTTGAGAGTGAGAGAAAACCCTTTCTGGATCGAAGTCCCCCCATTCATCTCACATTCGAGGTATTCATAATGTGAGAACATCCCTGGACAGGGATTGATAATGCAAACTTGATAGAATGGTTATGCATAAACCATAGTGTGAGTGATTGCATTATGCACATGTTGAATATGTTTGCGCATGTTACCTCGGACATTCTATGATGGGTAATACATTCCCGATGTTCGATGTCCCTCCCAAGGTCTCGAAATTCATCCAAGGATTATTGAATGAGCAAGTTCTCCCGGCAAATGCCTACCATGTACGATACGAGCGATCCGTTTCGTTCTTTGATTAATCGTTCGGAGAACCCGGGTAAGTTTTCGAACCCATTTTCAAATTAACAACTCCTCGATGATAGTTGTTACGACTCAATCAGGCAATATGCCTCTCCCGTCAGTCGTGTAGACATATGCACCTGGCGATTTTGACATCTTATCAAATCATGACGACGTAGCTCTTATGATTTCGGTCTCGAGATCACGAAGACATATGCACCGGTGATCTTGACCTTTGGTCGGCTCATAATGACATAGCTCTTATGATTCTCGGCTCCTTTATCAAATCACGAAGACATAAGCACCCGTGATTTTGATCCAAACCAAATCATAACGACATAGCTCTTAAGATTTTGGTTCCCCTTTGTCGAATCACGAAGACATATGCACCTGGTGATCTTGACCTTTAGTCGGCTCATAATGACATAGCTCTTATGATTCTCGACTCCTTTATCAAATCACGAAGACATAAGCACCCGTGATTTTGATCCAAACCAAATCATAACGACGTAGCTCTTAAGATTTCGGTTCCCCTTTGTCGAATCGTGAAGACATATGCACTTGGCGATTTCGACATTTAATCAACTCACAACGACGTAGCTCTTGTGAACTTGATTCTACTTCTTTCGACTCACAACGACGTAGCTCTTGTGATCCGGAAGGATACACATATCTTGCTTATTGTCTCGCATTAGGGAGAAGTCTCCGATAACGAGATAGGCCAAATACCTTAAGGTCCTCGTGTTTGCAAGAAACTTGAAAATTAAGGGAATCACCACTTATGAGGTATTTGGTAAAACAGGTATTCTCGTATGCGATCCATGTGTAGGTTTCTCTAACATGGAAAAGAGAAATTATGACACATGTTATTTACAGATCTTGCATATCATTCATCACTTCATTACAAAAAATGGGATTAAAACTCCCGCAAAAAAAAAAAAAAGTTCATCCATAATTTGCATCGTCAAAATTCAGGATTCAATTTTGTCTTTGAGCGGAACCTCTACGAGCCTCCACTCAAAGAGGGGCAGCTGTTGACGCCTAAATTTTGACTAATATATATTTTGCATAAAAATTAGAACTAATTTTAGTTCTAAACAAAAATCATCTCACATATTCATTTAGCATTGGCATACAATTTGAGCTTAATTTAACAGGGGTCCGGACTAGGCATGCGGTGGAAAAATGCACCAAGAAGATTTGGGCTTGAAAGAAATATTTTCTCGGGACTGTATGTGCAAATACTCAGAACTTCAGGGACTATATTGCAAATACTCGAGAACTTCGGGGATCGTATTGCAAATACTTGAAACTTTAGGGACTGCATTGCAAATACCAAAAGAAGATGGGGAAAGGAAGATGATGAAGAGAAGATAATGAAGAGAATGTGAAGAAAGAAGAAAAATGAAGATGAAAATGGAAGATGGAGAAATGAAGATGAAGAAGAGAAGATGAAAATGGAAGATGGAGAAATGAAGGTGAAGAAGAGAAGATGAAGATGAAGAAGGGAAGATGAAGATGAAGAAAAGAAGATGAAGATGGAAGATGGAGAAATGAAGGTGAAGAAGAGAAGATGAAGATGAAGAATGAAGGATGAAGAACTTTGCCTATAAAAGAAGAAGAGTTCTTGAAGAGAGGGAGTTTTTTTTGGGAGTAGGGGAGAATTGAAAGAGTTTTTTTTTTGGGAGTAAGAGAGAATTGAGAGAGAGTTTTTTTTTGGGAGGAAAAGAGAATTGAGAGAGTTTTTGGAGAAGGAGAATAGAGAGAGCTCTTGAGAAAAAAATTTGAAAAGAGTTTTGAGAGGGTATGAGAATTTTGAAGCCCGATACTACTATTGCCAATTTTTGCACCGATCAACACAAGCTACTGGTCCATCGCCATCGTTCGAGCTCGCCGCAAAAAAAGAAAGTTAAGTGATTCCCTAACTTTCTTTAATTTCGAATACAAATTAGCCCAGATTTTATACACTTGATTTTCTCTACGTTTTTATGTTAAATAACAGTTGCATATCAACGATGAGACATCAATGGTACGAGAATAGGAGGAGAGCAAAAGGGAAAAATATCAACGCCCAGATTGCGATCTCATGAAATTCTAGCGAGTTGAGAAAGAAGCGTGAAGGAGAGATAGGACCAAGAGATTTCTCGGTCTAACGAGTCACCAAATCGGTCCAATGGTTAAGACAAGCCCGAAGCACAAGTTTGGTGCACGAGTTCAAATTGGGGAGTAACCTTGAACCTATTTCATCCTAATTTCATGTAATTTTTTTATTTCAAAAAATGTCATGGGAAGAAAAATCCAAAAAAATTGATTCTTTGATCTTCAAGTAGAATTCATCAAATTTGTCAAATCCATTATTTGTTTCATGAATTTTAAGGTACCGAAAGGGCATTAGTTGTAATTAATGTAACCAAGTCCCCGGACTTTTAATCTACAGTTCGCGAAATAAGATAGTTTTCTCCCGCTATTTTATTTAGGTTTCTAATCGACCTACCGAAAATGATTAGTGGCGACTCCAAATTCAAATCACATTGCATGTTAATCATTCGAACCTTAAGTTGCGATTTGGTATGGACTTGGGAGAGTCCGAGTTAGGTTAGTTAATTAATTAACCTGATAATCCATTAGCCCGAAAAAGATGACTTTGTTTATTTTTTTTTTTTAGGTCGCGACAGCTTTCATGAAAGAACGTGTTGGGACTGTGATTTTCCCCTTTTGCTGCATTCATTTGCGTATATCTAATCTGTATCCCTGCCTCTTGTCTACAGTAGTGCAATGAGCAAGTTTATCTGCCTTACTAAGGAGCAACTTTGCTATGCATCTATTTATCTAAGGCAGCATTGCATGATATTTGCATGTTCCTTTTCTATTTTTCTTTAGAATATGAGTTTCATTTTTGTCGGCGCCTATGTTTCACAAGGCTACGGGTACTTATGGAATAAGTATTCTTTATATACATAGTATAAAGTTCAAGTTAAGTGATCATGCCTATTCAAAACATTGTTCTCCTTTCAAGCATTCTATATTCCTCTCCTTCATTTTGACTGCTTGAAAATTGCAGATTCCTTAAAACTCAATCATGAGTTATTGCACATGAAAATTCACAAATCAGATTCAGCTAACCACTCCATAATGACATATTGGCCTTCTGTGCATATTGACTTGGTTATTCTCCTATGTTTTCGGATCAAGTTGTTCTTTGTGCTTCCTTTTCACCATCTTTAGGGCCACTTATATGAGAGAACAGATATGAGAGAAATTTGGCATGAAAAGGCGCAAGAATGGGTGTCAAGTGAAGTACTTGTGGAGTTCATGTTGAAGACATTTGGCTACAAGCGGAGCGAAAAGATTCCATTTCTTGCTAGAAAGTTTTCACGTTGTATTGTTGCATAGCGTTTGTATAGCAATGATTCATCCTGAAGACATCTTATGGTGTAAATATTCTTTGCACAGGCACCTTTGAATGGGATTGTACTATTATTGAATTGAACGTGGTTACCAACAAATAACAAATGTTTGTCATTGCTTAAATCTTGCTCGAGTAATTATCGTTTTTGGCCAAAAATATTTAAAGCAGTAGGAGCACTACACATGGTCCCTTTTTGTATATGGGGGTGTACATTGTTGAGTTTATTCTTAACCTTGAGTGATCAATCAACTTGCTCTTAAACCAGCACCAATTCTAACCATACTTTTTGAAGGAACAAATGATTTTGGACTTTCGTCGATCATAGTATTGTGATTATTGCACGGATGGTCTCACTCCAGTACATCTCGCACTCATCGGACGAATGATGAATAACCATGCGTTTATGAACATGTCGCCCTCATTAGACATGGTTTTTAGTAGGACGCATTTCTTGTTCTTCTATTTTTCTAAGTCCATTGGCCATCGTAATTGCATTTAATGGGCTTATTCAATTTTTTTGTCGTAATCATTTTGCTGAGAGCATTGTTCTTGTTACGCCACATATGCTTTGAAATGCTAAGGCAAGAAGGTTACAATAGATTAAGTCCCCTAAGCTACAGCACAACCATGCATCTACGAACATAACAACCATCACCAATTATATGCTTTAAATGAGGTCTAAGAACCTCTCTTCGTTTAGAACTGGAGATTAACTCCCTAGTTGGTATATGCTTCAGAACATCGGAAAAATGAGAAAATTACAACCAACTCTAATGAGCACAAGCAAATCCATCATAGCTATATATCATTGTTCCATTAGTCTTTGCAGTGGCTGCCTTAGTGAAGAAAGAAAAAGATTAAAGCATCAGCACAATCCATCTTGGACTCATTGGTAAGAGCATTTCACAAGAACCAATGCTCCCAAATATTGACAAACAAATATTATATGGGAACTAAGTATCTTTCCATAGTGAAAGATTCGGAAAAAGCTTCACCAGATAAGTGATTTGTAAATCAAAAAACGAATCGGTATGTACAAGTGAGTTGGCGCTTCATTTTGCAGAATCACATCTTTTGGAAACAATACTTGGCTGTCATCTCTGGCACCTCCATAGAGCAGACTTCTACCATGAAGGGAAATACATGAACAGCATCTATCAGTGTTCTAACTCTAGACAAGATTGAATTTAACAAAATCAAATCACGCCAAAAGACAACTATCTAAAGACGTCTCATACTTCATCCAAGTAAATATAGACATGATAAGAACCGGGATTGATGACGGAACTAGAATATGGTGCTACCATGCTGCTATCTTTCGCCTCCCGATGAATTATGGTGTGACCATGCATTGTCTATGCCTTCGGAATTGTTCAATTCATTCATCCCGGGTTGTTGAAAAGAACTTGATGACCCCTGTACAAAGAAATAAATAATACATTGATAAAAAATCAGAGTTTATTAAACAATGCGCCTGCATAAATATTATCTCAAATAACCGCACGTCAACAAAAGTGAGGCAAGTTGCACCTGATTCAAAATGTTTTCATGGGATCTATTATGGTATTCCAACATCTATCGACAAGAAACCATTATCAATGTTTGCAAAAACCAAAACAACACTGGGGTCTAAAATGATTTTCGTCTTAGGTACCGACTAGTGAAGGTGGCAAATCCATTCATAACCCCGGTGGCATGATAAATGGTGGTTGCATTTGTTTAGAAAAAATCTCATTAGGAGAATGTGACAAAATGCTTCCATAGGACCTATTTGGCTACTCCAACATCTATAAACAAGAAATCATTACCAACGACTACAAGTTTCAGCCAAACAAATTTCATCCAACACATGAGAATAGTAACCCAAACTTCTAAATACCGACTAGTGAATGGGGAGAATCTATTCATAATCTCCGATGGCATGATGTATGGTGGTTGCATCTATACGGAAAAAAAGTTGACCCAATTAGTAGAATATAAAATACAAATGATGAACTCGAGAGGGCCATACCCGACTATGGAAATGATTTACTATAGGACCACCAATGTTGCTAGGACAAAACGCATTTTGAATATGATTAGAATTTCTTGAATAACCTGGTAAATGGGTCTCGTCACGTGTTTCTTGAACAACTAGCTCTACATTACAAAATAAGAGATATATTATTTGGCATCATGTGGTACAAATGTAAAAATAAACTAACCACATTAACTTGAACTCTCTGTCACTCAACTCACCTCGACTTTCTATTTGCATCGGGGATATTCCCTTATTAGATTTTTTCTTCTTTTTTCACTCGAGCTTTTAAATTTTCCATAACTTGTTCCCTTTCCTTTCCTTCGAATGGGGTCCAATACCGTCATCCCACACAAAGAAGCTTCATTATCATCATCATTACAAGCATCATTTGTTGTAACCATACTTGATTCGTATGATGAAATTTCAGCCACCGTTGCATCCAAATTCTTCTTTGCTATTTTCATAGTATATGCATCTTTGGCTCCCAAACTCATCACTTCAAAAGATCTTTGCATTAACATGGAAAATCGATTAAATGTAGATGGACCTTGTGACATTTGATGAGATTCATCATTCCCACACCCTTGCTTCACACCCTTAGTCCATCTTTTCAAAATACAGCAAGATGGAATGGATGAAACCAAAATGTTGTTCACATTCAATACATGCAAAGCATGGCGACACACCACCCTTTCGATTCAAATAATTTGCATTCATAAGAAATTGAAAAGTTTGTAGCATTAAATCTCACAACATGTTCACCTTGAAAACCCTTACACTTGAGAGTGTATTCATAAACCGACCCACGGAAAGCAGCACTTAAAATCCCTTCGGCGACACGTTGAAAAAATTCTTCATTAAATCTTTTAAAAATGGCACGAGTGTACATCGAAGCAACATGCGTCAATATCCCGTTATTCAAAATTTGCAATTTAGGCTTCCCACGAGAATGATAATCATCTTGACATTTAATTTCTCTCATATGTTTCAGATGTTCTTCATAACGATGGACAAATTCTAAAAGGGTCAATGTCTTGATCAACATTTGTTGGAAGACATTATTAGTGCTCTCGCTCTTTTGGCTTGATATTATACCACAAGAAAAAGTATCACGACCAAAAGCCAAACTCCATTTATGTCTCAAGCCTCATAACCTCCGAAGCCAACTATTATCTTGAGTTTTCCACTCCTCTTCCATTTTCCTCCATGTAGATTCAAATTCATCCTTTGATTTGCATCTATACATAAGTGCATGGAAATATTTATCCTTAAACCCCGGCTTGTGATAAAGATGTGGAATGTTTTGATTGGCATTTTTCCCAATGTGCCAAGTGCATAACCGATGTTGAATATTCGAAACACCGTTCGAATGGCTTTTGCCATGACTTGGTCTTGATTAGTAAAAATGGTTTTTGAAGCCTTATTTCCCATAGACTTCAAAAACACCTCAAATAACCAATTAAATGTATTTGCGGTCTCATCCAACAAAAATGCACAACCAAATAAAGTATTCTTCCAATGATGATTAACTCCAACAAAAGGTGCACACACCATGTTATACTTGTTAGTATGATACGTGGTATCAAAAATCATCACATCACCGAAACAATCATAATCAAATTTGGACAAATTATCTCTCCAAAATAGATTTGTCATTCTACCAACTTGATCTACTTGTACAAAGATATGAAAACATTGGATTTTGTATTTGCATGCAATGAAAATGATTTAGAAGGCTTTGACAATCTTCCCCACTTATAAGATTTAATCTTTCACTCTGCAAATGATTTTGGCAATCGCGCAAAATGAAACTCAAGTTTTGGCTTCCTCCTCGTTTGGTTTGCCAATAACTTGTATGATGTTGTCCCTCCAATGCCAGATTTAGCCATAGTAGCTAAAACACCCTTGCAATCATCGAAATCATTCTTCTACATCTTATTAAGTGTTTTTGATGTTCCGGAATAAAATCATGATTATGCTCAAGAACATATGCTATCACTTCATAAATGCCATTCTCGACCTTAAATCGATAGAAGCAAGATAACTACATCTAACTTCAAGTCTTTCATATTTTCTTTCTTGATCGGAAGAGTTGACGAGAATACCCCTCACAATTACGGACAAAAGTCCAACGAGTTATTTCTCCTTTGCCGTTTTTTCTAGTCTTACCCTTTCTCACTCTAAATCCTTTATCTATAGCATAGGCCACATATTTATGATATGCTTCAAGTTCATTTGCAAAAATCATTCCTATTGCAAACTCAAAATCTTTTTCCAAATCACGGGTTACATGTGCCAAATGAAGAGTGTCATTCTACAAGCAAAAAAAAAAAAAGTATTTATTGCGGTGCTTTTATAAGCAAAACAACATCTCTATATTTTGAGAAAGTAAATATCTATCACCTAATATAAGTTTAGGATTACCTCTAATTCAGCCATCATATAACCTTACACATGCGAATTAATTGGCCACCTACGAGCACATTTGTTTATATTTCGGATTGATGTTGTTCTCATTCTACTTAAACTGTCATCCGAAAACCCTTCTACGAGACTCATTCAATGCTTCTTGATGTATCCGCACAAAAGAACAGCAAGACTAAAGATAAGAACAAGCAAGAAGAGGCAAAACCATTATAGATATCCATCCTATGTTTCCAGTTACAACAGAAGATATCTCAAATTTTCTATGTTAGTGGATCAACAATCTCAACGTCCATTAAATTTCCTTCAAGAGCATATCACAGCCAAAATTTTAAGATAACACACGGACGCACTCTAATATGCAAAAGATGCCCCAAAATTGGCTCTTTTTTTTCTCATAAGGGAAAAGATTGCATCACGTAAGAGCCGTGAACTAAAATTTCTGGAATGTCACCGTAGACAATAACAACCATGAACTCCCTATCCTAGAGACACTAACGGTTGCCACAATATACGAAATCAAGAAAGAATTTACAAAAAGAGAGAACATGAAATATACTAGAGCAATAAATTGGAGCGAGACTAATACCAGGCCAAACTGCGATCTACATTCAAGTGCAACATAAATGCGATGAGGTCGACGACGTAGAATCCAGCTCGTAATAGTCCGAGCAGAGCAACGACGGAGACGCGGGCGAGGGAGCGAGAGAGGGAGTGGCTCCAGAGGCCGCCGCGGAGGCTACGGCGGAGGCGGATGCGACATCGGACGGGCCTCTTGGGGGAGAGACGTGGGCTTCGTGTGCGTCGGAGCGAGAGGGAACGAGCGCAGGAGTAGAGACAAGGCAGCTAAAATTTCGAAGTCACGACTTCGCAGCGAGTGAGCGAGCAACGGAGAGCGTCGAAGTCGAGGTAGTGCGCAATTTCAAGTCACCGTGGTCGTCATTCGAGGAAGCGAGCAACGGAGAGCAGAGAGTGTTGGAGCAGAGAGGGAGCGAAAAGAGAGCAGAAAGTTTGAATTAGCAAAGGGGGAGATGGCGTGCGAAGGAGAAAAAGTTTTTCTCGCTAAATAGTAGAGTGTATTTATTGAGTGCAGGCTACTAAATAGTTGCAAACTATTAAAGAAAATAAATTTCAAATAGAAAAAAAAGTATATTATATTTTTGGTGCGAGAAAGGGCATATGGGCCCCTCGACGATGTGGTACACGTGGCTTATCGTGATTGGTTGGGGAGCACAATGACGTGGACTTCCGTGAGCACCCAATATTTTCTCGTGAAAATCCGTGAAAAGCTCTATTGCTGCCCGAGGCTAACAAGAGGGAAACTAAAATTGGTAGGTCATGATCTAGAGAAGTCAAACGGGTGAATCGGGTAGGGTAATTTGGATCGGGTCTAATATAGTCCGACCTATATTGATCAATTTAATCCGTTTTAATCAATTTTCATGCAGTACAAATTTTATAACCTATACTCTATTCATAACCGACCCAATCCGTATTATTTAAATATTTATATATTTCATCAAATTATGAAATATTTGTTCCATAAAATTGAAAAATGTAAAACAATTTCGCCAACCTCCGGCTCTACCGCAGCCCACCCATCGCCGTGGCCTATCCACCGCCACCGCAGCTTGGTCACCGCCGATGCCGCCCGCCCGTTTGCCTCCACCACCACCCGTCTGCATGACCGCTGCCCGCCCGCCGATCACCGGAGGGAAAAATAGTATTACATAACAAAATAATTGAACCTTACACTTTGGTTGATGCATACAAGGTATGAAGTCGATACGAAGACAAATGCACACTCAAACCTTAATATCGATCCTAACCACGCCCTAGAAAGAAGCCTCCTCATTTTCTCGGGGCGTGAAGTGTGTTTCAGGATTGGGTGCACCGCTGCTACGGTGCCGCTCAGGTACTCGAAATCAAGAGTCGTGGCTATCCGGACGAGCGACGGGTCGCAAACCGAGCCAGCGCCGCCGCCATTTCCATCCGACTTCCGACACCCCAGCCCATTCCGATACTTGGGCGCCTGCAAGAACTTCAAATGCGCGTCGTAGCTCGAGCCCGCTCCTCCTGTCGCACCGTCAAGACCACAGCTCAGCTCATCGGGAGCGATCGAATCGAGCGAGCGCACGACCGGAGCAAGATGAAGCAGATGGCCGTGGCCAAAACGGACCTCATGAGACTCGAATACCCGGAATCGAAAAGGCGAAACCGATTGCTGAGTTATAATTGCAGGAACGCTACAAGATTAAGGTACTGAAAGAACGAAGACGTTCTTGTTCTCTTCTCTCTACATGTGGGGATTGATGTATAAGAACATGACGAGGAAGTTAGTCCAAACAAAAGATGGGAAGAAGGGACACATGGACAAAGGAGCAACAGGGAAACGCGTGACGTTGACGACGCGATAGGGAACGCGGCTTTAAGGGGCTTTTTTCCAATTTAGTATAAAAAAATAAAAAGGGTTTTTTAAATTTTTCATTATTTTCTTTTAATCATTTTTTAAAATTTATTTTTCTTTTTTTAGTCTTTTTTTATTATTCAATTTTTTTTGAATGGACAAAACATTAATGAAATTCGTAAATAATACCCTGTTTTGTAATATTTATGTGAATTAACAATAGGTGAAACACTCGCTATTTCGAGAATTTATCTCGCATATGATGTTCCAAAAACTCAAAGTGGTGCACGACGCCGCCTCATCACTCCGCGGCCTGTCGCCTCACTCGTTCGCTCGCTTTCCTCGGAGTCGAGGCTCATCATCGTGGTGCACAACTCGAGTTATTTGCTAGTGCCGATGAAGGCCTCAACTCCGAGGAAAGCGAGCAAACGAGCAAGGCGACAGGGCCGCGGAGCGACGAGGTGGCATCATCGTGGTGCACGACTCGAGTTATTTGTCGGTGCCGATGAAGGCCTCGACTCCGAGGAAAGCGAGCAAACGAGCGAGGCAACGGGGCCGTGGAGTGACAAGGCGGTGTCATCGTGGTGCACGACTCTAGTTATTTGCTAGCATCGGTGAAGGTCTCGACTTTGAGGAAAGCGAGTGAACTAGCAGGCGACGGGGCCGCGGAGCGACGAGGCGGCATCGAACGCCGGCTGGAGGTGGGAGGGGGAACCGACGTAGTGAGATGGGAGGCGAGCGCGTCGACAACATTCATCCCGTGCCGATCTCTACTTTTTTGCTGTTTGAATTTTTAGAACATCATCTACACATAAATTCTAGATATAGAAGTGTCTCACCCATTGTTAATTCGCGTGAATATTACATAGCAGTATTATATACGAATTTCATTAATATTTTGTCCATTCCAAAAAACTAATTGAATAATAAAAAATGATTAAAAGAAAACATGAAAAAGAAATTTTAAAAAATGATTAAAGAAAATAATGAAAAATTATATTAAAAAAATGGCATGCTCAAGCACTCAAAGTGCCGGGCAACCCATCGCTCGGCATTTTGAATGCCGAGCGACACCCAAAAAGGTAAATAACTTTTATTTTAACCTATTTTGGAATTTTTTTATACTAAATTGGAAAAAAAAGCCGCTTTAAGGGGAAGTTAGAATCGGAGAGGGAGAGAAGAGTGAGATTGGATTTGCTTAATTTGGTGGAGTTGGCGGCGAGGGGTGGGAAGGCGGGCCTAGTGGTGGCAAGCGGGCGAGGCGATGGTCGGCTAGAGAACAAGTGGGCGGCGGCGATATGCGGGCTAGCGGCGGGGGCGGTAGGCAACGGCGGCATGGCGAGGCGAAGGTGGTGGGCGGTGGCGGCGGACGGGCGAGGTCCACGGGGGGCTTGGAAAGTTATAGCCCACTTACAAGGAGTGTTTGGAAAGCTATAGCCCATGGATCAACAATAGGTCGAAAATGGGTTGAACTAAAAACCATTACAACTCATATTTGAATAGGCTTTATAAGTTTAGACCTGTTTTTTAAATTTAGTAAACCCATATATAACCTAAATGTATAAAAGTGGGTTAAAAAGTGGGCAATGACCCATGTTGACACCTCTAGTCATTGAAGGTTATTTAAGAAAAAGGAAACAGTGAGCAACGAAGTTCGAAGTGGGGCCGAAAAGGACTAGCCGATCGATGATCGACAAGATCTTGTCGGTTATTTCCGACCACACGATCTCCTAATTAATGAATGTTTTATGTAAAACACGCGTTAATAGAGTGTAGATCTACAGATTAAGATTATACCGTCTTATCGGAAAAGTATTTCCCAAGCGTATTAAATTTGGCGTTTGAAGATGAGTTACATAACCTGGAAAAAAATTGGTTGGGATTAGAACTAGGGCGCTATCGGGAACGAGCCGGACCGTAATAACCGCATTTCGAAGACAAAAAGTAGCAATTGCATTCGGACTATGAACTGATGTCGAGTGTAATATGAATAAAGTTCATTTAAGGCACGGCAATTGATGTACGTGTGGATCGGACCAACTAGGCTCCATTACATTGGGAATGAGATTAGCTCTCAACCAAAAAATGTTCTATTTATGCACGATGCATCTCTGCCTCCTGGACCCACATGTTTCACGTTGTATAAACTTGGCAAAATGTCCAATCTGAACTTATTTTGTACATGACAACGGACAGTTTATCAATTAAACCATATCTCATCAACCTAGATCTTCTCAATGGTATGTAATAGGATCTTCACTACCCCTTATTGGTCAAGTGGGGGTTCTCTTGCCCCTATAAAAAAAAAAAAAAAACAACTTAGAATAATCTACTTAGCTGATTATGCCTCCCCACATGAATCATGAGTTCTTGATCTGGTAATTTTTTCTATGCTGCTAAAATTTTTGGGCCAATGAAACATATTATACCTCCATAGACTAAGGTCGGAGCAAAAGTTAGAAGAAGTCATACAATTGGAAAACTGTTTGCACTTGCTTAAATGGGTAAATCAAACATGCACTTCATGCTACTTAATAATCATACATGTCTGTCTTTTACAGACAAACGAGCCTCCAATATTGATCCTACAGAATTAGGTATTGTGTCTTAAAAAAAAGGGTATCAAGATTAGGGTTTTGAGGAGATGCTCCACTAAGACAACTTATCAGTCACTACTGGCATAATATCGTAAGGTCGGGAAACTTTATCTTGGTGACTTATCGGGGTAATTGATAGGTTTTGCTGGAGTTCTGATAAATTAAAAAGGAAGAAAAAAAATCATAGCGAAGTCCTTTATCTCGTGGATATACTATAAAAATATGATACACAAAAATAAAAAAATAAAAAATAATTCTAAATATATACAAATAATAAAATTCTAACAAATAAAAATCAACACCCTAAGTTTGAAATAACAAAACGCCAAAACCTCAAAAACCATCGCACGATCCTCGCCCAATAAAAGAGAGTTAAAATATACAAAAGGCAACATTTATATGTTTGCCAAAAACAATTAGTCCCAATAGATGGCACTTGTTGTCACAATACAAAGTGGGACTGAGTAAACGCCCATATCGCAACAACCAACCAACAGCAGCACAACTCACTAAAACCAACAATTGTTTGGCCCCCAAAAATAAAATCCAAAAAATCAAAACCGACCACAACAATACATAGAACTCAATCAATGAAAGCACGAACTCAAGATGAAAAGACAAAAAAAACAAAACTAAATATGCAAAAAAAAACAAGTTCACCTCCCTCTATTGTCCTTACAAACAATGATTACCTTTCCCAGTACTTCTAGTTCTAGCAGTATTTTGATCTGTTCATTCTTATGTAGGGGCCATGCTTCTATTCCATCCAAAAGTGGTTTTAAATATTATGTTTCGTTATTGATATCTACACAATTTTATAAAAACAATTAAGGTCTTTTGGCGGCCATCCTAGCCGCACTTGTTTATCGAGATCGTTGAGCATGTGAGGGTGTTCGCGCCGCCTGCCGTCAGGCGGACAATCCAAACTCAAGATGATCAATTGCTCGTAAACACACTCGTATTTAAATAAGAGGTCTATTTTCTTTTCTTTTAATCATCCCCTTCGTCACAGTCCCATTACAAAAATATATGGGATCGCCACATGTACTCGACGGCCATCCGTATCTACTAGTACATCAAACATTACGACACCCCGCCAACAATCCGTGAGTTTTATAATTATTTGAATCGCTGGAGTCAACCGACGTTGTCTCCCACTTATGTTCCACATGTTCTAGTTGTCCACACTCTCCGAACCGGGATCGCCCGCACTCATGATTTTCTTATGAAGCTCCGACCCTTAAGGTGTTCATAGTGATTCTTATAGGAATCCTCCACCTCTCTCCTGATCGTCAAGAGCTCAACCAGGAAACCCGATGGTCTCTCCATCTTGCGGTATCATCCCACAGCCATCTGCTACTCTCCAGGGATGATGCCGACTACGCCCCTTCATGCCCAACGCAGGTTCTCTCGGTCCGCTCCCGGGTTCCCATTAACGCTCATTTCAAGGTTTTCATCGACCCCGATTACATACCATATAAAAATGAGTATTGATACACAAAAAAATACAAATCTATAAAACAACCTAGAGAATAAATCAAATTCTAGAATATTTACAAATCAATAAGATATTAACAAATAAAATATTCTAACAAAACATAGGTCCGGCATTTTCACATTTTCATCTCTAATATAAAAAAGGGGTTATATGCTTCAATATGTTATTGTCAAGTATTTCATACTTATTGAAGGGGCATTTTGTAATCTTGTCCAAAAACCATGAGGGAAACCGACAAGGAAAGAGAGATAGGAACGGCAGCCGGACAGATTAGAAATTATTGGTCATACCTTAAAGAGATTAAATTGACTATGTAAAAAAATTTTAGGATCATATTGAATAAATTAAAAATTCAGTGGCCACATTGCATACTGATATAAAGTTCATGAACAATGTTGAATAATTTAAAAGTTTAACGATCACATTGCATATTCGGCCAAAGGCGCCACAAGCTGTCGAGAATAGAGATATAGCTTCCTTCTTTGAAGCGCCTCTTTTCAAGGACCATTTATATCATTTTTCTTTATCTCAAACTGAAAAAACCTAATAGTCCCAAAAAGAATCTGAACCCGTCCCATACCTGGAGATAGTTTTCTAAATTTTAGTAAAGTACCAAATCCATTCTATGAGAATACGAGAAATTAAAATCTCAATTAATGAATTTTTTTATTATTTTGGAGGAAATATCGTTTATGTAGAAATGACTTACGCAATAACTTAGATTATGTAGACTAACTTAGGGAAAACAAACACGATTTCTTTAGTCGCCGAGTATGAGTTTCGGAATACTCGTAGCCTAAGCGCATCGCTCATGGAACACTTCATTAAACAGCGATGGAAACAACAAACACTATGAGTATTCAATCGAATGCGCCAATGCCGGAGGGCAACGATCGTATCCAACTGTGGCGACAGAGTGAAGATGGTAGAGAATTTTGGTTGGGACTAGAGTTAGGGTTTCAGTTTGGTTTCTTAGTGATCTAGGACGGATTGTAATAAGGGTGTTTCGGCAAAAAACTCTAGCAACTGCTTTCACAGTACCGGCTTATGTCGGGTGTAACATTCATTTTAGGCATATAACAATTGATGAACGCGTGGAAATGATTAACTTGGCTCCATTATACTTCATCAATTCATGCCTCCTGGACCTCGCATGTTTCACGTTGTATAAACTTGACAGCATTTGCATATCTATTTATATTGTTTTATATTTTACATGACAAATGACAGATTTTTATAAATTGGCCGGCTTCTCCCCATCGCTAAAACCATATCAACACTTTTTTACCTAACCCTTATTGGTCAAGTGGGATTCTCTTGCTCCCATCTAAAAAGATAAAGCTAAAAATGATCTACTTATGGGTTTATGCTTTCTCGCGTGAATCATGAGTTGTCGATCCTATAATCTAGGAAGTAACAAAATTTTAAGTGATCTGCTTCTAAAATTTGTGACATTTAGATCATTGCTTAAAAAATTATGATACCAACGTGAATGCCGTATCAAATTCGGGTCACTAATTGTGTCATTATCCCATAAGATTATGAGTATATTAGTTCTTGAGGAGAATTACTCCAAAAGTCATCAATATATTGCATTTGTGTCAATTCAGTCCTAAACTTTTTTGTGCCAATTGCGTTCTAAATCTTTTTACATTTCTTTCAATTCGGTCTATCCGGCTAATTTTGGCTTTCTTTGGACGACGGCATTGACGACTGGACAATTTTTAATAATATTTTAATATTTTTTCAAATTATCCTTTTTCCTTTTTTTTTCCTTTTCTTTCTCTTTCCTTTTTTTTTTTTTCCTTTTTTGCTTCCTTCTTCCTCCAGCCCGATTGCCGCAAAGAAGCGGCTACGGGGAGAGGGCCGGTGAGATTGACCTTGCCGGCCTTTAGCGAAGTCCACCTCTATCGACCCTTGGCGGGGGCCGAGCCTCACCTAGCCATGGCGAGGCCGAAGGAAAAAGGAAGGAAAGAGAAGAAAAGGAAAAATATAATTCTAAAAAATATTATTAAAAATTATCCACGTCGGCGTTGGTGACCAAAGTTAGCTGGATAGATTGAATTGGCACAAATGCCAAAGATTTAGGCCTCACTTAGCATAAAAATATTTAGAACTGAATTGACACTATTGCAATATATTTAGGACTCTTTTGTAAATCCAAAAAGTTCCATTCAGCTCCTACATCCCTTCTTTCGGTTCGTGAGTTAACAAGAGTATGTTTCATATAATTTCAGTCTTGATGTCAAATATAATACTGGGGACGACGCAACAGAAGTAAAAGGAAAGTAGTACATAAAACAGAATTGTTCGGCCAAGAGGCGCGTGAAACGACTTTCCCAAGGCGGTAATGCCCCAAGAATACTACTTTTCTGAATAAGGAATACTTTACATTAGAACCACACAAACAATAAATTGGACAGAACAATTAAATTCTAAGTGTCCAGTCAAGATTAAATATAATTAGACCTAAAAGTTAAATTCTAAGTGTCCAGTCAAGATTAAATATAATTAGACCTATCCAATGCACAAGGAAAAATACCAAATAAGGGCAAGAAGTGTTATCATTTTCTCAAACGAAAGCCCGAAGTGGACTCTACTTCAAATAAGGGCATCAAGTACCATCTTTATTTCAAAGAAGGGCTTGACCAATGGTATCTTTGTTATTTGATATTTTTTCTTTTTTTTTCTTTGTTTTCCCCTTGATTTCGCTGGCCGACGGGCCACGGACAAAGGGCTGGGCGGCCTCTCATGGGGCCGTCAAGAGCGGCCTCGCCCTACCCAAGCGCAGCCAGACAAGGTGACCCTCGCTAGCCATGGCGAGGCGAGTCCTCGCCCGCATCTATTATCCTCTTCGTCCGCCATGATCGGCCTCCTCCACCATTGCTCTCGCTCAATCTTTAGGAAAGACACTCCCTCTCCCACTTACCATCCCTCCAACCCCATCTCTCAACTCTCCTTCCTCCTCAATTTTCTCCTCCTCTTTCGGTTCCTTGTTCGACTTGTTCCCTCCTCTCGCCTCCCTTAGCCTCGCCAAAGCTAGGTCGCTGCTCCCCTTCGTTGCCTGCTTTTGCTTCATTGACGTCTAGGTGCGATTGCCCTCTATAGTTGCGAGGGGTGGCTTCGCCCTGGTGCGGGCTCGCTGTGATTGGCGAGGGTCATCTCGCCCACTGCGCCGGGCGGGGGGAGGCCTCCCTCGGGGCTATCAAGGGTGGCCTTGCCTCAACAGGTCCCAGGCGAGGTCTCTCAACCCTCGCCGGTAGCCTATCCGTCCGACGAGATCAAGGGAAAAAAAGAAAATAAAAAAGAAAAAAGGAAAAAAAAATATAAAAAAAATTAAATGACAAAAATGTGTTTGATCGAGGCTCTTTTTGAAACAATGTCAAATTTAGGCCCTTATTTAAAATTTTCCCAATGCCCAATGTCCACTTGAGAGTAGAGGTGTCAATATGGGCCTTTTACTCAATTTTTAATTCACTTTTATTCAATTGGGTCATATATGAGTTAAGTAAATTTAAAAAATGGGTCAAATGTGGATTTAGGCTTATAAAACCTATTCAAATAGAGTTCTTAACCCCAACTCATTTTCGGCCCGTGGCCTGCAGCTTTTCAAGCACCACTTGTAAATGGGCCTCAAGTATATTAGTTTATATTTATATTTTATATTTTTTCATTTCTAATAAGTAAAATAAATACAAAAATAAAATTTAAAAAAGTAAAAACTATTTTGGAATGCCACCACCGCCCATTCTTTGGGTCGCCGTCCCGGGCCACGGAGAAAAAGGGGAAAGAAAAGAAAAAATACTTTTCTAAAAATTAAATAATAAATTTTTAATAGTAAAAAAATTCAATGGCATGAAAGTGTTTTAGCAATATCATTCTTCCTAATAAATTATAATAAATAAATATTTTATTATTTATTTAAATATATAAGTAGTTAAGTAATATAGGTCCGGTCAAGTATGGGTTGAGTACGGGTTGGGTACGCGTTGGCAAATTTGTAGTATATGAAAATGGGTTAAAACGATTAAATGGATCGATATAGGTCAAACCATATTCGACCCGATCCGATCTACCCGTTTAACACCTCTACTTGAGATCCCGCCCCTTCAAACAATCCTTTTATATGTGTTTTTATAGTTAACCAAACTATTTCCTTCTATTTTTCTTATATCTCATCTAGAGAGATCACCAAGAAGAGTCCTAAGTCCTTGTAATTTTATGATTATGGCGATCTCACCCTTTTAAAGAAGTATAATTACAAAGGGCCCCTCCAAATTAATTAACTTTAAGCTGAACCAATTGCCCTGAGTTCATTGCTTGCGTAATGTCTAGATGCCCTTGTATCATTTGGAACATCTCCTATAAATAGCGCCCACTTAGCAGCATTCTCATCTTCAAACAGAGAAGCTCAAACACTCAAGGAGAGATGAATTCTCAAGTATCTTTCGCGATCATCGTCGCCGCTCTGATCGTAAACATTCTCATGCTCTATCATCCTTCTTTAGATCACACATCCTCGAATACTGTCAAACCAACTAGTGACTCTCTAACCATAGAAGTTTCCTGTTAAAGATGAGAAAGAATGTGTACAGCAAAATGAAGTTCCAGATGAATGGATGATTGACCCTTTTATGACCTATTAAATTTCCATGTTTGCTTTTGCAGTTCACTGCCACAACAGATGCAAGAACAGACCCAGGTGAGTACTGGGTAAGCATCATGAAAGAAGAGCCCATGCCTAAAGCAATTGAAGGGCTCCTCCACGTGATCAACCCTGCAGCAGATCAGCCTCATCTCACTCCTCTCCCCAGGAAGAAGGATGCCGACTGCCACGGAGACAACAAGCTAGAGGACCACAAACGAAACGCGGGTGATTTCGAGCCGAGGCCCGACGTCACAGCATATGGGAATGATGCTAAGCTCAAAGAGAAGAAGTTCACGGGTGATTTTGAGCCAAGGCCCGACGTCACAATATATGGAAATGATGCTAAGCTCAAAGAGAAGAAATTCAAGGAGGATTTCGAGCCGAGGCCCGACGTCTCAACGTATGGGAATGATGCCAAGCTCAAAGAGAAGAAGTTCACGGGTGATTTTGAGCCGAGGCCCAACGTCACAATATATGGAAATGATGCTAAGCTCAAAGAGAAGAAATTCACGGAGGATTTCGAGCCAAGGCCCGACGTCTCAGCATATGGGAATGATGCTAAGAAATTCACGGAGGATTTCGAGCCGAGGCCCGACGTCTCAGCTTATGGGAATGATGCTAAGCTCAAAGACAGGAAGTTCACGGAGGATTTCGAGCCAAGGCCCGACGTCTCAGCTTATGGGAATGATGCTAAGCCCCAAGAAAAGAAATTCACAGGTGATTTTGAGCCAAAGCCCGACGTCACAGCGTATGGAAATGATGCTAAGCTCAAAGAAAAGAAGTTCACGGAGGATTTCGAGCCGAGGCCCGAAGTCTCAGCTTACGGGGATGAAACAAGGCCCAAGGAGGAGAAGTTTGCGGGAGACTTCGAGCCGAGACCCAACGTATCCGCTTATGGTCAGGACTGACGGTGAAGAGAGACAACAACGAGGTTGTTTCGCCGGCTTTATGTGATGTATTAATATTTCAGTGCAGTAATGTGAATGTGCGTGTCGAACAAAGCTGTCGGTCTCTGACGTACAGCAATGGCGGTCGCATAGTGTGTGGCGTGTTCCGGTTGTGTCTCTGTCATCGTCTTGCAAATTCTCCAGGTCTGAGCTATTGCACAAGTTGAGTTCTATGTTGAAAATAAAACGTGGTTTTAAAACGCCTGTGTTTCCGGTTGATACTTGCTCGTGCGCAGCACTGATGCAGGACCAAATCGCCAGAGAAGAGAAAAGAATCAAAGAAAGATGAAATCCCAAAGGCTGATACGGATTTGGAAAAACAAACCTACAGGCAAAATATTCAATGCTTATTCAATCCAATCTCAATTGACCATGCTATTGGACTAGACTAAATCCTATAGAAGACAAGTGATGAAGGGGTAATAAGCATTGAACAACATGCACGCTATTAACGTTAGGCTGACTGGACCTGTTTGGGCTGGTTCGTTTCCCGGTTCCAATTTTATGGAACCGGTAATTATCGGTCCGATTCCCGGTTCAACAGGTGAAACAGCCCAATGCCCAGACCATACAAACCTTTTTTAAATTTTTTAATTTTTTTTCTAAAAAATCTTTAAAGAAATCATACTTAACTATTAAGGGTATTTCTACACTTTTTTAACTTTTAAAATATGAATATGTATTTCAAGCATATACAATCGACCGTCCATGACCACAAGACTTTGTATCTAGCGGCCAATGGCAATCATGAGACTCCGAATCGAGTGTCCATGGTCCCGAGAGTCCAAATCTGGCAACGATGGCTGCAAAGCTTGAAGCGCAAATGGCCATGGGTGAGAACTAGAAGAGATTGAGCTTTTGCAAAGCTGGCTCGGGGTTTTGAAATGGAAGATGTCTTTAAGAAGTGAAGAGGAAAAACCCCACTGGTTTTAGCCAAAGCTTCGAATTTCGATGGTTTGGTGAAAATATGGGAGGAGAGAGAGAACTTGTTTGAACTCAAAAAAGGATACAATTCCCATGTTGAACTCTCACTTCCATCCTCTATAACGAGTAAACCAGTTTCTGCTTCAAGATGAGATACGTTTGTCTCAGTTCTTTCTTGGTGACATTTTCATTTGGCTGCACTAACGTGTTGATGAGTAGCGAGGAAGCTTGTTCCATCAACTGTCTGAAACAGGAAGAGGATTCGGCATATTTGCGCTTAGATCACAGAAAAAAGACCAAAACACTGACAAAAACCAACACTAATGAAGACAAAAGCTGCGTCCTGAAAGCAAAATCAAGATAGGACATCACTCAAGAACACGTTTGGTACGGCAATAAATAGAAGGAACCAGATAAAGAATCCGTCGGCAACCATTTTCTCTGGCAAAAGCAATGTACAACCCAGCAATCTTAGTACAAGCAGAACCTGCTATTATCTGTGCAATCCTTCATGGGTTCATGTATTGGGAAGAAGCATCTTGCGGTGCTTAACACTCGCATCCTGTTGACCTTGGCTGACCACTGTTTACAACGTCGATGGTTTCTGGCAAGTATCTGCAAATTTGCAGAGCATTCAAAGAGCAATACAAACAAGACTATGTCAGCATTATCCTCGGTACTCAACTGATCCAGACACATCAGAAAATGTCCACATCCATGGCTTCATCCATTTGATATCTAGCCATCTTGCAGTAAACAACAAATCAAAGAAATTCATCCATTTGATATCTAGCCATCTTGCAGTAGACAACAAGTTAAAGAAATTCATCCATGTTATAAGGTACAAAAACTTTATGAGAAATCTCTTAGAACAAGACAGCAAATGAAACAGTACACTATAGAGATAGATTTTAGTGTGCCAGATTATTCGTGCAGGTGTAACTGGACAATCAAGGAAGCACGACACATTTATCAACAGGCTTAGAATAATAGACAAAAATTCTAAGTTTGAGCTAGCTACTGAAAGATGCATATTTATAGATGACAGCCAACTCTACCATAATAGTGGAGAAACTAGGTGTCGTGACAAGACAAGAACATACCCTAAGGCCAACCAAAATAATATTAGTCATGTTCACTTTCATAAGAGAGCTGACAAAATAAGGATATTGTGTCAAAGGATCCACTGGCAGACACAAACACAGCTCATGAGATTCTCAATATGCTTGTCAACAGGAGCAAGGTTCATATAGGAACTTACAACTCTTCTTCCTCACCACTTTTCAAGGCATTCTTAGCTATGCACTGAAAAGCTTCCTCCACATTGACACCTTCCTTTGCAGAGGTCTCAAAATATGGTATATTCCCCTTTGAGGCACACCAAGCTCGAGCCTTTTTCTCCGATACCTGAAATCACACATCAGAATGCTTATGTCAACCCAACTTCAATACACAGTTACTTGAACTAAAGAGAGAAGGTAAAAAAGCAAATTTAGAAATTACCACTCTGCTGTTTCCACCATCGACATCGATTTTGTTTCCTATGACTACAAATGGGAAATTCTCGGGATCTGATGGACTTGCCTGCACAAGGTTTAAAACTTGTTTCAATTTCAAAGTCGTCGGGTCTGCTGACGATTGTTAGGGAAGTGAAGGAGAAGCAGCTCTCAATCAAATTTTAGCTTAAAGACAAACCTGGATAAGGAACTCCTCCCTCCAATTGTTAAGATTGTCAAATGACTTCATAACGTTAACATCATACACAAGAACACAGCAGTCAGCACCTCGATAGAAAGCCACTCCAAGACTTTGGAATCTTTCTTGACCAGCTGTATCCCAAATCTTCTCAGACAAAAGAAGACATACATGACACCAATCAGTGAATGCGCAAAATTGGCAGGAAAAGTTATAGAATCACAGTGTTGAACAGAAAAACAACTGATTATGTCTAGAATAATCGGTTGCAATACCAACAATTGCTGATTGGCAGAAGCCACAATGCAGACCTATTCTAGTGCTCAAAGGAAACTGATGATAAGATCTCTTTGACTAACTTCGTGGCTGAAACTTGGGGATTAATCTGGATTAATCACTCCAATTAAACTTTTCCTCCACATTTGTGAAAAGAAAAGGACAACAAGGCACATGTCCAGGGATGACACTTCTTGCCAAGTAGATGCAGTGCATAGGAACATCAATTTTCTCAAGCACATATCCTCTCTCATGTGCAGGGTACTTAACTTGAACTTGTTTATGCGAAAGAAGAAAGCAAAACCGTTCCAGGATAATTTTTTATCCATAGTTCTAAATTAAAGGACAAATAGTGTTCCAGCTGAAAATGACTGCCTCCCACCCTTACCCCCCCCTCTTCTTCTTCTTCTTCTTCTCTTCTCCTCCCTCTCTGTCTTCACTCCGAATTATCATGCACGCATACTAACATGCCTAATTTAAAAAGCAACACTTATCAAATGTCTTCGGCAAAAATCACAATAAACGATGCGAACATGACAAACAATGCGCAAAATCGTTTGTAGTCAAAATGAAATTAAGCATCTTATCCTGGTATCGCAACTGTCTGTCACTGACCTGTAAGGTGAAGAGCCTATCTTCGAGCTGAACTTCCTTGGTCAAGAAATCAGCTCCAATAGTTGCTTTATACTGATTACTGAACTTCTTATTTACATATCTTAAAAGCACAGATTAAGGCAAACATCATCAAAAAGAAATGAGACCGGGATAGCTGGCTACCATAAAGTAACAACAACTCCTTAAATACACAATAGGGGTTACCCAGATGAAGAAAATAAAAGAAAACCAACGTTTTGACACCCAACTGCAGCAGGAGGAACAGGATACTGGTTCATCAAAGAGGTCTTCCCGACCCTGCAAATCACAGGAAAACCAAACTCAAAGTTGGTTTCACATGAACTCAAGGTGTAATTGGCCAAAAAAATGAAAAAGACAGAAAAAAAAAAAACTTTAATTGGCAGAGCACATTCACCTAGGAATCTGGCTGATGTAAACTAGCATAAACATAGTTCTTATCAAGAAGACACTTCCCACGGAGAAGTTCCCACTAAAAGAACCAGAGAAGGGAATTGGTTGTCCATTCCTTAGCTACAGCGTCCATCCATAAAAGCTCCGACAAACAGAGCTTCCCCAACGCAATTCTCATCCTCCCTACACCCTGCGACGCTTGGACTACATCAAAAAGCAACACACACAATTCAACCACCACCCCCCCGGCGCTCTCCTCTTCCCCGCGACGATTGTCTAAGCAGATCCAAGTTTATGTCGCCTCGGAGTCCAAGACCCACTTAGACGATCAACAGCCCCTTGATACATTCTCGAGATACAGACCAGCATAGCACCTGCGGTGCCCCCCACATCCGCAGACGAACCACACAGACATCGATCGCGCAAGCAAACACGAGAGCGAGCATCCAAAGACACCCATCAGACAGTTCCGCAATGCGGAAGCAACAGGGTGCGAGATAGAAGCGAGAGAGACTCACCCGCTGTCCCCGAGAATGATGACCTTGAGGAGCGTTCTTCTGCGGGATGGCATCGTCGGGTCTCACACGAGAGGGAGAGAGAGAGAGAGAGAGAGAGTTGTGAGCTTCGCGGTCGGAGAGAGACACCACCTCGAACTTCTCGCGACGAGGAGACAGAGAGAGAGAGAGAGGCAGGCTTGTCGGTTCCTCTCTCTAACTGGTCCTCGGATCTTTCTAGTAGCTGCGTGTGGAATTTAGCGGAAGGTGCCCGGCTGTGGCACACCTGTAAAAATGTCGTGATCTTGCGGCAATGCAAGCTCTATTTTATTTAGGAGCTTCCACCAATTTCTTTAATATATATATTTTAAGTTTGGTTGACTCGATTTGACTTTTAATAACGCATCACACCTGGAATATTCTACGGATTGTACAAATATAGGAAAACCCTTTTTTCCTTCCTTCTTATCCTTTTAAATATGTTTTTATTTTTAAAGCGAAAGTCCAATAAACAAACCTCGTATATTTTGACCCAAAAAAAAAACCCCTTGTATATAGTTTAACTAATTACCTTCTATAGATACACATACACATACATATACAAAGCATCTAATTTGAATTTTTTCCGTTCTCAATGAGTGAAAAGTAAAAGGAGCATTAGATATCATTAATCATTAAAATTTAAAATTTATAAGCAGTTCCTCAATAGATCTTCTTATTTTATGGAGCACTTGTTCTTTACCTTTGAAATTTGTACTTATCATATTTTGCTACATTTTAATTCATCTCGAATCAGGCATGCGTATTGTGTATACGAAGAAATTAGTACTTATAATTATTAACCACCTAATTATTGTCAAAGAATCTAGCCAATATATATATTGTCAAAGAACAAAAAGACTAAGGAAAAAATGTATATTATAAAACAAAGAAGTTTTCCTAGACTTACCCATCGTAAACTTCACTTGGAAAATGACGCTTCCCTTTTAAATAATGCATGGATGAAGACTCCAAACATTTAAAAAATAAATATGGATGATAACAAGTGGCAGTCCTGCACACTTGTCCTTTCTATTGATTATTTTGTAAAGTCAATGCCAAGGGTGAGTATGGTTCAAGTGGGCGATTCTCACTTTGGAATCGGGAACCACCCACTAAAAACGATTACGAAAAATTAAAATCGAAAATTGATATTGGTTGCATGGATTCACTCGGGAACCGGATCGGTCCCCAATCCTTACAAAATTACATTCATCGGTTAATATTATGGTGAACCCAATTTCTATGTGGATACTCTTTTGCAAGGGAAAAGGTAAGAATAATAAAGAAATATGCATGAGGGTCTTGCTTATCAAACACAAAATGATGTTGCAATTTTAGGATGAATGGTCTCATTTGGACATTTGGTTCCGTCTCTTGCTTATCATTTGACGAGAAAGTCAAATAGACTTTGAAAAACCATTTGTTTCAACTTAAATCTGTCATCACAGTCTCAAGTGATGTGCATATTCTTGCTCCAAATATTAGATTGAGTCAATCAAAATAGAATATACTCATCAATGTTCAGTGCTTGTGCTTGGATGCTATAAGAGATGAATTTGTGAGTAAGTGGCAGGGAAGAGAAATAGATAGAGGCTCACATCAAGAAAAGCAGCATCCAAGTGGGAGACAAGAATCTTGACAAAGACACTAGTGAGGGGGCGAGAAAGACCGTAGGCTAAATGGCAATATCTTGATGTGTGTTCTATTTTGAGGACCACGGGATGCGAGTAAGACTGTAGGATAAAGGGCAAAAAGTAGGCAAGAAAGAATCATTAAAAGTGAGCTGAAATTCTTTTTATATAAATTGGTCCGGTCCAAAGTGGGCGGGTCACGGTTCCACGTTGGAACCGAGAACCGGATCGAGTACTCACCTATTCTAGTAGATTGAACCTAGGAACCGAATTGCCCCCATGAGAACAGCCGGGTTCTACGTCGGTATAGTCCGGTTCCGGGCGATTCCCGATTCCTTTGCACACCCCTAGTCAATGCCATAGCGTTTTAACACAAATTTAAATAATTAAATGATATCATCACTTGCTTCTTATAGTATTTTGTATACGAGATTACAGCTCCAGGCATGCATTGGAAAAGTATATAAATACTTTAAAAGGAAAACCCAAAAATAAAATTATAATATACATGTCATTCAGATTTCATGCTAATCCAATTATTTGTGTCAAATAAGAACTCATATAATCGTAGCATTTAAATAAATCCTGTCTAAACAAGAAAACCCAAAAAGAATTAGTGAGCATTGCGTTCCATGTATCATTCTAAGTTATTCCACATAGCTTAAAATTATACGAAAATCATGTTTACATAGGCTCTTCATAAAAACATTAGATTAACATGCATGTTAGGTTAATATTTTAATGTATAGTTGTCCTTGCATAATTACATTTAGAAGTCATAATTAACACATGCACAAATTGCATCATTGCTTGCTTTCTAGTCGAAATTTGTAGGATCCCGATGCATTAGACGACGGTGAAGGTTTGATTTTACTTATTTCATTCAAGTTCTTTGATTTCACTTTTTTAAGTAGTTTATTTACCGCTTTCAACTATTGAGTGTTACAATACTATTTGCTTCCCCATGGTTATCCATATATGTTAGTGGTCTTTATTGAGCCTGGGACCTAAATGAATTTACCAGGTGAATTGTGTTGGGCGGGTGACCTCCCCTTGACTTTTTTTAACCAGTTGGTCCTATATGTTTTTGAGTTAAAAATTTGGTATTTATTTAAATTAATTTCTTTTGGAGGGGGCATGGATCAAGTTTATTTATTTTTATTTTAAGTAGCTAGTGTGTAGGGGGAGACTAATAAGATTGGTGTGAGTAGCACCGATATTTTAGTTTCTCTCTTGCCCAAATCCAAAATGAAAAGCACTAGGTTTTTTTTATTTGTTGATAATTCTCCAATTTTCATTTTCATTTTGTTGTGTATTTGAATGAATCTGTTTTTTAACATAATTGAATGGTTTATACTTTTTAGATGTTTTGTGGGTTTTTAGGTGTTGACTAAGTGATGTCCTTTATTGAGCGTGGGACCTAAATGAATTTACCATGTGAATTGTGTTGGGCGGATGACCTCCCCTTGAATTTTTTAATCCATTGGTCCTATATGTTTTTTGAGTTAATAATTTGATATTTGTTTAAATTAATTTCTTTTGGAGGGGGCATGGATCGAGTTTATTTTTTTTTTTTAAGTAGCTAAGTGTGTAGGGGGAGACTAATAAGATTGGTGTGAGTAGCACTAATATTTTAGTTTCTATCCTCCCCATAACCAAAATGAAAAACACTAGGCTTTTTTTTTTATTTGTTGATAATTCTCGAATTTTCATTTTCATTTTGTTGTGTATTTGAATGAATATATATATATATATATATATATATATATATATATATTTCTTGTGGTCGAGGTGGTCATAATTGAAGTTGTGTTGGTTTTTGGGTTTTTGGGTGTTTGAATAAATAAGTCTCCCTTTGTGTGATTGGTTTTTCTTTTCTTTCCCTCCCCCCCTACTACCTAACCCAAAAAAAACAAAACCCCCAAGAACATATAAACCCCCTTTTATTTTTATTTTTTTTATATTATTTTTTAAAGAAGTTAAATTTTTTTATAAAAAAAAAGGGAAAAAGTGTAAATATTAAAAAAAAAAAAAAACAAAAAAAAAAAAACAAAAAAAAGGTAAAAAAAAGAAAATTATTTTAACCCTTAGTTTAATTTATTAATATACCACACCCCACCTCGTAGGTTCTCTAAAAACCCAAAAAAAGCAGAAGTAAAAATATTTATTTTTTTTTTTTCTTAAAAAAAATTCCCCATCCCCGGGTCTTGGTATCTAAAAAAGCCAAACGGAAAAAACACGCCGCGGAGGATACCCCCAAAACATCCAACCACACATTAAAAACACAAAACCAAACCAACAACAACACAGGCAAAATCACCCACACGCAACTACCGCCCACCCACACAAAGCAAGCACCCCCGACGCCACACCGCACAACCAACCAACACGCATCACGCTCACAAGCATGCACCGACACCACACAAGTCCATTTATAACGATGATCGCGCCCCCGGCGCCGCAGGTTGGGATCCACGCGACCGGCGTGATCGACTCTCACAAATAATGCGATCCCGCATTCTTCCGGCAGACCGGGCCACGTTCCTTTTCCCTCTCGGCAACGGCTACTACAAGCGGTGTATCCAACCCGCACGCACGGCACGGCACCAGTAGGCATCCCTACACGGCGCGTCGGTCCATCACAAGCACACATCCGATAATCCCTTAAAACCGACGTACCATACGGCATGAATTATCGTGCTTCCGCGAGTCGTGTGGTCCCCATAAAAATGGTACAAGGTGTACTCCAGGTACAGCCACGAACTTGCCAGAAAACCCATCATCGCTCCTTCACACGACCATGCAAAGCACACCCGACACATCAATCAATTTATTCTCTTTGATTTAGGCCGGATGCTCACACAACGCGCTCAACGACTCGGCCCAAGGCCATTTTAATGCCAAATTATATCTTTGATCCGCACACAATCATATGAATGCAAACTACCAATTAAATATGGCAAGATCACACGGGATAATAATCCCCAAACAACACCAATCCACTCAACGAGCATTTCAACCAACGAACCGCCCCCAAACACAATCATCAATTCCACACGAATAAGCCATTTCAATCGCCCCACAATGCTCAATTTAACATTGATTAGCCACCATTTGATTAAAAATGCCAATCGATCGCTCGTTTCTTAACCTATTGCTCGCCGCGATCAAATCACAACACCAATCATCTAACATCAATCAGCCACAGCCAATTCTAATTTAATCGATTATGGCCTTTACCCAAACCAGGTTTCTAACTAATCCGGCCATAATAAACCTACCCCAATACCCTATCGACTAACTAACTAATTCTAGGCGCAATAGCGCCTAACCAAGGATTAGGTCAACCACAAATTCAATAGCTCGGCGCCCCGACTGCGACGGCGACAACCCGGCAGCCCAACGACATCGAGAATCTGAAAATTCTCGCACAACTTGAGACCGGTGTCGAAAATTACTGTTCACCCGAACACTCGTTCACTCACCGGAGTTACTGCTCACGGCCGGAACACTGCTCCACGACCCACCCAACATTTCACCAACGAAATTTCGACTGCGCGCACGATGGGGCTGCGATTTCGCGGCGACGACGAGGATGGCTCGGATCAACGGTGTCGGCTCTCCGGGTTCGCGGATCCAGGTCACGCGCCGAGATGGAGGGGCTCGGGCCGGCGTCGAGCGGACGGCCGGGTGGGTGCGGCTCGGAAGACCACCGCTCGATGAAATCGCCGCACGGGATGGCGGAGGCGAGGTCGGGGAGGTTGGCTCGGAAGAGGACGAGGGTACGAGGCGGCGGGCTACGGGCCTCGAGCGCCGAGGTTGCGGTCCTCACGGCTCACGAACGACGACCGCGCGGCGGAGGGAGGGGCGCGGCGGGGAGTGGAGTGGATGGTTGTCCTGGGAGGGTTCAAAAGAAAGAAAAGAAGGAAAGAAAAGGAAGAAGAAAAAGAGAGGAAAACCCACAAAAAAAAAGGGGGAGAGGAGTAAAACCGTGGGGAGGGGGAGAGGAGAAGAGTGGGGGGGGGTGGGTGTCACGGTGTGATTGATTGAGAGGCTAGGAGCAATTGCTTACCTTGGAAGTGGTGGTTGGTATTTACTTCAAATTACCTTCCTTTGGGCAGGATATATCAAGTTTTTTTTTTTTTTATGTCGTGTAGAGAGGAGACTACTAATAAGATGAGGACTAGTATTTTAGTTTCTCTCCCCCAAAGTCAAGTCCAAATCATCCATTGCTTTTTCAAAACAAAAAAGACAAAAAAAAAACCCTAGGATTCTATTTTTATTTTATTTTATAATCCACCAATTGTCATTGGTGCAGAAGTGTATTTGAGTGAATAACATAAATGTGTGGCTTTTCTTTCTTTACTGTCTGTCTTTTTTATACATGTTTGTTCTTGAGGTTAGATTACGGATCGGGCCTACTTGTGTTGGTTTTTATTTTTAAGTGTTGAATGAATAAGTTGATTGTGTTGGGTGGAATATGTAAATCGCTTGACTTTTTTTAATGAACTGAAATCAACTGACTTTTTCTAATCATAATCACACAAATGCATTTGTATTTGAGTGTACTTGAGCAAATGACATTTTTCTTTCTTTCTTTCTCTCTCCTTTTTTTTAACATATTTGTTAGTCCTAATTGAATGTTTTTAGGTAATTGATTATTTTTTAGGTGCGTTGGTTTTTAGGTAGGTGTTGAAATGAACAAGTGATCTCACCGAGGTGAATTGGGCTTGACTTTTTCTAATCAATTACTATTATAGTTTTTTTTATATAATCCATCAATTTTCATTGACTTTTTCTAATCATAATCACTTGGGTTGAGGCACTTGTATTTGAGTGAATGATATTTGGTTTTTCTTTCCTTTTTTTTTTTTACATATTTGTTCTTGAGGGTCGAGTTAGGCCCTTTTTTTGTAATGGAAAAATCAGGCCTTAATTGAACTTGTTTTTAGAATTGTTTTTAGGTTTGGTGTGTTGGTTTGTAAGTGTTGAATGAGTGAGCGAGGACCCTTTGTTGCCCTTTTGCCGCCTTGTTTCTGTGCATGTGAAAGGAGTTGTTTCCCACCAATAACTTTGCCCCTTCATCTATCTATGTGGAGAGATGAAAGAAGACAAAGAAGGCTTCCTCTCTCACATCGCGTCCACTTACTTTGGCCATGTCTACTTCTCTCTCTCTCTCTCTCAATATTGTGGCCGTGTGTCATATGAATGGCATCCTCCTAACCCTATATAGAGCTTAGTCCGTAAGTCGTAGTAGGAGTGGGACTTAATCTCGGGTGTAATGATTAAATGTGAAAGGATCACATATCTACTAAACTCTATCCTACTCCCAAACTAATAAAATTTTGAATTAATTTGAAAATTGGAGAGTCACGATGATAATGGCCGAATTTTACATGCCTTGTGGGCTTCATGGTGTACCCGAGCTTTAGTTAAATGATAATGGCCTAATTTTGCATGTCTTGTGGGCTTCATGGGCTGAATTTAATCCGAAAACAAGTCCTATTTCCTTTATAAAATTCAGTTTAGTCGAAAATCTCATATTAAGGTTACCTCTCACCGAATGCAAAGTAAATATGAGAAATTAATTTTTGTGAGAAGTATGAATGCTTAAATGAATGATTTAAAGGAAATCGAGAATATGTCAAAATCCCCTAAAGAATAAACAAAGGCGTCTTCGTGGCTCCTTTGTTCCAACCAAGGGTTTTTCCCTTATCTTCTTCCTTGGAGAAAGAAATGCTTAAGGAAAAGGGGCTCTACATTTCCTACTACCCGGCCAAAGCCGTTAAAAGTGCTTTCTAAATTCAATCTCTTGGTAATTCCGGACCTCAACACAATGAATATTAATGATAGGGCTTTGAGATCAAGAATTCTCAATTCTTTCATTCACATTTTTTTCAAGTGCGTTGTGTTTTTAGGTCAAATCAGGTCATGTGATTGCCGTGTCATAATTGAAGTTGTGTTGGTTTTTGGGTGCTTGAATGATCCGAGTGATTGGTACGTCATTTCATGCGTGATTGATTGTGAGGGAGGTAAATGCTTAACTCAAGGTTCTTCATGTTCATTCAAGGCTCATGTGAGGTAAATGCTTAAGAAAAACAAAATAATTGTAGTCTACTCCAAACGTAGAAACCGAGTGAAATGTGTTAGTGATGACCCGTTTCTTGTGTTCATGATGGTATGTTCATGATTACCATGGTCCACATCCATTTCCCAGGTTTAGTTTAGGCCTATCTAAGATTGAATGGCAAGAGGGGTGATGTGTGGAGAGCATCTTTTCAAATGGGTTTGTTAGAAAGGTCATGTAAAATGTAAAATAATTGTAGTTTTAGTTTAGTTTAGTTTATGATTCATAAAATGTGGAGACAACCGAATTTAGGTAGTCAAATTGGACGAGTTGGGGTGATGACCCAACCATGGTTACGATGATAGCTTTAACTTTACGCCCATTTGAGTTCTTGGACATTTCCCACGTATGAGGGATTTTGAATAAGATGATAACTTTAGCTTTAGGCTCATTTGAGCTCTTGGACATTTCCTACGTATGAGGGATTTTGAATTAAAAAAATTGCTTATTTTGAAAGATCATATAAAAATGAAGAAAAAAAATAATTGTAGTCTTTTTAGTTTAGTTTAGGATTCACTCCAAATAAAGAATAAGAAATGTGGAGACACCTGCACTTTGTATCCAAGCGAAAACCTAGAGCTTCCATATTAGGATGGTAGGCCTATCTTAGAATGTTTAGCAACCTTCCAAAGGGTTAGGTCTCGAGAGGGTTTTTAATAATAAAAAAATTTGGCTTAGTTAGAAAGATCATATGCAAATCAAGGAAAAGGAAATAATAATTGTAGTCCAGTATTCACTCCTTAAGAAATGTGAAGATCACACATGCATTTCCTTTTGTACATCAAGTTGGAAAAAGCGAGTGAAAATTGGTGAATTATATATAAAAAAAATAGAATCCTAAGTGTTTTTCCTTTTTTTTAAAAATTCTTTATAAAATAAGAATTTATGCTGTCTTCCTATCCCCAAACTGAAAACACCAAATTACCGTTCATCTCATTTAAATCATATTTTCATCTCCTCTCAATCTTGCCCGGTCGCCCTTCCCTCTCTCTTTACCGAGCAATCCAAGTCAATCCGACTTGTCCATCTTTCCTTCCGCGCCTCATTTCTCTCTATTCCCATTTCCCTCATGCCTCATCCACATAGCTATGCTTTCTCTCCCTATCCTTGGATCCATAATTTCACTACAAAGATTAGTGATTTTTTCATTTACACAAATAACAATGTTGTATTTTAACAGTTTGCTAGAGTTTGAAACTTGATATGACATGTACAAAAAGATAAGCTTCCCTTCATATAATTGGATTTGAGAAAAAGAAATGATATATTTATTTTTCCTTTTCCCAACTAAATACGCTATACCATTTATTTCACATTCATTTAAACAAGAATTTGTTAAATTAGCCATTAAGAAGACAACACTGGAACTAAAACAAAACTATTAAGTTTTTACGCAATTGTTTTAAAGGACAATTGGATGGTGGTACTTTCCCTTGTCTTAATACATATTAGGAGTACCAAAGCAAATTAGGATTCCAAGAAGATATAGAAAATTGCCTCTTAATACCGGTTTGAAAGGTGTATAGAATCGTGACCTCCGCCGATTTGATTTTGTTTCTCTTTCTTCTTTTTTTTTTGTTGTTGCTAAGTTTATTTTTACATAGAAATAATAAATTTTATTTCTCCTTTTTGTTTGCACTAATTCAGATATATATAGGACTAATTCATACTCCAATTAAGTAAAAATTCAAAATCCCAAGCCAAAGTATTTGTATTCGTTTTAACAAAAGAAATTTTGGAAAATTTGGAGTCGATCTTACGGAGCCTAGTTTGAAAGGGATAACATTGGCTTTTCAATATGAACCAAATTAAATAAAATCCTTGATGATCACCATTAACTATTGGATAAACTTTAAATGACATACAACAAGGCCATATAACATGTTGTGGAAGCAACCAAGCACCAAATGGTCATAAACATAGAATAAGAAAAAGGCATTTGTCATTCCCAAGTAAACTTCAAACACTTACTAGGTTTTGCGAAAACGAGCTTTTGTGTAAAAAGCCTCAATGTCTAACAAGCTCATGATTGCTTTGATATTACACTTGCAAGATCCTCGTAATAAGTAATGAAAGATAAGGCTAAGCACGATCCTCCTCATCATTATCATCATCATCGAGTCACGACTTCTCCCTTTCCCTACAACAATAAACGAGATCATAAACTTCCCAAAAGTTTATAAACAACTTGTAAACCTCGGTAGATGTACGTGTAGTAGAGATAGGTGTTGAATCCAAAAACTACTCAAACTCATCTTTTTGGAGAGACTAGATATTGAAAATGTTCACCATGTTAAATAAAATCCTCACATGTTAATCGTTAACCGTTGGACAAATTTTAAATCAATCCAACTATCAAACTAAGAAGGCCTAAAAAGGCCTAAAATGTCGCTTTGTTGATTTTACATCTTCTTATACCATATATAACATTTTGCATCGAGGCAACCACAATATGAATGAACTATATTAAATAAAACCCTCTTTTAACTATTGAACAAACTTTAAATCAATCAACGAGCTATATTCCGACTCTATAACATGTTATCTATGCAACCAAGCATCAAATGGTCATAAACATAGAGTAAGTACACTAAATTATTTGTGTGAAAAGGGAAAAAAATATTCTAATCCAATCACATAAGAATCACATAAGGCGGGAGAAATACGGCTCACCAACACAAAAACACAAAACATGGAGAACTTTTTCAGTATCTCTTTCATTCCCTTAAGGGTTGGCACCAACCACCACCGCCGTAAATCGGTAAAACGAGATGACCTCGGATAATAAATTTTTTGTCATTATCCTAAAAAAAATAAAAAATAAAAGAAAAAATAAAGATAAGAGTAAATATAATCTCAATTTAATAATGAAATAGTGAAAGTTTCAAACTCAAAACTCAAGGCGATTGCACTCATGGAGAATTTAGCTCGGTGAAAAGATAATAAATAACTCAAAATCACGCTCGTTAACTCATCTATCCCGAGAGGCGAGGATGCTATATATTTTCGCGACTCTTAAAAAGCGGTATAGAACTCGCTACTCCGACGGGTAAGGAGATTCGTTGGGTACCGCACAACTCCACAAATACAACGAGGAGGTTTAAATCTCCGGATTAACTCGTTTACAAAATCGCATGAGTTCTTATTAGACAAAAAAAAAAAAAAAAAATAAGAGAATGCGAGGTGAGTCCAAGTCCAAGAAGAACGAAAAAAATTTATAATAGTTTACATTTTACCGGATGCCGTGGAGCACTCCAGCAAGGTAGATGACACAGCAAGGGCTGGGCGGAGCTGGAGGTGGAGGTGCAAGTGATGGTATCAAAATTGTTCTTGCGTAGTTGAGATTGGAATGCGGTCAATGTATTGCTTGCTTGCCAGCGGAATGCAACTTTGTGGGTGAAAAGAGAAATGCCTGGAGCTGGAGTTGGAGATGGAGATGGAGATGGTGGAGATGGAGATGGAGGTAAAATCGAGGCAAAAAGTGAAGATAGAGATGGAGATAGAGATCTCGATAGTGGAGATGGAGATGGAGATGAAGATCTCGATCGAGATCTAGGCAAAATCAAGCCAAAAAGTGGAGATGGAGATGGAGATGAAGGTAAAATCAAGGCAAAAAGTGAAGATAGAGATCGAGATGGAGGCAAAAAGTGGAGATGGAAATGGAGATGGAGATCTCGATAGTGGAGATGGCGGTGGAGATAGAGATCTCGATCGAAATCGAGGCAAAAAGTGGAGATGGATATGGAGATGGAGGTAAAATTGAGGCAAAAAGTGAAGATGGAGATCGAGATCGAGGCCAAATCGAGGCAAAAAATGGAGATCGAGATCGAGGCAAAAAGTGGAGATCGAGATGGAGGCAAAATCAAGGCAAAAAGTAAAGATGGAGATCGACAACGAGAACGAGGCAAAATCGAGGCAAAAGTGGAGATGGAGATGGAGGCAAAATCGAGGAAAAAAGTGAAGATGGAGATCGAGATCGAGAACGAGGCAAAATCGAGGCAAAAGTGAAGATGAAGATCGAAATCGAGGCAAAATCGAGGTAAAAAGTGGAGATGGAGATGCGGATCTCGATAGTGGAGATGGAGATAGAGATCTCAATCAAGATCGAGCCAAAAAGTGGAGATGCGGATGGAGATGGAAGCAAAATCGAAGCAAAAAGTGAAGATGGAGATCGAGCCCAAATCGAGGCAAAAAGTGAAGATCAAGATCGAGATCGAGGTAAAAAGTGGAGATGGAGATGGAGATGGAGATCGAGGCAAATTGAAGGCAAAAAGTGAAGAAGGAGATGGAGATCGAGAACGAGGCAAAATTTTGTTGTGTATTTGAATGAATCTTTTTTTTTTTTACATAATTGAATGGTTTATGATTTTTAGATGTTTTGTTGGTTTTTAGGTGTTGACTAAGTGATGTCCTTTATTGAGCCCGAGACCTAAATGAATTTACCATGTGAATTGTGTTGGGCGGGTGACCTCCCATTAACTTTTTTAATCAATTGGTCCTATATGTTATTGAGACAAATATATATATATATGTTTTTAAGTTAATAATTTGGTATTTATTTAAATTAATTTCTTTTGGAGGGGCGTGGATCAAGTTTATTTATTTTTATTTTAAGCGAGTTAGTGTGTTGGGGGAGACTAATAAGATTGGTGTGAGTAGCACTGATATTTTAGTTTCTCTCCTCCCCAAATCCAAAATGAAAAACACTCGGTTTTTTTATTTGTTTATAATTCTCCAATTTTCATTTTCATTTTGTTGTGTATTTGAATGAATCTTTTTTTTTTCATAATTGCATGGTTTATGGTTTTTAGATGTTTTGTTGGTTTTTTGGTGTTGACTAAATGATGTCATTTATTGAGCCTAGGATCTAAGTGAATTTACCATGTGAATTGTGTTGGGCGGGTGACCTTCCCTTGACTTTTTCATTCAATTCGTCCTCTATGTTATTAGGAAAAATATATATGTTTTTGAGTTAATTATTTGGTATTTATTTAAATTAATTTCTTTTGGAGGGGGCATGGATCAAGTTTATTTATTTTTATTTTAAGTAGCTAGTGTGTAGGGGAGACCAATAAGATTGGTGTGAGTTGCACTGACATTTTAGTTTCTCTCCTCCACAAATCCAAAATGAAAAGCACTAGGTTTTTTTTTTGTTGATAATTCTCCAATTTTCATTTTCATTTTGTTGTGTATTTGAATGAATCTTTTTTTTTATTATATAATTAAATGGTTTATGGCTTTTAGATGTTTTGTGGGTTTTTAGGTGTTGACTAAGTGATGTCCTTTATTGAGCCCGGGACCTAAATGAATTTACCATGTGAATTGTGTTGGGCGGGTGACCTCCCCTTGGCTTTTTTTAATCGATTGGTCATATATGTTTTTGAGACAAATGTATATGTTTTTGAATTAATAACTTTGGTATTTGTTTAAATTAATTTCTTTTGGAGGGGCATGGATCAAGTTTATTTATTGACCCTATAACATGTTGTCTATGCAACCAAGCACCAAATGGTCATAAATATAGAGTAAGTACACTAAATTGTTTGTGTGAAAAGGGAAAAAAAACATTCTAATCCAATCACATAAGAATCACATAAAGCGGGAGAAATACGGCTCACCAACACAGAAACACAAAAAATGGAGAATTTTTTTAGTATCTCTTTCATTCCCTTAAGGGTTGGCACCAACCACCACCGCCGCAAATCGGTAAAACAAGATTACTTCGGATAATAAATTTTTTGTCATTATCCTAAAAAATAATAAAAAATAAAGATAAGAGTAAATATAATCTCAATTTAATAATGAAATAGTGAAAGTTTCAAACTCAAAACTCAAATCGGTTGTGCTCATGGAGAATAACTCCAGCCAATCTGTCCGAGATACTTCTTCTTAAACCGTTCCACATATATGTATGGATCACCGGATGTAGCATTGAACCGATCAAAGTCTTTGCGAAATTCGGCTCTTTCTCGAATTATTATCATATCTCCGTGATTTGTGGGGACGGTAATAAAAAAAAAAAAAAAACAATGTTAAACAATGAAAAACGAAAAACATAACAAAGTACTTACGCTCGGTGAAAAAGATAATAAACAACTCAAACTCACGCTCGTAACTCATCTATCCCCGAAGGCGAAGGATGCTATATATTTTCGTGACTCTTAAAAAGCGGCATAGAACTCGTTACCCTCATGGGTAAGGAGATTTGTTTGGTGCCCGCACAACTCCACAAATATAGCAGGAGGTTTAAATCTCCGGGATTAGCTCGTTTACAAAGCCGCATGAGTTCTTATTAGACAAAAAATAAAAGAAATAAAAAAAAATGAGAGAATGCAGGTGAGTCCAAATCGAAGAAGAACGAAAAAAATCTATAATAGTTTACATTTTCTTGGGCTGACATGGAGCACTCCAAGCCAAGGTAAATTTTTCTTGCTTGCTACTTGCTATTGGGAATGCAACTTATGGACCGAGAAGAGAAATGCCTGGAGATGGAGATGGAGATGATGGAGATGGAGATGGAGATGGAGATGGAGGCAAAATCGAGGCCAAAAGTAAAGATGGAGATCTCGATAGTGGAGATGGAGATGGAGATGGAGATGGAGATGGAAGCAAAATCGAGGCCAAAAGTAAAGATGGAGATCTCGATAGTGGAGATGGAGATCTCGATCTCGATAGTGGAGATGGAGATCTCGATCTCGATCGAGGCAAAATCATGCCAAAAAGTGGAGATGAAAAACGAGGCAAAAAGTGAAGAAGGAGATTGAGATTGAGGCAAAATCGAGGCAAAAAGTGGAGATGAATATGGAGATGGAGATCTCGATAGTGGAGACGGAGATAGAGATGGAAATGGAGATAGATATCTCGATTGATATCGAGGCAAAATCGAGCCAAAAAGTGGAGATAGAGATATAGGCAAAATCGAGGCAAAAAGTGAAGATGGAGATCGAGATTGAGGCTAAATCGAGGCAAAAAGTGGAGAAGGAGATGGAGATGAAGATGGAGGCAAAATCGAGGCAAAAAGTGGAGATCGAGATCGAGAACGAGGCAAAGTCGAGGCAAAAAGTGGAGATGGAGATGGAGGTAAAATCGAGGCAAAATGTGAAGATGGAGATCGAGATCGAGAACGAGGCAAAATCAATGTAAAAAGTGAAGATGGAGATCGAGATCGAGGTAAAAGTGGAGATGGAGATAAAGATGGGAATGGAGATGGAGATAGAGATCTCGATCGAGATCAAGGCAAAATCGAGCCAAAAAGTGGAGATGGAGATGAAGGCAAAATCGTGGCAAAAGTGAAGATGGAGATCGAGATCAAGGCCAAATTGAGGCAAAAAGTGGAGATCGAGATCGAGGCAAAAAGTGGAGATGGAAATGGAGGCAAAATCGAGGCAAAAGTAAAGATGAAGATCGAGATCGAGAACGAGGCAAAATTGAGGCAAAAAATGGAGATGGAGATGGAGGCAAAATCGATGCAAAAAGTGGAGATGGAGATGGAGGTAAAATCGAGGCAAAATGTGAATATGGAGATCGAGATCGAGAACGAGGCAAAATCGAGGCAAAAGTGAAGATGAAGATCAAGGTCGAGGTAAAATCGAGGTAAAAAGTGGAGATGGAGATAGAGACGGAGATGGAGATAGAGATCTCGATCGAGATCGAGATCGAGGCAAAATCGAGCCAAAAAGTGAAGAAGGAGATGGAGGCAAAATCGAAGTAAAAGGTGGAGATGGAAATGGAGGCAAAATCGAGACAAAAAGTAAAGATGGAGATCGAGAATAAGGCAAAATTAAGGCAAAAAGTGGAGATGGAGGCAAAATCGAGGCAAAACTGAAGATGGAGATCAAGATCGAGAACAAAGCAAAATCGTGGCAAAAAGTGGAGATGAAGATGAAGATCGAGATCGAGCCAAAAAGTGAAGGTAAGAATCACATAAGGTGGGAGAAATACGGCTCACCAACACGTAAACACAGAAAATGGAGAACTTTTTCAATATTTCTTTCATTCCCTTAAGGGTTGGCACCAACCACCGCCGCCGCAAATTGGTAAAACGAGATGACCTTGGATAATAACTCCAGCCAATCTATCTGGGGATACTTCTTCTTCAATCGTTCCGCATATATGTATGGATCACCGCATGTAGTATTGAATCGATTAAGGTATTTGCGAAATTTGGCTCTTTCTCGAATTATTATCATATCTCTATGATCCATGGGACCGTAATAAAAAAAAAAGTAAACAATGTTAAACAATGAAAAACGAAAAACATAACAAAGTACTTATGCTCGGTGAAAAAGATAATAAACAACGCAAACTCACGCTCGCAACTCATCCCCAAGGGCGAAAGATGCTATATATTTTCGTGACCCTTAAAAGAGGCATAGAACTCGCTACCCTCACGGGTAAGAAGATTCGTTCGGTGCTCGCACAACTCCACAAATACATAAGGAGGTTTAAATCTCCCGGATTAGCTCGTTTACAAAGCCACGTGGGTTTTTATTAGATAAAAAAAGAAAAAATAAAAAAATGAGAGAATGCGGGTGAGTCGATGTTAAAAAACAACGAAAAAAATCTATAATAGTTTACATTTTACCGAACTCCGTAGAAGCACTCCAGCAAGGTAGATGACACGGCGAGGGCTTGAGTTGGCGAAGCCGGAGGTGGAGGTGGAAGTGATGGTATCAAAATTTTTCTTGCGTAATAGATATTGGAATGCGGTCAATGTATTGTTTGCTTGCTTTTTTCTTGTCGGGAATGCAACTAGTGGACCGAGAAGAGAAATGAGTAGAGAAATGCCTGGAGCTAGAGTTGGAGATGGAGATGCGAGGTAGTGGAGACGAGATGGCGATGATGGAGATGATGGAGATGGAGATGGAGGTAAAATCGAGGTAAAAAGTGAAGATGGAGATCGAGAACAAGGCAAAATCGAGTCAAAAGCGGAGATGGAGATGGAGATCTCGATCAAGATCGAGGCAAAATCGAGCTAAAAGTGGAGATGGAGATGGAGGCAAAATCGAGATAAAAAGTGAAGATGGAGATGGAGATCGAGGTCAAATGGAGGCAAAAAGTGGAGATTAAGATCGAGACAAAAAGTAGAGATAGAGGTAGAGATAGAGGTAAAATCGAGACAAAAAGTGAAGATCGAGATCGAGATCGAGATTGAGGCAAAATTGAGGCAAAAGTAGAGATGGAAATCGAAATCGAGATAGAGATTGAGATCGAGGCAAAAAGTGGAGGTCAAGGTCAAGGTCAAGGTCGAGGTCGAGGTCGAGATGGGGGATGGGGATAGAGGTGAGGGTGGAGGTGGAGGTAGAGATCGAGATCGAGATGAGTCAAGGTCGAGGTCGAGATGGAGATGGAGATGGAGATGGAGATGGAGAAAAGTGGAGATGGTGAGATGGAGATGGAGATGGAGAGATCTAGATCAAGGCAAAAAGTGAATGGGAGTTTGGCAAAGTGCATTAAATGATGATGATGAAATGAAAATGAAAATGGAGATCGAGATCGAGATGGAGGCAAAAAGTGAATGGGAGTTTGGCAAAGTGCATTAGATGATGATGATGAAATGAAAGTGAAAATGGAGATGGAGATGGAGATGGAGGCAAAAAGTGAGTGGGAGTTTGTGAAAGCGATGATAAAATGAAAGTGAAAATGGAGATGGAGATGGAGATGGAGATGGAGATGGAGGCAAAAAGTGAGTGTGAGAGACAAAAAGTGAGTGGAAGTTTGGCAAAACGCATTAGATGATGATAATGAAATGAAATGATGATGATGAAATGAAAGTGAAAATGGAGATGGAGATGGAGGCAAAAAGTGAATGGAAATTTGGCAAAGCGCATTAGATGATGATGATGAAATGAAAGTGAAAATGGAGATGGAGGCAAAAAGTGAGTGGGAGTTTGGCAAAGCGCATTAGATGATTATGATGAAATGAAAGTAAAAATGAAGGTGGAGGTGGAGGTGGAGGTGGAGGTGGAGGTAGAAGTTAAGTCAAAAAATGAGTGGAAGTTTGGCAAAGCGCATTAGATGATGACGATGAAATGAAAGTGAAAATGGAGATGGAGATGGATGGAAAAAGTGAGTGGAAGTTTGGGAAAGTGCATTAGATGATGATAATGAAATGAAAGTAAAAATGAAAATGGTGATGGATGCAAAAAGTAAGCGGGAGTTTGGCAAAGCGCATTAGACGATGATGATTAAATGAAAGTGAAAATGGAGATGGAGATGGATGGAAAAAGTGAGTGAGAGTTTGGCAAAGCGCATTAGATGATAATGATAAAATGAAAGTGAAAATGGAAATGGAGATGGAGATGGAGATGGAGATAGATGGAAAAAGGGAGTGGGAGTTTGGCAAAACGCATTAGATGATGATGATGAAATGAAAGTGAAAATGGAGATGGAGATGGAGATGCAAAAAGTGAGTGGAAGTTTGGCAAAGCGCATTAGATGATGATGATGAAATAAAAGTGAAAATGGAGATGGAGATGGAGATGAAAATGGAGGTAAAACGTGAGTGGAAGTTTGGCAAAGCGCATTAGATGATGATGAAATGAAAGTGAAAATGGAACGGGTAGGTTGGACAAAAAGTGAGTGGGAGTTTGGCAATGCGCATTAGACGATGATGATGAAAGGAAAGTAAAAATGGAATGGGTAGAGAGAAGGGGAAAAGGTAAAAGCGGAATGAGTTATGATTGGAGAAGGAGAAGGAGAAGAGGAAGAGAAAAGGAAGAGGAAGAGGAAGAAAATGGAACGGGTAGGGAAAAGGGAAAAGGTAAAAGGGGAATAGGTTATGGTTGGAGAAGAGGGAGAGGAAGAGGGGAAATAAAAAAGATATACAGCACCATGTATATGTATGAACTACGTGTATGAACTGATGTATGAATGTATGTTTATAATAACGGAATGGATATGCGCCATGCGCCATGTGGACTCACTTTGTGAGAACATCCACTTCTCATGCTTAGCGATGCCTCGGGGTCTTACACTCGGCGATGCCTCGAGAATTCTAGAGAGGAGCGATGTACGGCGAGTTTGAGGACCCATCCATTCGTATAACATTTGAATCTTTGGATCTCGTCGACGGCGAAGATGAGGACTCCTCCACTCGCACGCATTACCTCTCTGCGCTCTCGGAACTCCTCCGCCTCGCCTTACGTCGCTCCTCTCTGGAACTTCAAGGCATCGCCGAGAGTGAGAAGTAGATGTTCTCACCGATGAGTTCACGTGGCCATATCCATTCCGTTATTATAAACATCGGTACATAAGTTCATATCATATACATGATGCTCATATCATATACGTGGTGCTGCGTATTTTTTTTTATTTCCCTTCTCTTTCTCTTCCTCTTCCTTTTCCTCTTCTCTAACCATAACCCATTCCTTTTTTACCTTTTCCCTTTTTCTCTCCCCGTTCCATTTTCTTCCTCTTCCTCTTCTCCTTCTCTAATCATAACTCATTTCCCTTTTACTTTTTTCCTTTTTGCTACCCATTTCATTTTCATTTTCATTTCATCATTGCGCTTTGCCAAACTTCTACTCACTTTTTGCCGCCACCTCCCCTATCCATCTTCGGGCATTTCTCTTCTCAATCCAAATAGGATAGTTGCATTCATGGCAGCAAGCAATATATTGACTTGCATTCTCCAATCTCAATTAAGCAAGAAAAATTTTGATACCATTATTTACACATTCATCTCCAACTCGCCCATTCAAGCCCTCGTTGAAGTGCTCCACGACAATCCCCCATGAGAAATTTAAATCTCATGCTATATTTGTAAACGGGCTAATATGGAAATTTAAATCTCATGCTATATTTGTGGAGTTGTACAAGCACCAGACGAATCTCTTACCCATTAGGGTAGCGAGTTATGTGCCGCTTTTTAAGAGTCGCGAAAATATAAAGCATCATTCGCTCTCGGGGATGAGTTACTGAGCGTGAGTTTCAATTGTTTGTTATCTTTTTCACCGAGCGTGAGTTCTTTATTATGTTTTTCGTTCTTCATTATTTAACATTGTTTACTCTTTTTTTTTTATTACCGTCCTCATAGATCACTTTAGAAAAACTCAATAGAGATATGACAATAATTCGAGAAAGGGCTGAATTTCGCATAGACCTTGATCCGTTCTATGCTATATCCGGCGATCCATACATATATGCGAAACGGTTTGAGAAGAAGTATTCCAGATTGGCTGGAGTTATTCTTCATGAGCGCAACCAGTTTGGATTTTGAGTTTGAAACTTGACTATTTCATTATTAAATTGAGATTATATTTGCTCTTATCTTTATTTTTTTATTTTATATTATATTTTTTTTAGGATAATGACGGAAAATTTGTTATTTGAGGTCATTCCGTTTACCGATCCGTGGCGGTGGTGGTTGCGATGTGTACCTTAAGGAAATGAAAGAGATATTGAAAGAGTTTTCCATTTCCTGTGTTGGTGAGTCGTATTTCTCCCGCCTTATGTGATTCGATTAAAATATTTTTTTTTCACACAAACAATTTTCTTACTCTATCTTTATGATCATTTGGTGCTTGGTTGCATAAACAATATGTTATAGGATCAAAATATAGCTTGTTAATTGATTTAAAGTTTGTCCAACAATTAGAAGAGGGCTTTATTTAATATGTGGTTGCCTAGATGCAAAATATTATCTTTGGTATAAAATGGTGTAAAATCAACAAAGCGACATTTTATGTCTTTTTTAGGCCTTCTTAATTTGACAGTTGGGTTGATTTAAAATTTGTCCAACGGTTAACATGTGAGGGTTTTATTTAACATGGTGAACATTTTCAATATCTAATCTCTCCAAAAGGATGAGTTTTAGTGGTTTTTGGATTCAACACCAATCTATCAAACCACGATCTATCAAACCATCCTCGTCCCCCTACTCAATTGTTGATTTTCTTTGTCACGAGATCCAAAGCGAGGGGCTTTGGATTCGGGTATTTGCCCAATCAAAACCCAACGTATTTCGTCTTCCATCCCAAGAACTATGAGATTAAGGAAATTGAAATGGGAAGAAGGATAACCTGATTTTTTCTTTCTTGTTTTTTCAATTTCAATTTAGGGGCTCAATTTAATTTTACATCGAAAGCGCTACAAAATAAGGGAGAAATTTTGGCCAATCCCACGCGTATGCTCCGAGCCGTCTCTTGTTAGCTGTTGCGAGGCCAAGCGGCATTGCACATAGAGAGGAGAGACGTGGCCGTACAAGAAAGAGAGAGAGTGTGTGTTGCCACTTTATTTCCGATCTTGATACGGTTTCCAATTCCCATTTCTTGTTTGTTTGGTCCCCACATTCTCTCTCCCTTTCCATTCCCTCCCGTTTCCCGTTTCCCCGCGCTCCGTTATAGAAACTTAAATCTTGGGATATAAAGCTAAGTTTTAGGCCTTTGGTATTTATAAACCTCGATAAAGACAAATGAAAATATCTGTTAAATTTCAAATGAGGCAATAAAAAAATTATTCGGAGTGTGAATCTTTTCGCTCTCTCGAGTGAAGAAGAGGACCAGCTTCCTTGGAGCGACCACGAGGGGGGAGGTGAAGACACACTGCAGGCTAGACATGACATACTGTGGGTGGGCTAGACATTAAATGCATAGGGCACTCCTTTTCCAGAGAGATGGGTTTGCATTTGCATTTTGGGTTACCTATTCCTAGAACTAATTTTGCCTTATTTACAATTTAGGATCATGGCAAAGAACTTGCTAAGGAAGTTATCCCCTTGCAATGGTTGTAGGAGCTCTACACTTACATGGTCTAAAGCTAATCCTTAAGGATTATGACGTGAAGAAGCAAACTAAAACTATGAAGGATGTGGAGGAAACGGAAAATGATGTGAAACAAAGTCGGGATGAGAAGAAAAGGGATATGAAAGGTTGGTTTGGCATTAATTTTCGCTTCCTATGGTTCTGTCTACTATCATCTTGGCTCAGGATGCTCATGAAGCTGATGAAGAGCTTAATAGTTTTTCCTCTAAACATCAAATATGTGACTTGTACGGTTGGTCTCTGCTAGGATAGCTAGACACTCGAGCAAATTGCCTTGCTTCCTTAGTTTTTACTTTGTTTTTAGGCCTCAACTTTGCTTTTTATGGCGGATCATGCTTTGCCATTGTGATTTCCAATGTCTACGATCGAGATGGATCATAAATTGTTGGGTATTGACTGAATCATCCTTCAATCTTCTTATCATAGTCTTCTCCTTTTTGTCCTTGGCTACTTCTTGAATGTTGAAATTGCTTGCATTGGCCTATCTATATAACTCTCTCGTGCATTACATTCACTAGCAAATTATTGACCTTTAGGATAGGTTGGATAGTTAGTCCTACCCTCGGTGGTTTGGGCTCCTATTACATTTTAATAGCATCAATTTGCTGGACTAGTTAGCATGAATAGTTTTACTCAATCTTGTATTTTGAGTTCTCTAGTTGTTTTCGATTGTTATAATTGTGCACAATCTATGGTCGTTTTTGTTATTGTCATATTGAGTGTCAATTATGAGATGTGGTGGGATGTAACATCCCACTTTTATTAGTTGTTAATCAATTAGGAAAGACCGAACTCACAAGGTGAAAGAGTTAAAGTCTCGAGTTGGATTGCAAATGTACCGGAGGCCACTAACGGATCGAGCGACGTAATTGCGACAAGCCGGGCCTTGTTGAAAAAAAAAAAGACAAAGATGGTGCGGGTTGAGTTTGAATTGGGCCTAGAGCCCACTTCATTTTACAAATGAAATCTCGGTGAGAATTACCCACTTGAAATGAGGCCCAAAATAAAGTCGCCCTTGGCGAGACAATTCAAAGCCCGAGTAATCTCTCTCGAAAAGGACCAAGAGGAAGCTCGCATCCTTCCTTCGTGCGGCTGAAGATTACAAGAAAGGAACCCAACGGAACTCCATTTGCTGAGCCCACGATCCATTATTTTTCAGCACCGCTCAAAAGAAATGAGAGAAAGACATGTGCATCTCTCACGTGGCAACAACCACTAGTCCATGTCTTTGAAGGCCACGAGAAGTGACGCACACGTTGCAAACCACCGCCAAAATTTTAGCGAGAAAAGGAGGGAGCCCACCATCTCATTATAATTTGATTCCCTTGTGCGTTGCTTCAATCGACTAGCTGCTCATTCCCTTCCCTCTGTTCACGCAAAGCAGCGACTTCTCCTTCACGTCACCCAAGCGAGCGGCTCGGCGACAAGCAAACTCCGCGGTGGAGGGAGCTCCGAGGAAGCCACAAGCTAACAAGTCCAACAACACTTTAATGCGACTAGGCTTCTAACCTCTTTACTAGGTTGTTTAATGGATGATTGAAAGTGAGAGGAATGGAGATGAGGACATAAAAGCTTGCTGGTTGTCATGGTTGAGGAACGATAGAGGATCACCAGGGCTGTTCCTGGGTTTTATTTTTCGTGTGGAGGACTGAAGAAGGAAAATACAAGCGACACCGCGAGGATTGAAAACACATTAGGTGGATAATGAGTACTCGATTGGAAGAGGTTCCGTGGTGGATTTTTAGCAATTGCGCAACGAGTATCCAGGTTGTTTAAGGTAAAAAGATGTTGGATATATTGTTAATATAATCCATAAATAATATGTTCACATACAAGCCCAATAGGTGAATGCATGGTTAATTGGGCCTATATGGGGCCGGAGCCCAATAGCTTGCATATAACTCTAGGGTTTGCCCTACGCTTGGAGGTAACACTTATGAACGTTCCAAACTTGACGTCTCTTGGTGTAATACTTCAAGTAACATTCCCTTCTCTCTAAAACCCTAACCTCCAACAATCTTGAAGTATTATCTTCGTGTATCGGATTTGAGGGAGCAATGTGTCTACTTGAAGATTTCGTCGAGGCGAACTCACGGTATAATTTACTTCGTTTTCAACGGCGGAACCTGGGATCCGAGTTTGAAGATTCGGTGGATGAAATCTTTGATTCAGAAAATCAGGAAATATAGCTATTTTTAGAAGGTGAAACCACTTGGATTTTGTTCTACTCGTCAATACGAATGTTTTGAGTGGTCACTCGCGTCAATCGGAGGTCGGACGGCGGAGTTACTCAGAGATCAGACGGGCATCAGTAGCAACTCGGTGCGCAGCGGGGGGTATTGTAGCATCGAATTTTTCCGGTGAATTTTCAGCAACGAGGGCAGCCTATCTTAAGGTTTTTGGGCACTCTGGACACGTTTTTGGGGTCTATTTTGGCAAATTTCATTTCTACGGTAGTTTGACCAAGGTTAGAAGCTTTATTCGACTTTGGGAGCTCAGAAGACTCTAAGGTGCACTCTTTCTATTTCTCTGCTCTAATTAAAATGGCGACGCATAGTTCCTATGATATTATAAAGCTGAAATCATTTGATGTTACTTGAATTTCATGGTTGGAAATTACACGTTCAATTTGGCATGAAAGAACGTGAAATATTCTATCTTGTATTGAGTGATTTTGCATCTACCACCGAGGATGTGGATAAATATCAATGGAACAAAGATGAAGATTTCTGTAGAGATTACTTGTTGACTTCTCTAAATCCTCGTCTAGCGATGACTTATAGTGAGTATAAGACGGCGAAAGAGATATGGGATCACTTGAACGCTCGGTTCCAAAAACAAGAGGGGCTCTCTAAAACTCTTTTAGCGAGAGAAGTTCTTTGATTTTAAATTCAATATGAATTTGAGCATTACCTCTCGAGTTAGTTGAACTTGAGAACATGAGGAACAAGTTAAAAGAGGATAAATCGATATGTCCGATAATCTCTTTGTCGGTCTTGTGTTGAGTAAGCTACTGCTTGAATGGAGTTCTTTCAAGGCGAGATGCGCGAGACGAGAAAGAACGAGATGGGACTGGATGAATTAAAGAGGTATATTCACATTGAGGATCAAAATATTTCTAGAAAGAGTTTGGAACAAGTAGGACAACAAAAGTCGAGTTGCCAACTTAGTTTCACATTCCTATAAACCTCGAGAAAAAGTTCAAGTCACCAAAAGGTGAATCCTCTTCACGATTAGAGGCCAAAAAGACTATCTCCAAAAGAAAGAAGAAGGGCAAGTGCCATAACCTGTGGAAAGTGGGGTCACCTGGGCAGCGAGTGTAAGCTACCAAAGAAGCCAAAGAATGACACACCACATAATGAGGCTAATATGCTAATTAGAGAATCGAGCCTCGAGGCCTTTATCGGAATGATAAAGAATGGAAAAGCCGATGTCTCTTACGAGTGGTGGTTGGATAGTGGCGCTACTTGTCATGCTACAAACGACAAGAACTTACTCATTGAGGTTACGAAGTGAAAGACACCGTGGAAAATTGCAATGGTGGTGAGGCAAAGGTAACTCATCTTTGGAGCTGCAAATCTGGTGCTTTCTTCAGGTAAATTACTAACTCCGAAACATGTTAGAGTAGTACCTTTACTTAAAAAGAATTTGATATCTATGAGTTTACTTGATAAAGCTGGTATGTCCTTTTCAACTATGAATGGTAAAGTAACTTTATCTGTTAACTCATGTTATTTCGGTTGTGCATTCATGGTTAATGGTATGTATAGGTTGAGTTTAGATACGATAGCATAAACCATGTGAGTTCTACTACGATTGATCCAAAGTTGTTACACAATAGACTTGGACATGTGAACTACAGGAAAATGCAACATCTAGCTAAGACTCACAATATTCCATTGGACACTTCTATTCGATTTGACAAATGTGAAGTGTGTGCACAGAGCTAAAATCACTAGAAAACCTTTTAAGTCGGTTTCTAAAAGCACACAACTTCTTGAGCTAATACATTCTGACCTTTGTGACTTTAGAAATTATGTTACAAAAGGTGGTCGGAAGTATCTAATAACATTCATAGATGATTTTTCTAGATATTGTCATGTCTATTTGTTGAAATCGAAAGATGAGGCTTTTGAAAAGTTTAAGATTTTCAAGTCTAGAGTAGAAAATCAACTCAACTTGGAAATTAAGAAGTTTAGGAGTGATAGAGGAGGAGAATATACAATGACGGGGGTTCAAGGAATTTTGTGCTTCAAAGGGCATAATACTTGAAACCACTTGCTCCTTACTCACCCCGGTCAAATGGTGTTGCCGAGCGTAAGAATAGAACGTTGATCGAAATGTTAAATTCCATGTTACTTACAGCTGGCATGCCTTCCTCCTACTGGGGAGAAGCGATTCTAGCTAATCACATTACGAACAGGTTGCCACACTCCAAGTTGTCTCGACACCTTACGAGATATGGCATAAAGCGTCCTTGTAGATATGATACTCTTAAGACATGGGGTTGTATTACTTATGTAAGGCTACAAGATCCTAAGAGACCTAAGGTGGGACCTAGAACCATTACTTGTGTATATCTAGGCGGTGCGGAAGATAGTGCTTTGAGATAGGTTTTGGATCTATCTACTAACACGATAATAGAATCTAGAGATGCAGAATTTTTCGAGAATAAGTTTCTCAAAAATCGTGGCTTGAATGTTTACGGATCTACGAGATATAATTTTAGAATCTCATGTAGAATCGAAGCGGGCCCTTCGACATTAATCCCACACGATGGTTGTTGAATCGGTTCAATTAGAGTATCTATACGAGAAAGAGTTCCCAAAAATTTTGGTGAGGACTTTGTCACTTACCATCTAGAGAATGATCCGTTTTCCTATCGGGAAGCAATGAGATCTAGGGAATCTCTACGTTGTGGGCGAAGCCATTGATGATGAAATGAATTCTCTATTACGAACCACACTTGGCGGCTAGTCAATTTGCCAAAAGGGGTAAAGGCTATAGGCGTAAGTGGGTATTGAAGAAGAAACTGAATAATGATGGATCAATAGCTAGATACAAAGCACGTTTAGTAGCTAAAGGCTATAAACAACGAGTGGAATAGACTATTTTGATGTCTATTCACACTGTGTCATCTATCAACTATAAGAATTCTTCTTGCTTTGGCATCTATTGAACACTTTGTAGTGCATCAAATGGATGTAAAGACAGCTTTCCTAAATGGAGAGTTAAATGAGGAGATCTACATGGAACAACCGGAAGGGTATGTCATGAAAGGTCTTGAGGACAAGGTTTGTAAATTGAACAAATCCTTGTACGGTCTTAAACAAGCTCCTAAGATGTGGCATCTTAAATTTGACAAAGTGGTAAAGAGTTATGGCTTTCAATCCGATTATTCGGATAAATGCCTTTACCATCGTTTTATGTCAAATAAGATAGTCATCATTTGCTTGTATGTTGATGACATGTTAATTCTTGGCTCCGATCATTACGTAGTGGAGTGACGTGAAAGCTACTTTAGCTAAAGAATTTGACATGAAAGATCTTGGTATTGCTAATACCATTCTTGGTATGAAAGTAAGCTTTGAAAGGCAAGTTATTTCCCTTAGCCGGACTCATTATATTGAGCAGCTACTTTCTACACGGGGATATAGTGAGTGCAAACCGTGTGAGACACCATATGATTATAATAAAAGACGGAGTCATAATGAAGGGACCGGCGTGGATCGGTTAAAGTACTCGAAACGATTGGTAGTCTCATGTATGCTATGAGTTGCACTAGACCGAGACATCGCCTTTGCGGTTGGCATGCTAAGTCGTTTCACTAGTAATCCTAGTAAAGAGCATTGGGATGCCCTTAGTAGGCTGATGAGATACCTTCAAGGTACCAAACATTATGTTTTATGTTACTCTGGTTTTCCTCAATTGTGGATGGATATTCGATGCCTCGTGGTGCTCGAGAAATTAGAAATAGTAAGTCCACCGGTGGATATATATATTCACTTTGGGTGGAGCTGCTATTACTTGGAAATCAAAAGACAGACTTGTATTGCATTGTCATCTATGGAATCGGAACTTTTGCTTTAGCTTCAGCCGGAAGAGGCGAGTGGATAAAGAATCGATTATGGATATTCCTTTGACTCGGTTAAAGATTAATTCTTTAAGCTCTGTTTGCGATAATCAAGCATTGTCCAAGTCGTCAAGAATGCTCTCTTTAATTCAAAAGAAGACATGTGAGATTGAGACATGCATTGTTAAATTATCTAAGAGAACAAGGAGTTATCACCTTGATCGATGTGAGATCGAAGGATAATATGGCCGATGCTCTCACAAAAGGTTTGCCTAAAGATCGATTATTCAAAACAGTAGGGGAAATGGGGTTAAAGGCTGTAGACAAGTCTTAATTATCATTTACTTACCTTTTAATTGTGTGTTTTGAATTATCGAATCTTCCTTTATTGGCCAAACGATAAGCACAATTTATGTGTTTCATCGATGTTCATGGTTGGTGACTAATTTGAAAAGGGTGAGTTGTCTCATTCCAAACTTGATGAAGACGATTTCTACCTAATTCAAAGGTTCTTCTGGAAAGCTTGTGTCATTCCAAACTTGATGATACAATCTAACTAGGTTGGACTATCCTTTGGTTAAATGATCCCATTCCAAACTTGATGCGAGATTATTTGACTTTAAGGAATCGATGATTGTGACATTCCAAATTGAAACATAGAAATAGTTGTTTGCATAAGAAGCTTGTTGGTCTTGTTCTTAATTGAAACTTGACATTTCATGATGATGGCTCTTTGTAATTTAAAGCTGTTTAGGCCTTGTTCATCTTTTATGAAACGGCTTGATGCTTATGAACATGATGTTATGATGCCTTATGGACATCAATATATGTTCTTCTTTGCACGATGTTGTGGTGCTAAGTTCTTTTAGTAGAACTAGACACTTTAGTAGATTGTTCAAATGATTGAATTCATGTTAATATGAAATTCATATTTGATATTCTATAGAGGATGGCGAAATGGAGGAGAGCTTATTGAGTAGAGTCCTGATCGGGATGATCTACTTGACGAATGAATGGTTACGAGATCATTTAAAGAATGTGGGGGACTTGACATTTCACCTGCTATTGCCCATTTTGGTTGAGTCCATTTACTTGAGACTTACATTTTGTTATCTCTATTTTGTGAACATTTTCTGCTCATTTCTTGTATTTGTAAGGCCTTAAACTATTTTGACTAGCCTACTTATACTTGACTTTGATGCATATGTTGATTGTGGACTGATTCCGAGATTTATTTTGGATGAGTTCGGATCGAATATGAAACTTTTAATATTCGATCTCGAAACGGATTCATGATAACATTGGTTCACTATTTGGATTGAATGTGGATGATTCATGTTTGTTTGAACATTACAGCGACCACCGTATTGGATTGTCTTTGTATGGTGAACATAGGAGGAGATTGTTGGATATATTGTTAATATAATCCATAAATAATATGTTCACATACAAGCCCAATATGTGAATGCATGGTTAATTGGGCCCATATGGGCTGGAGCCCAATAGCTTGCATATAACTCTAGGGTTCGCCCTCTACGTTTGGAGGTAACACTTATGAACGTTCCAAACTTGACGTCTCTTAATGTAATACTTCAAGTAACATTCCCTTCTCTCTAAAACCCTAACCTCCAACAAAAGAAAAAAGAAAGAAGTGCTTAAAAATCAAAGCGAGGATGATGAGAAGACTCATGGGGACGACGTGTAACCGAGATTGGCTTTGGGGTTGAAGATGTGGAGTTTTATTTTAGTTAATATGCAGGATGGATGGTGAGGGGCTAAAAAAATTATATTCATTTAATACGAACGTCCAGTCTAGGAATTGAACTATAGGCAGATTGTTTTGTTAAGCTAAGTTGCCCTTAATTGAATAATAGTGTCAAGTCAGTGGGCTAGGCTAGTTAAAATAATAAAAAATAATAATAATAATAATAATAATAATAATGTTCACGGGGAATTACCAGTCGCGAAAAGGATAGAAAGTACGTAAGGTAGAATCTATAAAACGTTCTTTGTGGCATGACCGATCATTTAATCATCTTTAATTGATGTTAAGAGAATCCATGGCTGATATTACAAGTAAGGTACCGTAGAGGGAAGAAATAAAGCAAGGCTAAATTGGTTAAGTTGCATAACAAATACACGGCCTTGCATGAATTTGCATGGGGACAATGGCGAGATTCATTGACCGAAAAGCCGGCCACTGTGGCGTGTTATTTTGGTGAATTTGTCAGAAAATCGCATGCCATATTTTACACATTTCATGCATAATATATCAATATAAATGGACATTTCATACTCATACGTAGACGTGCCATGGAAAGAAAGGTTATGGAAGTTATATAGCATCATGGACTACATAAACTCTTATTTTCATGATATCTATTGACAATTTAGTCGGGATGTTAGAATCTTAACTTGCTGAATTATATTCACCAGTGGTTGATTCAGGTAATCGACCATGGTCGGTACTCCTACCCTTACCGTGGTGACTTATGGCACCTTGACCTTTTTAGCTGTGAGAAGTTTTGTATCTTGATACTGTGGAGCAGGGATAGGCAGAGGATTAGGCAACCTTTGACCCCTGATCTGAATTCTCAGGATTAGTAAATACTTTAGGTCATGGACGTTTTGTTATTGTAATCGGGTTATATAATAAAAGGATATGAAATGAAGCTACGTTTTCTATTACTAACATTAGTGGTTTATTTTTATGATTATTTTGCAAAGCAAGTAAAAAAAAAATTCCGCGTGCGTTACTCTAATTAAGCTAATTAAGTTAAAATAGGAGCGATTAGTGATAATGGCGAGCCTAGGGAGCGATTAGTGATAATGGCGAGCCACATGGGACTGAAGCCGGAAGAGCTTGTCATAGGGTATGGGACCTAATTTTTATGATCTTATTCCCCCCCTATAACTCAAAATACATACAAGAGCATTTATTAAAAAGAAAACTCTACTAAACTGTCAATGAAGAGAGTTGTACAATTCGGAATTTTCTTCGTATTGCCTATGTTTAAGAAGTTATAATGAGGCTTTTTCTTGCTTTATACTTAGGATGGTGATCACCACCAGAACTTCTCCTGGAGAGAAAAGGAAACCTGCCCAAAAAATCAGGACATATCTTCTACTCCTAGGGTGTAATTAGGTCTCCCGTATGACTCGCGCGATTAGAATATGCAATGCTAAGCTTGAGATGCAAAAAACATAAAACTCTCTAACACTCTCTTACTCTATATGCTTCTTCTATGGCATAACTAAAACAAATGAACAAACAACCCCATTTATAGTAAATTTCTACCGCCTATTGGACTCCATCATAAAATAGCCGACATACTGTGAAAAGAGAGGTTGCTGCCGACTTTGAAAACGTGAAGAGGGGTGCCGCAATTTCAAGTTGTTGCCATGAGAAAGTTGCAACTTTTTTTTCTTCAGCCACTTGCATGCAAGTTTGACAAGTCAAACTCTATCCACCGCCAATAACAAGAGAAAGTGAACTTTGCTTCATCTACTTTTCTCTTCTTCTGTTTTTGTTTTTTAATTTTCTTTCCAAAATATCAATTTTATATTTTCAACGGCCTCCCTTAAAATTGATTTTAGAAATCCATAACACCAAGCATCGAACGAATCCGCCTTCAATGGTTTTGTGAGGAACTTACGAAATCAAGTTCAATGTCACCATCTTTGACCAACTCACGGATATAGTAATACTTAATGTCGATATGATTGGTTCTGTCATGGAAAATAGGATTCTTGGCTAATGCAATTGCCGATTTGTTATCACACATCAATCTGGTAGGACCCTTCTGCTCATGCATCGGTTCGCTAAGCATCCTATGAAGCCATATCCCTTGACATGCTACCGAAGCTATTGCTATGTATTACGCTTCAGCTATCGAGAGTGCAATAACTTGTTGCTTTTTCAAGGATAAAGAAATTATTCTCGATTCGAGAAAGAACGCATGTCCGGAAGCACTTTTTCGCGTTTCAATCCACTAAATTGAAGTTGTCGGTGTAAGAGTATAAAATTCCATGTCAATGCATGAAAATTTACTTTTGGCGAGAAATATGACTAGTCAAAATTTAGGTGTGAACATTACTAATAAAAAATAAATAAAATTATAAGAAAATTAAATGATCCGAAAGCTTCAACTTCATTTTTCAATAAACTATGGCCCTCAACATGTGATTTAGATTCACAAGTACTAATAGAGTCAAAAAGGTTAATATTATAAGTAATTTAGATGATTTGGAATTGGAAGCTCAAAAAACCAAGAGAACAACAATCCGACCCAAGAGGAGCCCAAATTTCGTAGAATGTGTAGTTCTTCAATTTTCAATGAACTACGACCCTCAATTGTGTTCTAAACCTTTTGAAGTATCAACAGAATCAAAATGAACACTATTATAAGTACATTAGATGATTTGGAAGTTCCAAGAATCAAGAGATTAAGCATTTGTCCTAAGACGAGCCAAACCTTCTTAGAATGGAAAATTCTTCACCTTTGAATAAACCATGCTCCTCAACTTGTTCCATAGAATTTCTCAAAGTCCATTACATGGTATTTATAAAGTATAATTCACCGAAATTTGGATATCCTAACTGTGCCCCGACCGGTTTTTAATTAGGATTCAGATGATTTCTAAATGTTGCGGATGCCATTGGGTTCATTATAGATCATTGGATTCATTATTTTCTTATGACTGCTGAGATATAATATAAGTTTATGATCTTTTCAGTGAAAGCTCCAGAGATAATGACTTCAAAAATCGCAACCCCAAAGACTAAGGTTTCCTATAGCTAAAGTTGAAAGCCACCAAGGCCGAGCCGCAGCAACAGCAAGAGCCAGGATCAAAAGTAGCAGCCACTTCATATTGCAAAGTACATTTGAAAAAAAAAAAAGTCTTTAATTGCACCGTTGCATAGGACCCACTTGATCTGATGCCAATTGTGAGATAAATTCACATGATTCGAGTAATTACTTTTGCTTGTGAATTATGGTTCATACTCATTTGACATGCTTTATCCTAGAAATTGAATGTTGATTGCTAACAAAAGCCTTTGCTGTTCATTAGATGATTATCTCTAAGAATAAGAAAAGAATCTATACATATCATCGAAGGTTAATAGGTCATGAGGGTATGGAAGACAAGTTCGAAAGAACGTACTTTCTACATATACCCCAACGCCTCCACGTATAGACATTTGCACGCAGGAATGATTTCCGCAATGTGATTACCCATATCCCTTGCTACTTGCTAGTAACTGAAAAATCGAGTATAGACTACAAGTCCACATGAGTCAAAGGAATTGCAACTCGAAGCAATGGAGATCATGGGTGATTGTTTCTAAACCTTGACATTTCCATTCTTTTGGCCGTAAAAGTGATTATTTTATGCATCTCTCAAGAATGAAAGAATATGACCATGCGAATATGGCTGCTACAACTTGCAATATTAGTTTAGATTGTGTTGAATGAGAGAGACATGCGCGATTCAAAGACAAATCTTAGGCTTAGTCAATCATAGACGAAGTGATTTGAGCCTTTAGAGACCTAGGCTCGATAAGTGATCCACTAGATTCAATAGCTCGTATCCGTTTTTATGATCCTGCGCCATATGCTATTGCTCCGATCATGTAAAGTCAAATCGAACTATCGATGAGAGTCCTAAATATTTCAATTGGTTGGAAATCATTGACAACGATTTTTTTTCCCTTTTTTTTTCCTCTTACCCTTTTCTCTGGCCGACTGATCACATGTGAGGGTCGGCCTCACTCGGCCATGTCTAGGAGTGAGCATGGGTCGAGTGGGTATGTTCCTATTATAACCGAATGCGAACGTGAAACTTACCTTGTTTCTCATTACCTTATTTTTCGGTCCGGACCCGAGAACCTGTTTTTCTTTTATTTTATTTCAATTTTTTCAGTAAAATAATATGAGTAGCAATGAAGATGAATAACAAGACTCTGTATTTGCAGATCGAAATGACAATCCACCAAACAAAAGAAAAAGAAAAAGAAGAGAGTGGTTCAGCGAAGCTTTTAGAAAAGCATGTTGCTCCACCGCTGCACAAAGGATCAGAGAGAAGAAGTCAGTTGGATTCTTGCATAAGCAACGGAGGCGGAAGTTTTTTTAAAATAAATGGAAGCAGCGGCCATCTTTTACCTCTACCTCTGACGGACGATTTGACTTCTTTTGAGAAATCCTCCACTCGCCCTAGTGCCGGCCATGTACCGCATATATGCAGAATGCAAAGCTCCAAACACAAGGCCATCATCTCTAATATCTGCAGCAATAGCTCACACACGGTCAGGATTTAGGGCTCCATTGGCCTTGTCCTATTGGCATTCCCCGCTCCGCAATGATTGAAAGTGCTTGATCATGAATAGCTCTCGGACTGGTTGCAGCGACTTATCATAATACCTGTAAACCATACGAAACCTCAGGCATTGGAAGCTCAGGGAAATATCCTCAGCCCTTTTAGCTGCACCCTTGGCTTGTAAACAGAGAAACTTCAAAAGAAGAAAGCCGACTCTATAGATCTGCAAGGCAACATTAGCTCAGAATCTTGTTGCGGAGATTGTCTCTAAGATTTCTGCAGCTCCATCGTTCCTTGACGACCGGAGCAGTAGAAACAGCAGAGTAGTTAGACTTAAAAACACATCCGAGAGGCGCTAGGGCAGACCTTCCGTTTTTTATGTTGACAAATGATGGTTTCTTGCAGAGTTCAAACTCAATTGGCTCAATGGGAGGACAAAGTAGAGGCGAGTTCGGCCTAAAAAATTCTCCTACACGTTGAGTACCCATGCTTATGAATGCCAACAGATGAATACTCCTCTCCCTAAAATGTGAATCCATTTCTTTCATAGCCTTAACCCATGAATTCCATTGTTTCACTAAAACGCACATTAGCATGACGATGTGCTCAGTTTCTTTCGCCACAGTTACAGAAGTTTGTCTCCATTGAGAAGAGGCTCTCTTTCTGTCCGGATTATCATATGGGAAGTCTGGGGCACTGGGATAATATGATATTAGATCAGCTTTCTCAAAGAAGTAGGTAAGATACCTCGTTGTTTCACTACACGTTGAGTACCCCTGCTTTTGAGTACAGGCTCTCTTCATTCATACAAACAAGTTATCTGGCTTAGTTCATAAGGAAACATGCCCAATTTGGAACCACAGACAGGACATTCCAAACTAATGCGTTTTCATTATGCGAATTAGAAATTACAATGATCAGTTAAATTATTTTGTTACACCATGTCAGATCCGCCAGCATGTAAAACACCATCTAGGATTTTTCTATTTCTCCCAGGTTAGCGTTTATTGAATGGCTCATAGTTGGACCCATTGCAGTACACTGAGCTTCTAGACATAGGGAAGAACTCCTCAACAACATCAAATTTGCTCTCCTTTGCATGCACATGATCAACAGCCACAGGCCGGACTTCAGTAGGACAACATTGGCAGAAGACTTGATTTCCATCGGCTCAACAATCTTGTCGTTGCCTTCTCCTCAAGTTTCAGGAATTTTCTCACTGAATGTCCTGTGTCTGGTTTGAGATTCCTCAGCATCTTTTTCCAGAGCTTTACTGCGCTCAGGCTTCAAACTCGAAGTTGAACCCTTTAGGTTATCAGCAGCCTTGACCATCCTCTCTCCTCATCGAACTATACTGGAAACTAAGTATTTTGCTCTTTGTTGACACCCAAATTTTGATTTTTAGAAAATCATTCACATAAACATAAAATGAGAATTAATCATAATTCTCACAAAAAATAATCCTCATGCATTGTATTTTTATTTTTTGTCAGTCGCATCATCTGCATTTAGGGTCATTGAATCAATTGAGTTTGACTTGACAAGGCTGAATGGACCGGACTTAGTCTAAGATTTTCGACTGAACCTACAAGGGGTGTCGGATTTTTAATGGTCAATTGGACCTAGTTTCAAGCTTATAACAGTCCATTTGAGCTTATTTATTTAATTAAGGCTTTCAATTTAATGTCTATTATTTAGAAAAAAAAACCTTTAATTTGAGCCCGAGAATGTGAGACCGACCCATCTATTGCACTTAGAAAATTCGAGTGAGGCCTAGGGTTGTTATTGCCAAATTCTGTGATGGGTCCGGACTTAACTCAAGCTCAATTTTAGCTCATTTGAGCTCTTATAATTGTAAAAGGCCCTTAGTTAATTACCCACTTGGTTAGCTAAGGTCTAATGAGGTCCGGAATCACGGAACGAGCCCACGAGACATGAAAAATTCGACCATTTCATCCTCCTCATTCAGTTGGTCGAAAATTGATAGAGTCCTAGTGATATTGGACTCTTCCAGGGATAGGATTTGATTATGAGTTTCATTAGTTAATGGGTTTTATCTTAATGGGTGTCTTAGGAAAGTAAAACTCTATCATTATTCAGCTAATAACCGAGAGTTTTAGTGGATTAGGACTCTTAAAATCCAATGACTCATGTTAGATCCGGTATTATATAGGACTCTCGATCCAACGATCCGAAACGAGTCTTATTCCTACTAGAACTCTAAACTCAAGTTCTATACATACAAGGGTTTGGTTCAAGCTCACGAGGTCGGCATTTTGTGAGCTCCACACGTTTAGAAAGTTCAAAGAAATCTCGAGAGATAGAGAGGGGGTCATGGCCAAAATTCCATCCCGTCTGCAGCTTGGAATAGTTTCATGTCAATTGACCGTACGTCATCGTCCGTGCTCCGATTGACTCATGCCAGGTACCGTGACGTTCAGCATTCGACGATCTATCATTAGCCGCTGACGGCATATCGATTGGACGTTTGGAACTTCCTGTCCAAGCCTTTGAAGTAGCCCCTCTTGCTGTCGATTCCCACAGCCAACCAGCTTAGAGGCCACTACTGATCAGCCCCTATCTCCGGTGTTCCAACCTTTCTTTTGTCATAATTTTAAAGATTAATCCTTCCTCACAAACATAACCAAGGCCACCTTGTCCAAGCTTATGGTCATTATGGAAGTCGTCCATTGCAACCCTAAGTATTCTTAATATGATGAAAAGCCATGTTGTTCTTTCACTGCTCTCATCATAATCATGATCACTATTTGAGTCACAACAAGCTAAAGTATTTGGATGAAGTTAAAACTGATTATGACATCGACTCTCTAAGGCTTGGAATGGACAAAATCCCTGAAATCTTAAAACTGATTATGCTATTTTGAGTGATTTACAGTTGAGTTCAATGTAGCGATTACCAATTGTCAAATATCTTCTTCAAAGGAAGTAAATGTAGAGTAAGAATATGACTGTCACTGCAGCACAGTAGCAATGATGGTTGTTTTAGTGTCACTTCTTGCATCATGATCGAGTATATTGTTGGTATTGGTAACTGCTTTGGTTCCCAAACTTAAAGTGGTTGGTCAGGCATTCAAAGTCACCTATTTGAAAGAAATTTAGTCACAGTTATTAGAGATTGATTTCAGTAAGTTGTTATAGCAACATGAAATATATGAGTGAACTTTTTTAGAAGAATCTTGCTTTATCCTAATTTCTTGCACAAACCTATTTTTCCTTGACCACATTGGATGCTTATTAATGAGAACTAACGTCCTAAGACCATGTTTGCCAGCAATGCAACTAGCAGGGTTTCGCAAGCATGCAAAGCTGCCTTCAAAGGCAATAATGCACGGTGTCGCAGCATATATGCTAGTGATATCATTGTAGGACGAATTCCCAAGTGCCCAATGACTTGCTACAGCCATGGATGAGACGTTATTCAAACACTGTTAAAAAGAGGAACACTTATGTTGCCAAGCAGCGCCAATCTAAGACTATTAGTTGCATTTGAGAGCAAGAACCTACCCCAACGAACAAGCTTCCTTCTGGTTGCTACAGATTTGGCAGATTTCACCGGCCATGACATATAAGCTCTACACTCTATTAGGCCATATACCACATTAGGGTCTTTGCCAATAGTAGCAGTAAAGAAGCCAAGCATTTGCCGCAAGTGAGAGGGGAGTAGGAATCAAATTGAGCTCAAAAGTGCTAACGGGAGCCAAAGTACATGCAGTATTGGAAGAGTTGATGGGTTCAACCTGAGCTTTACTAGAACCGAAAAGTACAAGGGACAAAACAAAGAGAAAGTGAAGAGCACATACTATGCTTTTTCCATTAGAAGACTAGAAGGGGGTATGAACTTGGTTAAGGGACAAAAGCAGCGACATGACCATAGCAGCAAAACCAATAGGCATGGCGATCTTAAATATGCAGTACATTCACCCTATGATAGCATTCCTTGGTCGTCTTTTGCAAATTTAATTGAGAATTGATGTTCTCATCAGACAATTTTGAACAAGCTCAACAGTACTTCATCTCCTATGAATACCTTACATTTACCTACCGATCCCTATGGGATCTATCTTCATTATGCCTACCTTGACTGTCCCCAAAGGCTATCCAATAGAATTGTCTCATTTCATTTCTTCCGTCCGCTACCAGATTGGATCCAATCCAGCAACTGCAACACGATAAGACACCACAGACAAGAGCATTTTGACGGAACGGCCCCTTTATTCCAAGGAAAACCACACTGACAAAAAGCAACGAAACAAGTTAAACATAAACATCAGATGCACAAAAAAAAAGTAGTGATGATACAATTTAGCAAGTATAAACCATCAAATATTGAAACTGACTGACACATGCAAGGTGGAATGACTTCTCTCTGATGGTTCACTATACCACTTGCAAGAAGAAGCTTTGTAACATAATGAGATCTAACGCAAGAAATTATACCATTTTAGCCCCAAGTAGTGATGCTTCAATTAAAGCTATCTTTTCCTGCAGTGGAATTTTATCACACAAGGCAACCTGTGGCAGTCATAGAGCGAAGTCACGCTACATAAGAGAGAAGTAAATCGATAAATTTTATGCTTTGTATATCCGGAGCATCTAGAAACTATCATTCAAAGTGAAATATGGTAATCATCTATGAAGATTCACAATGCCCACAAAAGTCAATCAACAACATAAGTGGGTTGAATTAACTTTTGGATTCTTAGCTATAGCCATCCTCTAGCGACATGGCTGGCCTTCCTTCAGAATGTAGTGGTCTCTACAGCTCAAAATGATATTCTGCTGCATTTCCTTGGAAACAAATGCATGGAGAATGAATTATACCCCTAGCTATTACATAACAAGCAACTCTCACGTTGATTTCTGAATCCAGGCTAATAAACTAGAAAGAATCCTAGACGCTCTCTATGGCCATCACTGTTATCACTTAGAACAACAACCGAATACCTTAGAGAAGGAAGAGAAAAGGGAAAAGAGGTAATACTTGTAGTGCGAAATGAGGCATCATAACCTGGACGCCATACTTCATTGCTTCTTCATGTGCTACACAAAAACCCTCGTCCGACAAAGACCTCAAGCTTATTAGCAACCTAATAAATAACAGAAGTGAGATCCACAAGGATATATATATATATATGAGTTAAATTGACATTTGGATTCTTAGCCTTCCTCTAGCGTAAATCAACATGGTTGGACATGGTTGGCCTTCATAATGAAGTGAATGAAGTGGTCTCAGCTCCTCAAAAGGATATTGTGCTGCATTTCCTCAGAAATAAATGCATGGAGAATGAATGACACCCCTAACTATTACATAATAATTGACTCTCATATTGATTTCTGAATCCTTGAAGCTGATAAACTCCAGACCAAAAAAAAAAAAAAGATAGAAAAGAAAAGCTGATAAACTAGAAAGAATCTATACAAGCTCTCAAGGGCCATCACTTAGAACAGCAATAAAACACATTAGAGAAGGAAGGGAAAAGGGAAAAGAGGCAATACTTGTAGTGGGAAATGATGCATCATAACCCCCACGCCATACTTCTTTGCTTCTTCATATGCTTCATGAAACCCGTGTCGCTTATTAGCAACCTAATAAATTAGATCCAGAAGGATGTATGTGAGTTAAATTGACCTGGATTCTTAGCCCTCCTCTAGTGTAGGAAATCGACATGGTTGGCTTTTCAGAATGAAGTGGCTATACTTTGCTGCTCAAAAGGATATTGTGTTGCGTTTCCTTGGAAGTAAATGCATAACTATTACATATAACATTCCCTCGCAGTAGCCAATAACTCTCTACAGTCATCTCTTGGATTAGAACAGCAATAGAACACCTTAGAGAAAAATGGAAAAGACGGCAATACTTATTCCGAGAGATGCATAACCTTGCCACCACACTTCATTATTTCTTCCATCGCTAAATGATACATATCTCTGGGATAGACCTCAAGCTTATTAACAACCTAATAAATAACAGAAAGGATACAATGTTGAGTCCAATTAAAAGACATGCAAAAGGATGCAGCAAACAGATTAATGCTGACATAAAAGTTGGTCTAAACCAGACAGTGTCTCATAAGTTATAGAGATCAAAACTGGAAATAAATTGCAGAAAAACATGCCTTGGCGCATGACGGGTCGTAAAGGAAACGAGTTGGATCAGATCGACCATTATAAACCACCCATAGATGGAGATAAAATCATATCGATCCATCACATTTGTGTTGGGAAAAATATAAAGGAATGTAGTAACAATGTAGTCGGACTTTGAAGACATGAATCACTTCTATGATCAATTTGCCACAAAATATATGTCAAGTTTCGAGCAACTTCCCTTCAGAAGGAAAACTAACAAGATGTGAATTAGAATTATACAGGATAAAAATTCCAATAAATCTCCTAAAACTCTTTGTGAAACAATGAAAATCGTCTCTTTTTTTGAAGAAAAATGAAAGAGTAAAAAGTTGACACTTCTTTAAAAATTGAACAGAATTATCCTCTATATAATACTAATAGAACACACCTCTTGGTGTCCAATCGCGCCCATGACTACACGGGCCTATTCATGTTCGAAACATCCACACTGTATTCAAATTTGAAACATCACAGCTATTCATATCCAAACAATGCACAAACCAAACATAACCCTCATTAGCATAATAAAACCATCAATTCGACATTTCCGTTCCAGGTAAGTGACCACCATGTTTCTTTTCGAGATAATTCCTACAACCAAAGCCATAATTAAAAATATATAGAATATAATTATAAAAGAATTTATTTCGAAATAAAAAATAATAATAATTAAAGTTTATTTCCGACTAGCCTGCAAGAGCGTCACTAATAATCGCGCAATCACAGTCAAACTCAACAAAACGGATAGTTTGGCAAGAATATACCCTAATTCTTTTTGTGACAACCAAAAGATCATAAGCCCTAATTAATAAAGCAATTTTCCAAGCTCTTTTTTTTATCCTATGTGGGATTGAAAAGACAGCTTTTTCTTTTCTTTTTGTTTGTTTTACAAACAAACTTCAACAATTTGTATTAATGATCAAAAGAGCATTTAATGTACACCGAAGACATTCACTTCCATGATAAAAATTTGCCACAAAATATATGTCAAGCTACTCTTCTCCTCGACCATCTTCTTCAGAAGGAAAACTGACAAGATGTGAATTAGAATTATAGCAAGGATAAAAAGGTAGACAAGCTATTAAAAACTATTATGGTCCACTAATTCGTCTTGCTCGGGGGAGGAACACGATAAAGGTTTAAGAAAAAAAAAACACACCTTGGATTTCCGCTTCAACCGTTCAATCGCACCCAGACTACACGAGCATACCTTCAAAGCTGCCACCTGCACTCAAATAGAAACCCCAAGATGAAGCATAAAACAATGCACAAACCAAGCAAAACCATCAATTACATTTCGTTCCAGGTAAGTGACCACCATGTTTCTTTTCTAGATAATTCCTACAACCAAAGCCACATCAAAACATTTACATCGTGAATGCTTTGCACAAGAGAAGAAGTGAGAACAAAGAAAAAGGAGCAGAAGCCAAAGCAAGCAAGCTTGTGCAACATATCCTGCTTAGAGCTCACAATAACCTTATCTCAGTCAAAACTCAACAAAACGGATACTTTGCCAGAATATACCCTAATAATTTTGTGAGCAGCCAAATAGATCATCAAGCCCAATTGCAAGAACTCAATTTTCCAAGTCTCATTTCATTCCAAATCCAAAATTTAGAGCTCACAATACTCACCTGAGAGTTATGTTTGGTCCAGAAACAGTACACACGGCACTTGCCGTCCTTGGACATGCACGTGAAGATCAAGGCTCCTCGGGTAGCGTCCTCCTGCGACCCAATCCCTAGCCGTCATCGTCATTCCCCCTCTGGTCATCGGGGCTCTCTCTTAGACTCTCCACATTGAGACTCAAATCCTGGAGCTCGAGTGAACGAGAGTGGTAAGCGGCAGTGGAGGGCGCAGTCACGAGGGAGCTGGTAGAGAGAGGAAATTTGGTGATTTGGTGGGTCAAACGAAAGCGAGATGTGGGTGGGAAGTTCTGGCGGTAGAAGAAGAGAAGCGGGAGTAGAGAGAGCAAGGTGAGTGGAGTGGGGCGAGTGGGCGAGCTCGGCGTGTTAAGGCCAGGTGAAGACGTGCAAAGGGCTGTCAATTTCTGGATTTCTTGGTTGATCCTCCACCCATGGAAACGTTTTCGCAACATTCCGCGTGTGAAACCTTGGCCAGCGAAATCACAGATTCCTCTGAGCAGAAATTCTGAGGAACACGGGAATAAAATAGGGAAGCACGCAGTTAAAACAAACTATACCCAACTAGCATACAACAACAAAACAGCCTCAGCTTCCAAGTCCCAAGACCTTTCTAGACAGAACTATGTACGCTAAATACCTTCCTGAAAATTCCAACCTTCCTATGGAGTGCATCCCAAAATGCCCTGCCCAGAGAGTCTATAAAAGAGAAGGATCTTCCAGATCCTTTGTGCCAATACCTTAATAACACCATACAATGACTTATGATGTCACTAATCATTTTGAAGCCAAATTACCTCTTATTTAACAACTGTTTAGTTAGTTTTAACAGACCCATAAAGCAAAAATCCGGTTTGGTTAATAAAAAAACTTATCAATTTACACATAATCTTTAAATTAACACTTCAAAATAATTTTTTACTTCAAAAGTGATTTTGAGCAATTAAACCCAGAAGTAAAGAAAATTTACTTCTCACCATCATAAGCTGTTTTTTTCTTCTTTAAATTCACCCTAACCTTCCATATTTCCTCATGTAAAACCAAGTAACTCTCTCTCTCTCTCTCATCAAACCCTAGTATTCACTCAAAAAAGCTCTTTAAAAAAAAAAAAATTAAAAAAAGGAAAATTAGAAAAAAAAAATCATTAAAAAGTATACAAAATTCATAAAAAATTTCAAAGTAATAAAAAATTTAGAAAAAATTCGTGAGCTCTTAAAAAAATCATAATAAAATAAAAAAAATCATTAAAAATTATTTAAAAATCTGAAAATTTTGAAAATCTCAAAAAAATCTCAAAAAATAGGAAATGGCCACAATTAACTGGCCAAGACCTATTTTATATTTTTTGACCCTCGATCCTTCCAAATTGACGATTTTTCCCTTCTTGAGAAATTGTATCCAATTTCTCTCAAATCACCCATGAACTCTAATCACATATTCTCTAAGCCCTTAAGGATATATTAGGGAAGCCTTGATTTTTATTGATGTGTTTTATCTGTGCATTTGATTGCGCATTTATTTTATTGAATGTGATTGGTAGGATTATTCTTCCAACTTGCATGAAAACTCGTCGAGTATTTGCATTTAACTTTTCTTGAATAAAATGCATTTTAGATTAGGATCAATATTGTCCTGTTATCAAACACCTTTCTTTGATTAGAAATCAACTTCCAAGTAAAAGTAGAAAAATCAACTTCGCTTCAAAAGTTATTTTTGAAGTAGAAGTGTTGTCATGCGCACCCTATGCAACCAAGGGCCGGAGACAATTGAACACACCCTCCTACTTTGCCCTTGGACAGCAGAGATTTGGGCAGATGAGAGATTAAAGCTACAATTTTTAAACATACCCATCACCCGTTTGGACTAATGGATCATGAAATGCTTTGAATTGAACACACACCTGTGACCCGAGGAAAAATCTACTGCAGCTTTGCTAAATTGCCTTCGTTTTGATGAGGAGAGATGCGAACAGGGGGAGGAGTTCCGTCACTTCCGTGGAGTGCAAGTTGCTGGTCGGCTACATTGTGGAAGGGGAACTAGGCCCATGGGATCTCCGGGCCTGGACTGAGGAAAGCAAATCGAAGTTGGCCCATTCTGTGAGCCTCAACTTTTGTCCCACAGAGGCGAACAAGCTTGCGGGATTGGGTGCTATTTTTTCATCCTCCGAAACCTATGTGATGTTAACAACAGTATATTCGATAAAATGAAAAATGATAAGAATTTGATCATGAATTAGCAAATTTGAAGAAGAAGAAGAAGATAAAATGACTCTTATATATATATATATATATATATATATATAGAGAGAGAGAGAGAGAGAGAGAGAGAGAGAGAAGAGGGAATCCCGATTTGTCCGATTAGGATTTTTTAGGGTCAATCCCACAAAAAATTCCAAATGGATACAGTCACAAATGCATAATCATCGTGTCGTGAATTAAGATAACCCTGGCTCACTACACTGCGGTGATGGTGATGGGTTCGCAAGGGAGTAGCCATTACCACCTGTCTATCCATGAAAAAATAATATGCACTAACTCATTTTGGCCAAATTAAATAACTTTCGGGCTTTAGGTAAAACCTGGATTGACCTAAAACCCGCTCGGCTACTAAGAGAGTTTAATGAGTAAACTTTTTACTATTGATAAGTGATAACAAGAGAAGAAGGATAGAGGTAGAGAGCGAGTTAATTGAAGGGCGAAGCCCAATTGATGAAAAGGAGTTGCGAAAGGATATATACTGCTAAAGAAGTTGCCACTTTGTTCCTCTCAACCCTAGACATGCGAGTAAATTAATTTTAAAACGAGCATCCTCTCAAATTAGGCATTTACCCCGTCTTGTTACCCCAATAGGCAATATTATACTAATACGCACATGGAACCTCATTCCAAAAATCTCAATCTCTCCATCCATGTGTGCATGTGGGATTGAGATTGTGGTCGATTTTGATTGTTTAGTGATTTAACCAAAGGCTTGCTTTGTTAATCTAAAATCTACGCCTCTGGTTCTCATTTTCAATCTACAATATAATTTCATGATATGGATTAGTTGCGTTTGTAATTGGTCATCGAATGGCATGCCAAAGTGCAATGTGGTCCCCAACTATAAATTTACTCAATGTGCATGAACTTTAGCCTAATGCTAAAAATGTAAAAATTGCAAATAAAATGGCCTATGCTCAATGAACAGACATATAGTCCCGAATTGAATTTTTGAATTTTTAAGAGGTCCAAACGAAAAGTAAATTAAATGAAAAACATTGACTTTTTTTTTCTACCTCAAATGCTGTTTTTCCTCCTTTTTCCAAGTGTTTTCCTATTTTCAGAAAATATTAAAAGTATATGATTTTTGTTCAAACAATGATTTTGCAAACTTTTTTACTTTTTATGGATTTTGTAGGTTTGTGTGGGTTTGTGATTTCTCTTAATTTTTCCTAAAAAGGGTTCATCTTGCTAAACCCCGCGGGTTTTGCGATCGCCGGTGAAGCGATCCGCTGTGGTGGTCGTCCAATCGGGATTTAATCAGGTGCCACGTTGGCATAAGCCTCATCAATTCAAGAATTGATCGGCACCGTCGGATGCGCGTACTCCCGATCTGGGTCGATTGAACGGTGATGGAGTGGTGCGCGTGCACGATGCGTGGTCTAGAACCTAAGTAGCACCGACACCGACACTCGACACGCGGCACGACACGACACGACACAGGCCGACACGTCATTCCAAAAAAAAAAAGAAATTCCGACACGTTAGGGACACGCTTGTATATAAAATATATTTTTATATATACATATTATAAATTATCATTTTATGAATATTTCAATCAAATTAATTTGATACAAAATGAGCTTATGAAAGTGACTTGTGGTTAAACGGTTGAAGAAGGATGAATTGATGGAAAAATGACAGCAGTACTATTTGAACCTTGCGACAGAATACAGGAACCAACGATAGTTCAAATGTCTATATTTGGTTGTCTATGACCTGGACAAACAACGTAGGAGTGGCAATAATGCTGTCATATGGTTCCCACGGCAATGAAAGGATCACCGAATATTACCCCTTATAATGCTATAAAATAGACCATACCAACTTCGGCATTCATCTATTAGAATATGCCGCATATGTTGGCAGCATAAAATCTAATGATGACTAACAAAATTATTCCAAACATGAGATGCTTGTGCCAATTTGGTACTTGGAGTTGGAAATGCAATAAGTCAGGTAACTAATAGAAGAATTGAGTATGTTATTTGTAAAGATTGTGCAAACGCATCTTCTGGTCTGAATAAGTACTTATAATCGTTTGTATCAAACGGTAAGGATACATACTATTGGAATAGAACGTCGCACAAATACCTTGTGCCAAGGACGAGCCTTGATTTGTGGAAATCCGAGGTCTGTATAATCCGGGCTTATATATTGAACTTCTTCTCGCGTTGGAGTACCAAGAAACTACAATAAGGTCCTTGATTAAACCCTTAGAACATGTGAATGGAGAAAACAATCAAAACAGATAATGAGGATTCACCTTGATGATCTCTACAAGTTGGTCCACTACATTTTCTCCTGGAAAGAGTGGCTATAAAAAAAAATGAAATCATCAGAACCAAGGAGCAGCAGATGCAAAGCGAAAGAGTAGATTCTTAAGAGTCCCACATTGGTGGGCGAGTAAAAGAGACGAAGAGAACGTCTGAATAAAAGGCCACAAATGAGAACAACATTTTTCTAGTTGGACAAAGAAGTCCCACATCGGAGCCAAGAGACCTAACGAACTTGATGGCTCTATAAAATGCAACAGATGAGACGTTGTAGCTTTTAATTTTTGGGCCATGCCATACCTCTTTGGGCTGTGTTTGGTTAAGTTAACGGGTAGCTAATTTTTCAGTGAAATGTTTTTTCGACACGCGTCTCTGGAGCGTGTCCGAGTAGTTGACGACGTGTCGAGTTTGCGACACGCATTGATCACGTGTGGAACGCGTGTCTGCGTGTGTCAATCTCGTGTCCATGATCAACGCGTGTCGGACACCCACACGAAGGGTTATGAGGCGTGTCCGATTATATAGTCTGGAGAACCTTGCGCTCGACCGGGGTGCGAATAAAACAGGAGCCAAACCTCCTCCTCGAACCCTCCTCTCCAACCCTAGAGAGCCACACGGGGCGAGCTCCTTTCTCAGTTCTTTCGGTTTCTTGACAGGAAGAGAGAGAGAGAGGCGGATGGCCCCCGCAGCATCGCGATGTCGCATCCGTCTCTACTCTTCTTAGCTTCCGCACTTTCTTTTCCCTTCCATTTCGTCGATTTCGGGTTGATGGGATGGCTATTTTCTTTTTCCCTCGTTGCTGCTAGTGTGATTCTTAATCGCTGAAGCGGTCTGGGATGGTTCTTTGATCTAATTGTTTTCTCGGATTAGTTGTAATTTCCTCATCTTAGATTTGATTAGAAATCCTTGAATGGTACGTTGTGTGTTTCCAGTGTTTCCAATTATCACGATCCTAGATGCATTTAGCTATAGTAAATCTCATTGCGCTAGAATCTGGACAATTCTGTATTCCCCAAGTCACGTTGGTGCTTTTGTTCCAACAAAGATGAAAGAAACAGCTGAGGCTTACTTGGGGAAGACAGTATCGAAGGAGGCTGTGATCACGGTTCCAGCTTACTTCAATGATGCCCAGAGACACGCAACCAAAGATGCTGGCAGAATTGGAGGTCTTGGAACTATTAATGAGCCAACTGCAGCTGCACTTTCTTATGGAATGAACAACAAGGAGGGGCTTTTACCTGTTTCCCATCTTGGTGGTAGAACTTTTGATGTTTCCATTTTGGAGATATCACATGGATTTTTTGAGGTTCGTGGGATTTTGACTTGGTTTATATTCCATTTGCCTTTACAAGCAAGGGGATTGTGGTGAAGCAATCCCGCATTTTTTTAGGTGAAAGCTACAAATGGTGACACATTCTTGGGTGGAGAAGATTTTGATAATGCATCGCTGGACTTCTCGGTTAGCAACCTCAAGAGACCTGATGAAATTAGATCTTGCCAAGGATAGACTAGCCTTGCAAAGGCTCGGGGGAAGAAAGCTAAAATTGAGCTTTCATCAACGTCTCAGACTGGAATTAACTTGCTGTTTATCACAGCTGATGCTTCTGGCGCTAAGCATTTGAATAGTGCTCTCAGTAGATCAAAGTTTGAGAGTTCGGTTCCAAAGAACTAGGAACCCATGTAGGAATTGTTTGAAGGATTCTGGCATATCCACCAAAGAGGTTGATGAAGTTCTTCTGGTTGGTGGAATGACTCGTGTTCCCAAAGTACAAGAGGTTGTTTCTAAAATTTTTGGAAAGAGCCCAAGCTAAGGAGTCAATCCTGATGAAGCTGCTGCATTAGGAGCAGCAATCCAAGGCTGGATTCTTTTGGGTGCTGTCAAAAAATTGCTGCTTCCATACGTTACTCCTTGGTATTGAAACATTGGGTGGTATCTTCACAAGGCTTATAAACCAGAATACAACTATTCCCACCAAAAAGAGTAAGGTGAGACCTCAAAGAGTCAAAAGGGTATATAGTCCAGAGTGTCTTGAGTTGCTATATTCTCTCTTCTGGGCTTTTGGAGATACAGAATGCTTGGTGTTTGGTTTTTGCTGTGAAGGGCTCTATTGACATTTTCTATTCTTCAAATAAATGTGGATTGAAGTTTTGACAACCAAGTGCAATTTGGTATAAAGGTTCTTCAAGGCGAACTGGACAACAAGCTTCTTGGGGAATTTGAGCTTGTGGGCATTCCACCTGCTCCTAGAGGCAACCTCAACCTCTGATATTGATACCAAGGTAGGTACTCGAATTGACTTAATTGTACACTTTGTATCAAATGGTTGGAATGATGACCCAACCTTGAATAAGTGAAAACCTTTGTGTCCATGATTACAATTGTCCACCTTTCCCATTTAAGATAGCTTTAGTTTATGGGGATCTTGTCTCCAGATGATTTTTAATTAAAAAAATGGTTTAGTTAGAAAGCTCAAATAAAAATCAAAGAAAAGAAAATAATTTTAGTCTTTAGTTTAGTGTGGTACTCAAATTGACTTCATTACGCACTTTTTCAATATATTGCCCTATAAATCTTCTGAGTAAAGCAAAAGCGTTAGAGTTTCATGTAGTTTAGTATGCATTTGTTCCTTGTAGCAAGCTCTTTCTACCTAGTGTCTTGGGTGGTCCTGGTCTGCTGGCACGGTTATATCTTATATGCACATGACTTGTTGATTCTTCAACCATTATTATGATAATCAATCCTGGCATCTCTTTTGCCTTTACAAGCGAGGGGATTGTGGTGAAGCAATGGTGCATTTTTGTAGGTGAACGCTACAAATCCTGGGTTTTGCCGCAAAATATTGAAAAAATTGAATCTTTTGGGCATGTTCGCATTTCCCATTCAAAATAGCTTTAGTTTACGCCTATCTTACATTCAAATACCAAGCTTCGAGGATTTTTAGTTAAAAAGTTTAGTTTAGGATTCATTCCTAATAAAGAACAAGAAATGTGGATACTTGATAACCTAGAGCTTCTTCTGTCCATGATTATGATGGTTCAGATTTCCCATTTAAGATAAGTTTAGTTTATTCCTATCTTAGATTCTTCTGAGGCCAAGGATTTTTAATAAAAAATGGCTTAGTTAGAAAGATCATGTAAAATCCATATAAAAAAAAATATTTGTGGTCTTTAGTTTAGTTTAGGATTCACACCTACTAACAATTAGGAAATGTGGAGACTAGGTAGTTGAGGTACTGGAATTGACTTAGTTACCCATTTTGTATCCAATGGTTGGAGTGGTGACCAGCCTTGGATAAGTGAAGACCCAGAGCTTCATAAGATAGGTCATCTCTTAAACGCCATTACATGATTTTCATGAAATTCTAACAATCCAAGCCTTTTGCTTTACTCAGGGCAAAATATTGAGAAAATGATTGATTTAGGCCTGTTTACTTTCGTTGTTTTCATGATTAGGATGGTCCACATTTTCCATTTAAGATAGCTTTAATTTAGGCCTATCTTACATTCAAATATCAAGCTTTTCAAGGTCATGTGGGGTGAGGATTTTTAATTAAAAGGTTTAGTTTAGGATTCACTCCTAATAAAGAAAAGAAATAAGAAGGAGATGGAAGAATTTGTGGTGCTCCAATTGACTTCACTAGCACTTTGTATCCAATGGTTGAAAACCTAGAGCTTCTTGTGTCCATGATTATGATGGTCCACATTTCCCATTTAAGATAGGTTTAGTTTATTCCTATCTTAGATTCAGATAGCAAGCCAAGGATTTTTAATAAAAAATGGCTTAGTTAGAAAGATCATGTAAAATTCAGAGAAAAAAATATTTGTGATCTTTAGTTTAGTTTAGGGTCACTACTAACAAATAGGAAATGTGGGTACTCGAATTGACTTAGTTACACACTTTGTATCCAATTGTTGCAGGGTGACCCAATCTTGGATAAGTGAAGACCTAGAGAAGATAGGTCATCTCCTAAACGCCAATGATGAAATACTGTCAAGCAAAGCCTTTTGCTTTACTCACGGCGAAATATTGAAAAAATGAATGTTTTAGGCCTGTTTACTTTCTTTGTTTCCATGATTAGATGGTCTACATTTCTCAAATAGGTACCAAGCTTCTCAAGGTCATGTGGAGGATTTTTAATTAAAAAGTTACTGGAGACTTGTCATACTGCAATTGACTTAATTACGCACTCATGACCCAGCTATGATTACCGTGGTCCACATTTCCTATTTAAAATAGGTTTAGTTTAGTCCTATCTTGAATTCAAACAGCAAGCTCCTGAGGGCAACAAGACTTTTAATAAAAAGTGGCTTAGTTAGAATGAGAATGTAAAATTGAAAAAAAAAATTATAGTCTTTAGTTTTGTTTAGGATTGACACATAATAAAGAAAAGGAAATGTGGAGACTAGCAAAGGTACTTGAATTGACTTAATTACGCGCTTTGTATCCAATGGGTTGGAGTGACCCAACCTCCAAGTGAAAACCTAGAGCTTCTTAGCAAGCTTCCCATCGTGAGGCTAGGACATAAATGCGTAACTTCATGTTGACTCAAGGTTCATGTTCATAGTGTGAATCAAGGTTGTACAAGGTGGAATATGTGACCTGAGGCTTTTTTTAATCAGCACTGGGGTGGAGAAAAATGTATGTGTTTTTTAGCTCAGTTTTGATATTTACTTTAAATTAATCTCTTTTGGGGAGCATATATCAAGTTTTTTTTTTTTTTCATTTTTTAAAGCAGGTAAGTTGGATATGCTAGGGAGGCGATTAATAATTTACTTAATTTTTAATTTCAAAGAACAAAAGAAGAAAAACACTCCTATTTTTTTAATAATCCACCAATGTTTATCATTGGTGCAATGCATGCATGTGTATTCGAGTCAATGACATTTCTTTCTTTTTTTTTTACATAATTGAATGGTTTATGGTTTTAGGTGTTTTGTTGGTTTTTAGGCGTTGAATAAGTGATGTCCTTTATTGAGCCTCGAACCTAAATGAATTTACCATGTGAATTGTGTTGGGTGGGTGACCTCCCCTTGATTTTTTTAATCAATTGGTCCTATATGTTTTTGAGACAAATATATATTTTTGAGTTAATAACTTTGGTATTTATTTAAATTAATTTATTTTGGAGGGGCCATGGATCAAGTTTATTTATTTTTATTTTAAGTAGCTAGTGTGTAGGGGAGACTAATAAGATTGGTGTGAGTAGCATTGATATTTTAGTTTCTCTCCTCCCCAAATCCAAAATCAAAAGCACTAGGTTTTTTTATTTGTTGAAAATTCTCCAATTTTCATTTTCATTTTGTTGTGTATTTGAATGAATCTTTTTTTTTTTAACATAATCTAATGGTTTATGGTTTTTAGATTTTTTGTGGGTTTTTAGATGTTGACTAAGTGATATCCTTTATTGAGCCCGAGACCTCAATTAATTTACCATGTGAATTGTGTTGGGCGGATGACCTCCCCTTAGCATTTTTTGGTCATATATGTTTTTGAGACAAATGTGTTTTTGAGTTAATAACTTTGGTATTTATTTAAATTAATTTCTTTTGGAGGGGCAATGGATCAAGTTTATTTATTTTTATTTTAAGCAGCTAGTGTGTAGGGAGGAGACTAATAAGATTGGTGTGAGTAGCACTAATATTTTTGTTTCTCTCCTCCCCAAATCCAAAATGAAAAACACTAGGTTTTATTTATTTGTTGATAATTCTCCAATTTTCATTTTCATTTTGTTGTGTATTTGAATGAATCTTTTTTTTTTTTACATAATTGAATGGTTTATGATTTTTAGATGTTTTGTTGGTTTTTAGGTGTTGGCTAAGTGATGTCCTTTATTGAGCCTAAGACCTAAATGAATTTACCATGTGAATTGTGTTGGGCGGGTGACCTCCCGTTGACTTTTTTTAATCAATTGGTTCTATATGTTATTGAGACAAATATATATGTTTTTGAGTTAATAATTTGGTATTTATTTAAATTAATTTCTTTTGGAGGGGGCGTGGATCAAGTTTATTTATTTTTATTTTAAGTAGCTAGTGTTTAGGGGGAGACGAATAAAATTGGTGTGAGTAGCACTTATATTTTAGTTTCTCTCCTCCCCAAATCTAAAATGAAAAACACTAGGTTTTTTTTATTTGTTGAAAATTCTCCAATTTTCATTTTCATTTTGTTGCGTATTTGAATGAATCTTTTTATTTTTTTACGTAATGGAATGGTTTATGGTTTTTAGGTGTTTTGTTGGTTATTAGGTGTTGACTAAGTGATGTCCTTTATTGTGCCTGGGCCCTAAATGAATTTACCATGTGAATTGTGTTGGGCGGGTGACCTCCCCTTGGCTTTTTTTAATCAATTGGTCATATATGTTTTTGAGACAAATGTATATGTTTTTGAGTTAATAACTTTGGTATGTGTTTAAATTAATTTCTTTTGGAGGGGGCATGGATCACGTTTATTTATTTTTATTTTAAGCAGCTTGTGTGTAGGGGGTGACTAATAAGATTGGTGTGAGTAGCACCGATATTTTAGTTTCTCTCCTCCCCAAATCCAAAATGAAAAACACTAGGTTTTTTTATTTGTTGAAAATTCTCCAATTTTCATTTTCATTTTGTTGTGTATTTGAATTCATCTTTTTTTTTTTTACATAATTGAATGGTTTATGGTTTTTAGATGTTTTGGGGTTTGTAGGTGTTGGCTAAGTGATGTCCTTTATTAAGCCTGGGCCCTAAATGAATTTACCATGTGAATTGTGTTGGGCGGGTGACCTCCCCTTGGCTTTTTTAATCAATTGGTCATATATGTTTTTGAGACAAATGTATATGTTTTTGAGTTAATAACTTTGGTATTTGTTTAAATTAATTTCTTTTGGAGGGGGCATGGATCAAGTTTATTTATTTTTATTTTAAGCAGCTTGTGTGTAAGGGGGGGGCTAATAAGATTGGTGTGAGTAGCACTAATATTTTAGTTTCTCTCCTCCCCAAATCCAAAATGAAAAACACTAGGTTTTTTTTATTTGTTCAAAATTCTCCAATTTTCATTTTCATTTTGTTGTGTATTTGAATTAATCTTTTTTTTTTACATAATTGAATGATTTATGGTTTTTAGATGTTTTGTTGGTTTGCAAGTGTTGACTAAGTGATGTCCTTTATTGAGCCTGGGCCCTAAATGAATTTACCATGTGAATTGTGTTGGGCGGGTGACCTCCCCTTGACTTTTTTAATCAATTGATCCTATATGTTATTGAGACAAATATATATGTTTTTGAGTTAATAATTTGGTATTTATTTAAATTAATTTCTTTTGGAGGGGTGTGGATCAAGTTTATTTATTTTTATTTTAAGTAGCTAGTGTGTAGGGGAGACTAATAAGATTGGTCCGAGTAGCACCGATGTTTTAGTTTCTCTCCTCCTCAAATCCAAAATGAAAAACATTATGTTTTTTTTATTTGTTGATAATTCTCCAATTATCATTTTCATTTTTTGCGTATTTGAATGAATCTGTTTTTTTTTCTTAATTGAATGGCTTATGGTTTTTAGGTGTTTTGTTGGTTTTTAGGTGTTGACTAAGTATGTCTTTTATTGAGCCTGGGACCTAAATGAATTTACCATGTGAATTGTCTTTGGGCGGGTGACCTCCCCTTGACTTTTTTTAATCAATTGGTCCCATAAGTTTTTGAGTTAATAATTTGGTATTTATTTAAATTAATTTGTTTTGGAAGGGGCATGGATCAAGTTTATTTATTTTTATTTTAAGTAACTAGTGTGTAGAGGGGAGACTAATAAGATTGGTGTGAGTAGCACCGATATTTTAGTTTCTCTCTTCCTCAAATCCAAAATGAAATACACTATGTTTTTTTTTTATTTGTTGATAATTCTCTAATTTTCATTTTTATTTTTTTGCGTATTTGAATGAATCTATTTTTTTTTTTCATAATTGAATGGTTTATGATTTTTAGGTGTTTTGTTGGTTTTTAGGTGTTGGCTAAGTGATGTCCTTTATTGAGCACCGAGACCTAAATGAATTTACCATGTGAATTGTGTTGGGCGGGTGACCTCCCCTTGACTTTTTTTAATCAATTGGTCCTATATGTTATTGAAACAAATATATATGTTTTTGAGTTAATAATTTGGTATTTATTTAAATTAATTTATTTTGGAGGGGGCGTGGATCAAGTTTATTTATTTTTATTTTAAGTAGCTAGTGTGTAGGGGGAGACTAACAAGATTGGTGTGAGTAGCACTGATATTTTAGTTTCTCTCTTGCCCAAATCCAAAATGAAAAGCACTAGGTTTTTTTTTTTTTTTTGTTGATAATTCTCCAATTTTCATTTTCATTTTGGTGTGTATTTGAATGAATCTATTTTTTTAACATAATTGAATGGTTTATGGTTTTTAGATGTTTTGTGGGTTTTTAAGTGTTGACTAAGTGATGTCCTTTATTGAGCGTGGGACCTAAATTAATTTACCATGTGAATTGTGTTGGGCGGGTGACCTCCCCTTGACATTTTTAAATCCTTTGGTCCTATATGTTTTTTGAGTTAATAATTTGGTATTTATTTAAATTAATTTCTTTTGGAGGGGGCATGGATCGAGTTTATTTTTTTTTAAGTAGCTAAGTGTGTAGGGGGAGACTAATAAGATTGGTGTGAGTAGCACCGATATTTTAGTTTCTCTCCTCCCCATATCCAAAATGAAAAACACTAGGCTTTTTTTTTATTTGTTGATAATTCTCGAATTTTCATTTTCATTTTGTTGTGTATTTGAATGAATATATATATATATATATATATATATATGTATATATATATATATATATATATATTTCTTGTGGTCAGGTGGTCATAATTGATGTTGTGTTGGTTTTTGGATTGGTTTTTGGGTGTTTGAATAAATAAGTGTCCCTTTGTGTGATTGGTTTGGTGTGTGATTGATTGAGAGGCTAGGAGCAATTGTTTACCTTGGAGGTGGTGGTTGGTATTTACTTCAAATTACTTTCCTTTGGGCAGGATATATCAAGTTTTTTTTTTTATTTTATGCCATGTAGAGAGGAGACTACTAATAAGATGAGGACTGGTATGTTAGCTTCTCTCCCCCAAAGTCAAGTCCAAAGCATCCATTGCTTTTTCAAAACAAAAAAGAAAAAAAGCCCTAGGATTCTATTTTTTTTATTTTATAATCCACCAATTGTCATTAGTGCAGAAGTGTATTTGAGTGAATAACATAAATGTGTGGCTTTTCTTTCTTTCTTTCTTTCTTTCTTTCTTTCTTTTTGTCTTTTTTGTACATGTTTGTTCTTGAGGTCGGATTACGGATCGGGGCCTACTTGTGTTGGTTTTTATTTTTAAGTGTTGAATGAATAAGTTGATTGTGTTGGGTGGAATATGTAAATCGCTCGACTTTTTTTAATGAACTGGAATCAACTGACTTTTTCTAATCATAATCACACAAATGCATTTGTATTTGAGTGTACTTGAGCGAATGACATTTTTCTTTCTTTCTTTCTTTCTCTCTCCTTTTTTTTTAACATATTTGTCAGTCCTAATTGAATGTTTTTTAGGTGCGTTGGTTTTTAGGTAGGTGTTGAAATGAATAAGTGATCTCACCGAGGTGAATTGGGCTTGACTTTTTCTAATCAATTACTATTATAGTTTTTTTATATAATCCATCAATTTTCATTGACTTTTTCTAATCGCAATCACTTGGGTCAAGGCACTTGTATTTGAGTGAATGATATTTGGTTTTTCTTTCCTTTTTTATTTTTAGATATTTGTTCTTGAGGTCGAGTTAGGCCCTTTTTTTGTGATGGAAAGATCATGCCTTAATTGAACTTGTTTTTAGAATTGTTTTTAGGTTTGGTGTGTTGGTTTGTAAGTGTTGAATGAGTGAGTGAGGACCCTTTGTTGCCCTTTTGCCGCGTTGTTTACGTGCACGTGAAAGGAGTTGTTTCCCACCAATAACTTTGCCCCTTCATCTGTCTATGTGGAGAGATGGAAGAAGACAAAGAAGGCTTCCTCTCTCGCATCGCGTCCACTTACTTTGGCCATGTTTGTTCTCTCTCTCTCTCTCTCTCTCTCTCTCTCTCTCTCTCTCTCTCTCTCTCTCTCTCCCCATATTGTGGCCGTGTATCATATGAATGGCATCCTCCTAACCCTATATAGAGTTTAGTACGTAAGTCGTAGTAGGAGTGGGACTTAATCTCGGGTGTAAGATTAAATGAGAAAGGTTCACATATCCACTAAACTCTATCCTACTCCCAAACTAATAAAATTTTGAATTAATTTGAAAATTGGAGAGTCACAATGATAATGGCCTAATTTTGCATGCCTTGTGGGCTTCATGGTGTACCCGGCTTTAATTAAATGATAATGACCTAATTTTGCATGTCTTGTGGGCTTCCTGGGTTGAGTTTAATCCGAAAACAAGTTTTATTTCCTTTATAAAATTCAGTTTAGTCGAAAATCTCATATTAAGGTTACCTCGCCCCGAATGCAAAGTAAATATGAGAAATTAATTTTTGTGAGAAGTATAAATGCTTAAATGAATGAATTAAAGGAAATCAAAATATGCCAAAATCCCCTAAAGAATAAACAAAGACGTACTTCGTGGCTCCTTTGTTCCAACCAGGGGTTTTTCCCTTATCTTCTTCTTTGAAGAAAGAAATGCTTAAGGAAAAGGGGCTCTAGATTTCCTACTACCCCGGCAAAGCTATTAAAAGTGCTTTCTAAATCCCATCTCTTGGTAATTCGGACCTCAACACAATGAATATTAATGATAGGGCTTTGAGATCAAGAATTCTCAATTCTTTCATTCACATTTTTTTTCAAGTGCGTTGTGTTTTTTTAGGTCAAATCGGATCATGTGATTGCCGTGTCATAATTGAAGTTGCGTTGGTTTTTGGGTGCTTGAATCACTAAGTGATGGGTACGTCATTTCATGTGTGATTGATTGTGAGGGAGGTAAATGCTTAACTCAAGGTTCTTCATGTTCATTCAAGGCTCATGTGAGGTAAATGCTTAAGAAAAAGAAAATAATTGTAGTCTACTCCAAACGTAGAGACCGAGTGAAATGTGTCGGTGATGACCCATTTCTTGTGTTCATGATGGTATGTTCATGATTACCATGGTCCACATCCATTTCCCAGGTTAAGTTTAGGCCTATCTAAGATTGAATGGCAAGAGGGGTGATGTGTGGAGAGCATCTTTTCAAATGGGTTTGTTAGAAAGGTCATGTAAAATGTAAAATAATTGTAGTTTTAGTTTAGTTTAGTTTATGATTCACAAAATGTGGAGACAACCTAATTTAGGTAGTCGAATTGGACAGATTGGGGTGATGAACCAACCATGGTTACGATGATAGCTTTAGCTTTACGCCCATTTGAGCTCTTGGACATTTTCCACGTATGAGGGATTTTGAATAAGATGATAGCTTTAGCTTTAGGCCCATTTGAGCTCTTGGACATTTCCCACGTATGAGGGATTTTGAATTTAAAAAATTGCTTATTTTGAAAGATCATATAAAAATGAAAAAAAAAAATAATTGTAGTCTTTTTAGTTTAGTTTAGGATCACTCCAAATAAAGAATAAGAAATGTGGAGACACCCGCACTTTGTATCCAAGTAAAAACCTAGAGCTTCCATATTAGGATGGTAGGCCTATCTTAGAATGTTTAGCAACCTTCCAAAGGGTTAGGTCTCGAGAGGGTTTTTAATAAAAAAACATTTTGGCTTAGTTAGAAAGATCATATGCAAATCAAGGAAAAGGAAATAATAATTGTAGTCTAGTATTCACTCCTTAAGAAATGTGAAGATCACACATGCATTTCCTTTTGTACACCAAGTTGGAAAAAGCGAGTGAAAATTGGTGAATTATATATATATAAAATAGAATCCTAAGTGTTTTTCCTTTTTTAAAAAAATTCTTTATAAAATAAGAATTTATGCTCTCTTCCTATCCCCAAACTGAAAACACCAAATTACCGTTCATCTCATTTAAATCCTATTTTCATCTCCTCTCAATCTTGCCCGGTCGCCCTTCCCTCTCTCTTTGCCGAGCAATCCAAGTCAATCCGACTTGTCCATCTTTCCTTCCGCGCCTCATTTCTCTTTATTCCCATTTCCCTCACGCCTCATCCACAAAGCTATGCTTTCTCTCCCTATCCTTGGATCTATAATTTCACTACAAAGATTAGTGATTTTTTCATTTACACAAATAATAATGTTGTATTTTAACAGTTTGCTAGAGTTTGAAACTTAGTATGACATGTACAAAAAGATAAGCTTCCCTTCATATAATTGGATTTGAGAAAAAGAAATGATATATTTATTTTTTCTTTTCCCAACTAAATAAGCTATACCATTTATTTCACATTCATTTAAACAAGAATTTGCTAAATTAGCCATTAAGAAGACAACACTGGAACCAAAACAAAACTATTAAGTTTTTACGCAATTGTTTTAAAGGACAATTGGATGGTGGTACTTTCCTTTGTCTTAATACTTATTAGGAGTACCAAGGTAAATTAGGATTCTAAGAAGATATAAAAAATTGCCTCTTAATACCAGTTTGAAAGGTGTGTAGAATCGTGACCTCCGCCAATTTTATTTTGTTTCTCTTTCTTCTTCTTTTTTGGTTGCTAAGTTTATTTTTACATAGAAATAATAAATTTTGTTTCTCCTCTTTGTTTGCACTAATTCAAATAAATATAGGACTAATACATACTCCAATTAAGCAAAAATTCAAAATTCCAAGCCAAAATATTTGTACTCATTTTAACAAAAGAAATTTTGAAAAATTTGGAGTCGAGTCTTATGGAGCCTAGTTTGAAAGGGATAACATTGGCTTTTCAATATGAACCAAATTAAATAAAATCTTTGATGACCACCGTTAACTGTTGGATAAACTTTAAATGACATATAACAAGGCCATATAACATGTTGTGGAAGCAACCAACCACCAAATGGTCATAAACATAGAGTAAGTAAATTTACTAGGTTTTGCAAAAACGAACTTTTGTGTAAAAAGCCTCAATGTCTAACAAGCTCATGATTGTTTTGATATTACACTTGCAAGATCCTCATAATAAGTAATGAAAGATGAGGCTAAGCACGATCCTCCTCATCATTATCATCATCATCGAGTCACGACTTCTCCCTCTCCCTACAACAATAAACGAGATCAAAAACTTCCCAAAAGTTTATAAACAACTTGTAAACCTCGGTAGAGGTACGTGTAGTAGAGGTAGGTGTTGAATCCAAAAATCACTCAAACTCATCTTTTTGGAGAGACTAGATATTGAAAATATTTACCATGTTAAATAAAATCCTCACATGTTAATCATTAACCATTGGACAAACTTTAAATCAATCCAACTATCAAACTAAGAAGGCCTAAGAAGGCCTAAAATGGCCTAAAATGTCGCTTTGTTGATTTTACATCTTTTTATACCATATATAACATTTTGTATCCAGGCAACCACAATATGAATGAACCATATTAAATAAAACCATCTTTTAACTATTGAATAAACTTTAAATCAATCAATGAGCTATATTCGACCCTATAACATGTTGTCTATGTAACCAAGCACCAAATGGTCATAAACATAGAGTAAGTACACTAAATTGTTTGTGTGAAAAGGGAAAAAAAACATTCTAATCCAATCACATAAGAATCGTATAAGGCGGGAGAAATACGGCTCACCAACACGAAACACAAAAAATGGAGAAATTTTTAGTATCTCTTTCATTCCCTTAAGGGTTGGCACCAACCACCACCGCCGCAAATCGGTAAAACGAGAAGACCTTGGATAATAAATTTTTGTCATTATCCTAAAAAAATAAAAAATAAAGATAAGAGTAAATATAATCTCAATTTAATAATGAAATAGTGAAAGTTTAAAACTCGAAAACTCAAACCGGTTGCTCTCATGGAGAATAACTTTAGCCCATCTATGCGGGATACATCTTCTTAAACCGTTTTGCATATATGTATGGATCACCGGATGTAGCATTGAACCGATCAAGGTCTTTGCGAAATTCAGCTCTTTCTCGAATTATTATCATATCTCTCGATTTGTGGGGACGGTAATAAAAAAAAACAATGTTAAACAATGAAAAACGAAAAAAATAACAAAGTACTTACGCTCGATGAAAAAGATAATAAACAACTCAAACTCACGCTTAGTAACTCATCCATCTCCGAGGGCGAAGGATGCTATATATTTTCATGACTCTTAAAAAGCGGCATAGAACTCGCTACCCTCACGAGTAAGGAGATTCCTTCGGTGCTCGCACGACTCCACAAATACGACAGGAGGTTTAAATCTCCATATTAGCTCATTTGCAAAGCCACATGAGTTCTTATTAGACAAAAAAAAATAAAAAAATAAAAAAAAAAAGAGAGAATGCGAGTGAGTCCAAGTCTAAGAAGAACGAAAAAAATCTATAATAGTTTACATTTTACCGAACCGCCGTGAAAAAAAATCTATTTGGTTTTTCTTTCTTTTTTTTTTTACATATTTGTTCTTGAGGTCGAGTTAGGCCCTTTTTTTGTGATGGAAAGATCAGGCCTTAATTAAACTTTTTTTTAGAATTGTTTTTAGGTTTGGTGTGTTGGTTTGTAAGTGTTGAATGAGTGAGTGAGGACCCTTTGTTGCCACCTTGTCTCTATGAATGGCTTCCTCTCTCGCATCGCGTCCACTTACTTTGGCCATGTCTATTCTCTCTCTCTCTCTCTCTCTCTCTCTCTCTCTCTCTCTCCCCTCTAATATTGTGGCCGTGTGTCATATGAATGGCATCCTCCTAACCCTATATAGAGCTTAGTACGTAAGTCGTAGTAGGAGTGGGACTTAATCTCGGTGTAATGATTAAATGTGAAAGGATCACATATCTACTAAACTCTATCCTACTCCCAAACTAATAAAATTTTGAATTAATTTGAAAATTGGAGAGTCACAAGTGATAATGGCCTAATTTTGCATGTCTTGTGGGCTTCATGAGCTGAATTTAATCCGAAAACAAGTTTTATTTCCTTTATAAAATTCAGTTTAGTCGAAAATCTCATATTAAGGTTACCTCTACCCCGAATGCAAAGTAAATATGAGAAATTAATTTTTGTGAGAAGTATGAATGCTTAAATGAATGAATTAAAGGAAATCGAATATGTCAAAATCCCCTAAAGAATAAACAAAGACATACTTCGTGGCTCCTTTGTTCCAACCAGTGGTTTTTCTCTTATCTTCTTCCTTGGAGAAAGAAATGCTTAAGGAAAATGGGCTCTAGATTTCCTACTACCCGGCTAAAGCTGTTAAAAGTGCTTTCTAAATCCAATCTCTTGGTAATTCGGACCTCAACACAATGAATATTAATGATAGGGCTTTGAGATCAAGAATTCTCAATTCTTTCATTCATATTTTTTTCAAGTACGTTGTGTTTTTTAGGTCAAATCAGGTCATGTGATTGCCGTGTCATAATTGAAGTTGTATTGGTTTTTGGGTGCTTGAATGACCGGAGTGATGGGTACGTCATTTCATGTGTGATTGATTGTGATTGATTGTGAGGGAGGTAAATGCTTAACTCAAGGTTCTTCATATTCATTCAAGGCTCATGTGAGGTAAATGCTTAAGAAAAAGAAAATAATTGTAGTCTACTCCAAACGTAGAGACCGAGTGAAATGTGTCGGTGATGACCCATTTCTTGTGTTCATGATGGTATGTTCATGATTACCATGGTCCACATCCATTTCCCAAGTTTAGTTTAGGCCTATCTAAAATTGAATGACAAGAGGGGTGATGTGTGGAGAGCATCTTTTCAAATGGGTTTGTTAGAAAGGTCATGTAAAATGTAAAATAATTGTAGTTTTAGTTTAGTTTAGTTTATGATTCATAAAATGTGGAGACAACATAAAGCGGGAGAAATACGGCTCACCAACACAAAAACACAAAAAATGGAGAATTTTTTCAATATCTCTTTCATTCCCTTAAAGGTTGGCACCAACCACCACCGCCGCAAATCGGTAAAACGAGATGACCTCGAATAATAAATTTTTCGTCATTATCCTAAAAAAATAAAAAATAAAATAAAAAATAAAGATAAGAGTAAATATAATCTCAATTTAATAATGAAATAGTGAAAGTTTCAAACTCAAAACTCAAACCGGTTGCGCTCATGGAGAATAACTCCGGTTAATCCGTCAAGGATACTTCTTCTTAAACTGCTTACGCATATATGTATGGATCACCGGATGTAGCATTGAACCGATCAAGATCTTTGCGAAATTCGACTCTTTCTCAAATTATTATAATATCTCTGTGATTTATGGGGACGGTAATAAAAAAAAGTAAACATTGTTAAACAATGAAAAACGATGGAGATGCGAGATGAAGGAAAAATCGAGGCAAAAAGTGAAGATGGAGATCGAGATCGAGGCAAAATCGAGGTAAAAGTAGAGATGAAAATGGATATGGAGATCTCGATAGTGGAGATGGAGATAGAGATCTCGATCGAGATCGAGGCAAAATCGAGCCAAAAGTGGAGATGGAGATGGAGGCAAAATCGAGGCAAAAGTGAATATGGAGATCGAGATCGAGGCCAAATCGAGCCAAAAAGTAGAGATCGAGATCGAGGCAAAAAGTGAAGATGAAGATGGAGGCAAAATCGAGATAAAAAGTTGAGATGAAGATGGAGGTAAAAAGTAAAGATGGAGATCGAGATCGAGAACGAGGCAAAATCGAGGCAAAAAGTGAAGATGAAGATCGAGATTGAGGCAAAATCAAGGTAAAAAGTGGAGATGGAGATGGAGAGGGAGATCTCAATAGTGGAGACGGAGATGGAGATAGAGATCTCGATCAAGATCGAGGCAAAGCGAACCAAAAAATGGAGATGGAGATGGAGATGGAGATGGAGGCAAAATCGAGGCAAAAAGTGAAGATGGAGATCGAGATCGAGATCGAGATCGAGGCAAAAGTGAAGATGGAGAGATCGAGATCGAGATCGAGGCAAAAAGTGAATGGGAGTTTGGCAAAGAGTATTAAATGATGATGATGAAATGAAAATGAAAATGGATATGGAGATGGAGATAGAGATGATAAAATGGCCTAAAATGGCATAAAATGTCGCTTTGTTGATTTTACATCTTCTTATACCAAATATAACATTTTGTATCTAGGCAACCACAATATGAATGAACCATATTAAATAAAGCCCTCTTTAACTATTGAACAAACTTTAAATCAATCAACGAGCTATATTCCGACCCTATAACATATTGTCAGTGCAACCAAGCACCAAATGGTCATAAACATAGAGTAAGTACACTAAATTGTTTGTGTGAAAAGGGAAAAAAAATATTCTAATCCAATCACATAATAATCACATAAGGCGGGAGAAATACGGCTCACCAACACGAAACACAGAAAATGGAGAACTTTTTCAATATTTCTTTCATTCCCTTAAGGATTGGCACCAACCATCGCCGCTGTAGATCGGTAAAACGAGATGACCTTTGATAATAACTCCAGCCAATCTATCCGGGATACTTCTTCTTAAATCGTTCCACATATATGTATGGATCATCGGATGAAGCATTGAACGGATCAAGGTCTTTGCGAAATTCGGCTCTTTCTCGAATTATTATCATATCTCTGTGATCCGTGGGGACGGTAATAAAAAAAAAAGTAAACAATGTTAAACAATGAAAAACGAAAAACATAACAAAGTACTTACGCTCGGTGATAAAGATACTAAATAATTCAAACTCACGCTCGTTAACTCATCCCTAAGGGTGAAGGATGCTATATATTTTCGTGACTCTTAAAAAGAGGCATAGAACTCACTACCCTTATGGGTAAGGAGATTCGTTCGGTGCCCGCACAACTCCACAAATATAGCAGGAGGTTTAAATCTCCTGGATTAACTCGTTTATAAAGCCACATGAGTTCTTATTAGACAAAAAAAAAGAAAAAATAAAAAAATGAGAGAATACGGAGTTAGTCCAAGTCCAAGAAGAACGAAAAAAAATCTATAATAGTTTACATTTTACCGAACTACGTAGAGAACTCCAAGCAAGGTAGATAACACAATAAGGGCTTGAGTGGGCGGAGCTGGAGGTGGAGGTGCAAGTGATGGTATCAAAGTTTTTCTTGCGTAGTTGATATTGGAATGCGGTCAATGTATTGCTTGCTTGCCGCTTGCTGCTTGGGAATGCAACCTGTAGACCGAGAAGAGAAATGCCTAGAGCTGGAGTTGGAGATGGAGATGGTGGAGATGGAGATTGAGATGGAGGAAAAATCGAGGCAAAAAGTGAATATGAAGATGGAGATGGAGATCTCGATATTAGAGATGGAGATAGAGATAGAGATCGAGGCAAAATCGAGGCAAAAAGTGGAGATAGAGATTGAGATGGAGATGGAGATAGAGATCTCGATTGAGATCAAGGCAAAATCGAGCTAAAAAGTGGATATGGAAATGGAGATGAAGGCAAAATCGAGGCAAAAAGTGAAGATGAAGAGCGAGATCGAGGCCAAATCGAGATAAAAAGTGGAGAACGAGATCGAGGCAAAAAGTGGAGATAGAGATGGAGATGGAGGCAAAATTGAGGCAAAAAGTGAAAATGGAGATCGAGATCGAGAACGAGACAAAATCGAGGCAAAAAGCGGAGATGGAGATGGAGATGGAGATGGAGATGGAGATGGAGTTAAAATCGAGACAAAAAGTGAAGATGGAGATCGAGATCGAGAACAAGGCAAAATCGAGGCAAAAGTGGAGATCGAGATCGAGGCAAAAAGTGAAGGTCAAGGTCGAGATAGGGAGATGGGGTTGGAGGTGGAGGTGGAGGTGGAGGTGGGGGGTGGAGATCGAGATCGAGATCGAGATCGAGATGGGTCGTGATCGAGGTCGAGATGGAGAGATGGAGATGAAGATGCAGAAACAAGCTTTTGTGTAAAAAGCCTCAATGTCTAACAAGCTCATGATTGCTTTGATAGTACACTTGCAAGATCCTCATAATGAGTAATGAGAGATGAGGCTAAGCACGATCCTCATAATCATCATCATCATCATCGGAGATGAGGCTAAGAACGATCCTCCTTATCATTATCATCATCATCGGAGTTACGACTTCTCCCTCTCCCTACAACAATAAAGCGAGATCATAAACTTTCCAAAAGTTTATAAACAACTTGTAAACCTCGGTAAAGGTACGTGTAGTAGAGGTAGGTGTTGAATCCAAAAACCACTCAAACTCATCTTTTTGTAGAGACTAGATATTGAAAATGTTCACCATATTAAATAAAATCCTCACATGTTAATCGTTAACCGTTGGACAAATTTTAAATCAATCCAATTATCAAACTAAGAAGGCCTAAAATGGCCTAAAATGTCGCTTTGTTGATTTTATATCATCTTATACCAAATATAACATTTTTCATCTAGGCAACCATAATATGAATGAACCATATTAAATAAAACCCTCTTTTAACTATTGAACAAGCTTTAAATCAATCAACGAGTTATATTCCGACCCTATAACATGTTGTCTATGCAACCAAGCACCAAATGGTCATAAACATAGAGTAAGTACACTAAATTGTTTGTGTGATATGGGAAAAAAACATTCTAATCCATTCACATAAGAATCACATAAGGCGGGAGAAATACGGCTCACAAACACGAAACACAAAAAATGAAGAATTTTTTCAATATCTCTTTCATTCCCTTAAGGGTTGGCACCAACCACCGCCGCCGAACATCGGTAAAACGAGATGACCTCGGATCATAACTCCAGCCCAATCTATCTCGGGATACTTCTTCTTAAACCGTTCCGCATATATGTATGGATCACCGGATGTAGCATTAAACCGATCAAGGTCTTTGCGAAATTTGGCTCTTTCTCGAATTATTATCATATCTCCGTGATCCGTAGGGACAGTAATAAAAAAAAGTAAATAATGTTAAATAATGAAAAACGAAAAACATAACAAAGTACTTACGCTCGGTGAAAAAGATAATAAATAACTCGAATTCACGCTCGCAACTCATCCCAAGGGCTAAGAATGCTATATATTTTCGTGACTCTTAAAAAGAGGAATAGAACTCGCTACCCTCACGGGTAAGAAGATTCGTTCGGTGCCCGTACAACTCCACAAATACAGCGGGAGGTTTAAATCTCCGGATTAGCTCTTTTACAAAGCCGCATAGTTGCATTGAGACAAAAAGTGAAGATGGAGATGGAGGCAAAATCGAGGCAAAAAGTGGAGATGGTGATCTCGATCAAAATCGAGGTAAAATCCAGCCAAAAAATGGAGATGAAGATGGAGGCACAATCGAGGCAAAATCGAGACAAAAAGTAAAGATGGAGATCGAGATCGAGGCCAAATTGAGGCAAAAAATGGAGATCGAGATCAAGGCAAAAAGTGGAGATGGTGATAGAGATGGAGATGGAGGAAAAATCAAGGCAAAAGGGAAGATGGAGATCGAGATTGAGGCAAAATCGAAGCAAAAAGTAGAGATGGAGATGGAAATCGAGAAATCGAGATCGAGATCGAGACGAAAAAGTGAATGGGAGTTTGGCAAAGCGCATTAAATGATGATGATAAAATGAAAGTGAAAATAGAGATAGGGATGGAGGCAAAAAGTGAGTGGGAGTTTGGCGAACTCATTAGATGATGATGATGAAATGAAAGTGAAAATGGAGATGAAGATGAAGATGGAGGCAAAAAGTGAATGGGAGTTTGGCAAAGCGCATTAGATAATGATGATGAAATGAAAGTGAAAATGGAAATGAAGATTGAGGTAAAAAGTGAGAGTGGGAGTTTGGCAAAGTGATGATGAAATGAAAGTGAAAATGAAGATAGGGATGGAAATGGAGGCAAAAAGTGAATGGGAGTTTGGCAAAGCGCATTAGATGATGATGATGAAATGAAAGTGAAAATGGAGATGGAGATGGAGATGGAGATGGAGGCAAAAAGTGAGTGGTAGTTTGGCAAAGCGCATTAGATGATGATAATGAAATGAAAGTGAAAATAGAGATGGAGATGGAGGCAAAAAGTGAATGGAAATTTGGCAAAGCGTATTAGATGATGATGATGAAATGAAAGTCAAAATGGAGATGGATACAAAAAGTGAATGGGAGTTTGACAAAGCGCATTAGATGATAATGATGAAATGAAAGTGAAAATGGATATGGAGATGGAGGTGGAGGCAAAGAGTGAGTGGAAGTTTGGCAAAGCGCATTAGATGATGCTGATGATGAAATGAAAGTGAAAATTGAGATGGAGATGGAGATGAATGGAAAAAGTGAGTGGGAGTTTGGCAAAACGCATTAGATGATGATGATGAAATGAAAGTAAAAATGAAGATGGAGATGGAGGTAAAAAGTGAGAGGGAGTTTGGCAAAGTGCATTAGATGATGATGATTAAATGAAAGTGAAAATGAAGATGGAGATGGATGGAAAAAGTGAGTGGGAGTTTGGCAAAGCGCATTAGATGATAATGATGAAATGAAAGTGAAAATGGAGATGGATGGAAAAAGGGAGTAAGAGTTTGGCAAAGCGCATTAGATAATGATGATGAAATGAAAGTGAAAATGGAGATGGAGATGGATGGAAAAAGGGAGTAAGAGTTTGGCAAAACGCATTAGATGATGATGATGAAATGAAAATGAAAATGGAGATGAAGATGGAGATGGAGATGGAGATGTAAAAAGTGAGTGGGAGTTTGGCAAAGCGCATTAGATGATGATGATGAAATGAAAGTGAAGATGGAGATGGAGATGGAAATGGAGGCAAAAAGTGAGTGGGAGTTTGGCAAAGCGCATTAGATGATGATAATGAAATGAAAGTGAAAATGGAACGGATAGGCTGGCGGCAAAAAGTGAGTGGGAGTTTTGGCAAAGCGCATTAGATGATGATGATGAAATGAAAGTAAAAATGGAACTGGCATGGAGAAGGGGAAAAAGGTAAAATGGGAATGGATTATGATTGGAGAAGGAGAAGAGGAAGAGGAAGAAAATGAAACGGGTAGGGAAAAGGTAAAAGGGGAATGGGTTATGATTGAAGAATAGGAAGAAGAAAAGGGGAAATAAAAAAAGATATACAGCATCACGTATATGTATGAACTACGTGTATGAACTGATGTACGAATGTATGTTTATAATAACGGAATGGATATACGCCATGCGCCATGTGGACTCATCTGTAAGAATATCCACTTTTCACGCTCGACGATGTCTCGGAGTCTCACGCTCGGCGATGTACGGCGAAGATGAGGACCCCTCCATTCGTATCACCTTTGGATCTTTGGATCTCATCGACGGCGAAGATGAGGACTCCTCCACTCGCACGCATCACCTCTTTGCCCTCTCTGGAACTCCTCCGCCTAGCCTTACGTCTCTCTTCTCTCGGAACTTCGAGGCATCGCCGAGAGTGAGAAGTAGATGTTCTCACCGGTGAGTTCACGTGGCCATATCCATTCCGTTATTATAAACATCGTACATAAGTTCATATCATATACGTGGTGTTCATATCATATATGTGGTGCTGCATATCTTTTTTATTTCCCTTCTCTTTCTCTTGCTCTTCCTTTTCCTCTTCTCCAACCATAACCCATTCCTTTTTTACCTTTTCCCTTTTCCCTCCCCGTTCCATTTTCTTCCTCTTCCTCTTCTCCTTCTCCAATCATAACTCATTTCCCTTTTACTTTTTCCTTTTCCCTACTCATTTCATTTTCATTTTCATTTTATCATTGCGCTTTGCTAAACTTCTACTCACTTTTTGCCGCTCTCCCTATCCATCTCTAGGCATTTCTCTTTTCAATCCAAAGAGGATAGTTGCATTCGTGGCAACAAGCAATACATTGATTGCATTCTCCAATCTCAATTACGCAAGAAAAATTTTGATACCATTATTTGCACATTCATCTCCAGCTCCGCCCAATCAAGCCCTCGCCGAAGTGCTCCACGGCAGTCCCCGGTGAGATGTAAACTATTATAGATTTTTTTTCATTCTTCTTGAACTTGGATTCACCTGCATTGTCTCTCATTTTTTTTTTTTTTTTTTTTGTCTAATCGGGACTCATGCGGCTTTGTAAACGGGCTAATATGGAAATTTAAATCTCATGTTGTATTTGTGGAGTTGTGCAAGCACCGGACGAATCTCTTACCCGTGAAGGTAGCGAGTTATGTACCGCTTTTTAAGAGTCGCGAAAATATAAAGCATCATTCGCTCTCGGGGATGAGTTACTGAGCGTGAGTTTCAATTGTTTGTTATCTTTTTCACCGAGCGTGAGTTCTTTATTATGTTTTTCGTTCTTCATTATTTAACATTGTTTACTCTCTCTTTTTTATTACCGTCCCCATATATCACTTGAGAAAAACTCAACGAGAGATATTACAATAATTCGAGAAAGGGCTGAATTTCGCAAAGACCTTAATCTATTCAATACTATATCCGGTGATCCATACATATATACGGAACGGTTTGAGAAGAAGTATTCCAGATTGGTTGGAGTTATTCTTCATGAGCGCAACCGGTTTGGATTTTGAGTTTGAAACTTGACTATTTCATTATTAAATTGAGATTATATTTGCTCTTATCTTTATTTTTTTATTTTATTTTATTTTATATTTTTTTAGGATAATGACGGAAAATTTATTATCCGAGGTCATCCCGTTTTACCGATCCACGGCGGTGGTGGTTGGCAGTGTGCACCTTAAGGGAATGAAAGAGATATTGAAAGAGTTCTCCATTTCCCGTGTTGGTGAGCCGTATTTCTCCCGCCTTATGTGATTCGATTAGAATGTTTCTTTTTCACACAAATAGTTTTCTTACACTATATTTATGATCATTTGGTGCTTGGTTGCATAAACAATATGTTATAGGGTCGAAATATAACTCGTTAATTGATTTAAAGCTTGTCCAACAATTAAAAGAGGGCTTTATTTAATATGTGGTTGCCTAGATGCAAAATATTATCTTTGGTATAAAATGGTGTAAAATCAACAAAGTGACATTTTAGGTCTTTTTAGGCCTTCTTAATTTGATAGTTGGGTTGATTTAAAATTTGTCCAACCGTTAACATGTGAGGGTTTTATTTAACATGGTGAACATTTTCAATATCTAATCTCTCAAAAAAGGATGAGTTTTAGTGATTTTTGGATTCAACACCGATCTATCAAACCACGATCTATCAAACCATCCTCGTCCCCCTACTCAATTGTTGATTTTCTTTGTCCCGAGATGCAAAGCAGGGGGCTTTGAATTCTAGGTATTTGCCCAATCAAAACCCAACGTATTTCGTCTTCCATCCCAAGAACTACGAGATTAAGGAGATTGAAATGGAAAGAAGGATAACCTGATTTTTTTCTTTCTTGTTTTTTCAATTTCAATTTAGGGGCTCAATTTAATTTTACATCGGAAGAAAGCGCTACAAAAAAAGGGAGAAATTTTGGCCAATCCCACGCGTATGCTCCGAGCCGTCTCTTGTTAGCTATTGCGAGCAAGCAAGCGACATTGCACATAGAGAGAGAGAGACGTGGCCATACAAGAAAGAGAGAGTGTGTGTGTTGCCACTTCATTTCCGATCTTGATACAATTTCCAATTCCCATTTCTTGTTTGTTTGGTCCCCACATTCTCTCTCCCTTTCCATTCCCTCCCCGTTTCCCGTTTCCTCGCGCTCCGTTGCGAAACTTAAATCTTGGGATATAAAACTAAGTTTTAGGCCTTTGGTATTTATAAACCTCAATAAAGACAGATGAAAATATCCGTTAAATTTCAAATGGGGCAATAAAAAAATTATTCGGGAGTGCGAATCTTTTTGCTCTCTCGAGCGAAGAAGAGGACCAACTTCCTTGGAGCGACCACGAGGGGGGGAGGTGAAGACACACCGCGAGCTAGACATGACATACCGTGGGTGGGCTAGACATTAAATGCATAGGGCACTCCTTTTCCGAGAGAGATGGGTTTGCATTTGCATTTTGGGTTACCTATTCCTAGAACTAATTTTGCCTTATTTACAATTTAGGATCATGGCAAAGAACTTGCTAAGGGAAGTTATCCCCTTGCAATGGTTGTAGGAGCTCTACACTTACATGGTCTAAAGCTAATCCTTAAGGATTATGACGTGAAGAAGCAAACTAAAACTATGAAGGATGTGGAGGAAAAGGAAAATGATGTGAAACAAAGTCGGGATGAGAAGAAAAGGGATATGAAAGGTTGGTTTGGCATTAATTTTCACTTCCTATGGTTCCGTCTACTATCATCTTGGCTCGGGATGCTCATGAAGGCGATGAAGAGCTTAATGGTTTTTCCTCTAAACATCAAATATGTGACTTGTAGGGTTGGTCTCTGCTAGGAGAGCTAGACACTCGAGCAAATTGCCTTGCTTCCTTAGTTTTTACTTTGTTTTTAGGCCTCAACTTTGCTTTTTATGGCGGATCATGCTTTGCCATTGTGATTTCCAATGTCTACGATCGATGGATCATAAATCGTTGGGTATTGATCGAATCATCCTTCAATCTTCTTATCATAGTCTTCTCCTCTTTGTCCTTGGCTATTTCTTGAATGTTGAAATTGCTGCATTGGCCTGTCTATATAACTCTCTCATGCATTACATTCACCAAAGAAATTATTGACCTTTAGGATCGGTTGGATAGTTAGTCCTACCCTCGGTGGTTTGGGCTCCTATTGCATTTTAATAGCATCAATTTGCTGGACTAGTTAGCATGAATAGTTTTACTCAATCTTGTATTTTGAGTTCTCTGGCTGTTTTCGAGTTGTTATAATTGTGCCCAATCTATGGTCGTTTTTGTTATTGTCATATTGAGTGTCAATTATGAGATGTGGTGGGATGTAACATCCCACTTTTATTAGTTGTTAATCAATTAGGAAAGACCGAACTCACAAGGTAAAAGAGTTAAAGTCTCGAGTTGGATTGCAAATGTACCCGGAGGCCACTAACGGATCGAGCGGCGTAATTGCGACGAGCCAGGCCTTGTTGAAAAAAAAAAAAGACAAAGATAGTCTGGGTTGAGTTTGAATTGGGCCTGGAGCCCACTTCATTTTACAAATGAAATCTCGGTGAGAATACCCCACTTGAAATGAGGCCCAAAATAAAGTCGCCCTTGGTGAGGACAATTGAAAGCCCGAGTAATCTCTCTCGATCATGGGCTCAAGATTACAAGAAAGGAACCCATCGGAACTCCGTTTGCTGAGCCCATGATCCATTATTTTTCAGCACCGCTCAAAAGAAATGAGAGAAGACGTGCATCTCTCCCGTGGCAACAACCACTAGTCCATGTGCTGAAGGCTACAAGAAGTGACGCACACGTTGCAAACCACCGCCAAAATTTTAGCAGAAAAAGGAGGGAGCCCACCATCTCATTATAATTTGATTCCCTTGTGCGTTGCTTCAATCGACTAGCTGCTCATTCCCTTCCCTCTGTTCACGCAAAGCAGCAGCTTCTCCTTCACGTCACCCAAGCGAGCAGCAGCTCGGCGACAGCAAACTCCGCGGTGGACGGAGCTCCGAGGAAGCCACAAGCTAACAAGTCCAACAACACTTTAATGCGAGTTGGCTTCTAACCTCTTTACTAGGTTGTTTAATGGATGATTGAAAGTGAGAGGAATGGAGATGAGGACATAAAAGCTTGCTGGTTGCCATGGTTGAGGAACGATAGAGGATCACTGGGGCTGTTCCTGAGTTTATTTTTCGTGTGGAGGACTGAAGAAGGAAAATACAGGCGACACCGCGAGGATTGAAAACACATTAGGTGGATAATGAGTACTCGATTGGAAGAGGTTCTGTGGTGGATTTTTAGCAATTGCGCAACGAGTATCCAGGTTGTTTAAGGTAAAAAGAAAAAGAAAGAAGTGCTTAAAAATCAAAGCGAGGATGATGAGAAGACTCATGGGGACGACGTGTAACCGAGATTGGCTTTGGGGTTGAAGATGTGGAGTTTTATTTTAGTTAATATGCAGGATGGATGGTGAGGGGCTAAAAAAAAATTATATTCATTTAATACGAACGTCCAGTCTAGGAATTGAAATATAGGCAGATTGTTTTGTTAAGCTAAGTTGCCCTCAATTGAATAATAGTGTCAAGTCAGTGGGGCTAGGCTAGTTAAAAAAAAAAAAAATAATAATAATAATAATAATGTTCATGGGGAATTACCAGTCGCGAACAGGATAGAAAGTAAGGTGGAATCTATAAAACTTTCTTTGTGGCATGACCGATCATTTAATCATCTTTAATTGATGTTAAGAGAATCCATGGCTGATATTACAAGTAAGGTACCGTAGAGGGAAGAAATAAAGCAAGGTTAAATTGGTTAAGTTGCATAACAAATACACGGCCTTGCATGAATTTGCATGGGGATTCTTCTGACGGAACGAGTTCGTGCCATGCAAATGGCCAGATTCATTGACCGAAAAGCCGGCCACTGTGGCGTGTTATTTTGGTGAATTTGTCAGAAAATCGCATGCCATATTTTACACATTTCATGCATAATATATCAATATAAATGGACATTTCATACGTAGACGTGCCATGGAAAGAAAGGTTATGGAAGCTATATAGCATCATGGACTACATGAACTCTTATTTTCATGATATCTATTGACAATTTAGTCGGGATGTTAGAATCTTAACTTGCAGAATTATATTCACCAGTGGTTGATTCAGGTAATCGACCATGGTCGGCACTCCTACCCTTACCATCGTCACTTATGGCACCTTGACCTTTTTAGCTGAGAGAAGTTTTGTATCTTGATACCGTGGAGCAGGGATAGGTAGAGGAGTAGGCAACCTTTGGCCCCTGATCTGAATTCTCATGGTTAGTAAATACTTTAGGTCATGGACATTTTGTTATTGTAATCGGGTTATATAATAAAAGGATATGAAATGAAGCTACGTTTTCTATTGCTAACATTAGTGGTTTATTTTTATGATTATTTTGCAAAGCAAGTAAAAAACAAAAAACTTCCGCGTGTGTTACTGTAGTTAAGCTAAGTAAGTTAAAATAGGAGCGATTAGTGATAATGGCAAGCCTGGGATGCTACATGGGACTGAAGCCGGAAGAGCTTGTCATAGGGTATGGGACCTAATTTTTATGATCTTAGAATTGGCTCCAATGCGAGCACCCGATACCCCTATAACTCTGAAAATACATACAAGAGCATTTATTAAAAAGAAAACTCTACTAAACTGTCAATGAAGAGAATTGTATAATTCGGAATTTTCCTCGTATTGCCTATGTTTAAGAAGTTATAATGAGGCTTTTTCTTGCTTTATACTTAGGATGGTGATCACCACTAGAACTTCTCCTGGAGAGAAAAAGAAACCTGCCCAGAAAAATCAGGACATATCTTCTACTCCTAGGGTGTAATTAGGTCTCCCGTACGACTCGCACGATTAGAATATGCAATGCTAAGCTTGAGATGCAAAAAAAAAATAAAACTCTCTAACACTCTCTTACTCTATATGCTTCTTCTATGGCATAACTAAAACAAATGAACAAACAACCCTATTTATAGTAAATTTCTACCGCCTATTGGACTCCATCATAAAATAGCCGACATAGTGTGAAAAGAGAGGTTGCTGCCGACTTTGAAAACGTGAAGGCGGGCTGCCGCAATTTCAAGTTGTTGCCATGAGAAAGTGGCAACTTTTTTTTCTTCAGCCACTTGCATGCAAGTTTGACAAGTCAAACTCTATCCACCGCCAATAACAAGAGAAAGTGAATTTTCCTTCATCTACTTTTCTCTTTTTTTTAAAAATTTTCTTTCCAAAATATCAATTTTATATTCTCAACAGCCTCCCTTAAAATTGATTTTAGAAATCCATAACACCAAGCATCGAACGAATCCGCCTTCAATGGTTTTGTGAGGAACTTATAGAAATCAAGTTCAATCTCACCATCTTTGACCAACTCACGGATATAGTAATACTTGATGTCGATATGTTTGCTTTTGCCATGGAAAATAAGATTCTTGACTAATGCAATTGCCGATTTGTTATCACACATCAATCCGGTAGGACCTTTCTACTCATGCATCAATTCCCTAAGCATCCTATGGAAGCCATATCCCTTGACATGATGCCGAAGCTATTGCTATGTATTCCGCTTCACTGTCGAGAGTGCAATAACTTGTTGCTTTTTCGCAAGGACCAAGAAATTATTCATGATCCGAGAAAGAACGCATATCCGGAAGTACTTTTTTGCGTTTCAATCCACTAAATTGAAGTTGTCGGTGTAAGAGTATAAAATTCCATGTCAATGCATGAAAATTTACTTTTGGCGAGAAATATGACTAGTCAAAATTTAGGTGTGAACAATACTAATAAATAAATAAATAAAATTATAAGAAAATTAAATGATCCGAAAGCTTCAACTTCATTTTTCAATAAACTATGGCCCTCAACATGTGATTTAGATTCCCAAGTACTAATAGAGTCAAAATGGTTAATATTATAAGTAATTTAGATGATTTGGAATTGGAAGCTCCAAAAACCAAGAGAACAACTATTCGACCCAAGAGGAACCCAAATTTCGTAAAATGTGTAGTTCTTCAATTTTCAATGAACTACGACCCTCAATTGTGCTCTAGACCTTTTCAAGTACCAACATAATCAAAATGAACACTATTATAAGTACATTAGATGATTTGGAAGTTCCAAAAATCAAGAGATCAAGCATTTGTCCTAAGACGAGCCAAACCTTCTTAGAATGGAAAATTCTTCACTTGATCTTTGCAAGGTTCGTATGCCCACAACACCGTTGTTTGGCATCCCAACAAATGCTTTTTAATCAAACCTACCACTATTTTATTCGTTGCTTGTCCGTTTGCTTGTGGATAATAAGGTGTGGAATGCACCAACTTAATATCCTCTTGATTGAGCAAACTCCACAACCTCATTTTCCACACTATTCCTTGATCTGTTGTGTTGAACTTAGGCTTGGATGAATAATATTCTTATATGGGACAGCTTCTACCCATTTTGAGATGTAATTTGTAGCTCGATGGAAGGTGGCTAGATCTTGCCTATTTTAGCTATTGCCCAATCTTTGAATGGCCATGGCTTTATGATAGGGTGGAGTTTGATAGTAGGCACATGTTGCCTTGACATGATTAATACAATCCCGCATCATCATTGGCCAATAATATCCATATCTTAACCACCTCATCTTAATTCCAACTTGATGTGCTCTACATAAACGCCTTCATGTGCCTTTGCCATGACCAATTTCGATATGATCCTCGTACAAACATCGCATCGCAAAGAGCAATCCATCATAAGACTTTCGATACAACTCTTCCTTGTGCTTGTCTCCTCAACTTTTCATCTCTTGAATTAGGCTTCTTCAAGTACTCCATAATAGATTATCTCCGGTCCCTTTTCTTAAACTACTCCACTAACCGCTATCGCTATCGGTATTTCTCTTTGTTCAATGGAAGGTACCGTAGTTTTGATATTTTATAACCTCGAAGCCATTTGCGCTAATTCATTGACTTCATAATTTGTTTTTTTTTTTGAGCTATGTCATTTGGCTAAATAGTAATAGCCAATTAGATTCTCATTCAATATTCCCCTTTCAATTGTTTAACCACCAATTGAGAATCACCAAATATCTTGACAAACGTGCTCTTAAATCAATCAATATTCTTAGGCCAATTATCAACGCTTCATACTCAGCATTCAAAATCTTGTTTACAAACACACCTTGTATGTTCTCATGGAAAGAGCTAACAAATAGTCTTTTAATAAATTGGAGAATTGCAGGATTACAATCACTTGCGCTCAAGTATTTTCCAACCCTAAATTGTATCCAATACCCAAGTATTTAATAACTCAGCTCGATGGTCTTGTCTCAATGCACAAAACTCCCCCTCCTTTTTTTGAGCTCTTTGTGCTCGCTTAATCTTCAGGTCCTCTGCGGTGCTCTTTTTATAGAGGGAAGATGGGCCAGCAAGATAAAATATGAACTCATTAAGTGACCTCATCAAGGGGTAGAAAATTTGGTGCCGAACATGAAGTGTCCGCCCACAATCTTTCTTTCATTTATTACAAAAGACAAAGGAAGCCCAATGAAGATGACTAAACGAGAGTGGTCCGGCGTCCCTAGACTTCTACAGTTCTACCGCCATGCATGTGCATGGAATGGGCATTCATTTATGGAGAAAGAAGACATTCCCCGCCTAAGGAAGAAGACAGTCCACGTGCCCCATATTTTATGGGATGCATTAATGAAAAAGGAAAGTCAAGGCTTCCACCTTCTTTACTTAATGTTTGTCTGCTCCACATTGTGCATTTTGCACGTGACTTTGAGCGGTAAATGCTTCACGTGTGTTGGATCTCATACACGAACTCAAACTCGAGACATAATTTAACATATTTAACAAGTAACTATTTGTGTTCGCTTTGGATGGTTTACCTTGAGAAAGATTGCGATAGAAGGTTGTGGAGGACGGAAAGAGAGAGAGAGAGAGAGAGAGAGAGAGAGAGAGAGAGAGAGAGGAGAGAGAGGAAGGTGTTCTGACCTAATATATCTTGTAGGTAGCACTAGCCTTCAAGATAAATTCACGTGATCTTGGAGCCTAGAATGGAGGAAACCATGGCCCTTTAATACTTGGAAAAATAGAGTAATATATTCTACCACATTTAAGTCCCTTCAAAATTTGTAGATGCATCAAACAACATGGCATTAGCAACGTGAGTAAATTTGGAGGATTATCTAATTCTTGATGGAAAAATTATCAAAAAAATGTCAAATCTATTGCACTCGTGCTTATTCGATTCTAAACCTTTTAATTTTATCAACCGAGTTCTAAACAATTTGATAATATGCCAATTGAGTATTTCTATCCAAATTTGATTGAAAATCGCTAACGTGACACGTACATTATAAATGGACAACCACTCGTCATATGTGGCATGGACAAAGACTAACATCGGCGTTTTTTTTGTAATTTTTCCAACAAAATAAATTTTTTAATTATTTTTTAAAAAATTGTTTTTCCTTTCCTTTTCTTTCTTTTCTTTGTTTTTTTTTTTTTCATTGGCCAAGTGAGAGTCACCGACGGCCCTTGCCCATGACCAACGAGGCCGCGATGGCCCTAGGCAAGGCCATCACGGCTATGGAACGTAATGCAAAGGCCGTCCTCGAACCGGCGAGGGTTGCCGTGCCCTTGCCCAAGTTTGGCAATGAACTTCGCAACCCTTTTCGACCACAAAGAAAAAAAAATGCAATGAAATGAAAAAATCAGAAATAAAAATAGAAATAACTCAAAAATTTTATACAATATTATAAAAATGTCAATACATAAGTGATTTCCAACCAATTTTGGCTGGAACGATTCAATTGACAAATTGTTAAAAAGTTTATGATTCAATTGGCACAAGTTCGGTACATTTAAAATCTGTGCCGTCTCCCCTTATCGATCTGGTTTGCTGCTGTTAAAACCATTTCAGTTGGGCTGGTCATTCCAAGACATCATTAATTGTAGTAGTTCGTGCCACGATGAGATTTCCCATCCCGCAGTTTGGAGCAGAAACACGAAAACTAATCCACCAAAAATAGAAATTGTCTTGGCTGATAACAGATCCGTTGAAGAAGATGCACCTGATTTGTCGGAGGAGGACATAAGCCAACACGCCTTCCTCCTCTGCCAAAACGCTTGCGTTGCTCTCGTTTTCTGGAGATTTGGACCTCCTCCCTTCCTGAAAGCTCTCCTCAGGAGGGATCCTGGAAAAGGGGGTTGGGATCCCTCTCCTTTCTCCGAACCGTCGCCGCCGCCCCGTTCCCGTTCCGGTCTGCCGTAGATGGCCCTGTCTCCTCCGCCAGATGCTCCGCCCTTGCCTTTGGATTCGCCGTCGTTGCCGCCACCGTCGCCATCATCTCCTCCTCCCGAGGCATCAGGCTCGACCCCCTCGCCACCGCCGTCCACCTTGCCCCCCTTGGATTTGTCATCGCCGCCACCGTCGCCATCTTCGGAGGCCAATTCGTCTCCGCCACCTCCTCCGAGCGATTCAAATCCCCTACCCTCGCCGCCTCAAGCCACGGCTAGCCCTATACCGCCACAACCGTCACCGCTACCGCCAAATCCAACAAATTCGCCCCCATTACTGTCTCCACCGCCTCCTCAACCATCGGGCTCTCCTCCTCTAATTACTCCTCCAAGTCACTCCTCTCCCAGCACAATATCGCCACCTCCTCCATTCGCCGCAGCATCGAATATACCACCGCCACCAAGATCTCTCACACCGCCGTCAAATGCGACGCCATCTTCTCTGTCCCCTCTAACGGGCTCATCGACAACTAGCGTCACACCGACATCTCATAGCTCCTCCTCGTCATTTGCGACCCTGCCTCTCGTAATCGGAGTCGCAGCAGGAACAGGATTGTTACTGGGTGTGCTCTTGGTGTGGTTGGTCTTGTCATGCACAAAGAAGAAGAACAAGAAGCCGCAAGGACAGATGAACCATTACGCAGGCACTTTTGACGATGGCTCAAAAGGTACGTACATAAACTAAACCTAGATCCATATCCACACAATCAAAAAAAAAAAGCGAACCCTAGCTCATACTAAGGGGAAATGAAAGTCATGCAAAAAGAAACATCATTTATCTTTGTTGAATAGACTCTAACAATTGCGTTCTTTCATTAAAATTATGATTTTATTTTTAGAACTATACTTCGTATATGTAATTTTTGAAGATGATGCTTAACTCGGAAAATCGCAACCTTCTTCGTTTATCCTGTTAGCGAGTTATTGTGTTATCATGTTCATTAATCAAGTTGTTGCTGCTGCGGCTTCTTCTTCTTCTTGTTTTCTGTAGCTGGCAAAAGCTACTACAATGGCTCTCATGATTCCTATTCGAGTCGGCGTAACACTCAACAAACCGCAGTAGACCATGTCGTTCAAATCCCACCCCCGCCGGGGGCGACAGTGACTACTCTACCTTCAGGTTGGCCAACACCACTGTCACCTCTCACGGGCAGCGACCAGAACTCGAGCTTCCCGAGTCCACGCATCCCCGACTCTTCCATCACTCTCGGGTTCAACAAAAGCAACTTCACCTATAATGACTTAGCAACTGCTACGAACGGATTCGCGTTCGATACCATAATAGGTCAAGGGGGTTTCGGGTACGTGCACAAAGGGATGTTGCCGAACGGACAGGAGGTGGCTGTGAAGTGCTTGAAAGCGGGGAGCGGACAAGGGGACAGGGAGTTGCAGGCAGAGGTCGAGATCATCAGCCGTGTCCACCACCGTCACCTGGTGTCGCTGGTAGGATACTGTATGGCCGGAAGTCAGAGGATGTTGGTTTACGAGTTCTTGCCGAACAAAACCCTAGAGTATCACCTTCATGGTATGGTTCTATCAAACCCTAGTTTGATGAGAGTGTCACCTCCATAGATTACTAACTGTAACACCCAATTTACAGGGAAAGATCGTCCGCCCCTGGGTTGGTCGACGAGGCTTCAAATTGCCTTAGGATCAGCCAAGGGGCTCGCTTATCTTCATGAAGATTGTAAGGATTTCATCTCTCTCTCTCTCTCTCTCTCTCTCTCTCTCTCTCTCTCTCTCTCTCTCTCTCTCTCTCTCTCTCTCTCTCTCTCCCTAGAATGATACATTGATCATTACAACTTAAATCAATAGGTCACCCTCGGATTATCCACAGAGACATCAAAGGTGCGAACATCCTTCTTGATTTCAATTTCGAGGCCAAGGTCAGTAACGTTTCTCCTTTTCTTCTTCTTTTCGGCTCCAAAAATTTGCATCAACAGCCGTTTGAACCGGTAACTATGGCGACGGATGGTGTAGGTGGCGGACTTCGGACTAGCTAAGCTTTCTTCAGACAATTACACTCACGTGTCGACGCGAATCATGGGGACATTCGGGTAAGAAATATGAATACTTGATTTTATGCAACTTGGTTTTCCTCGTTCATTTCATATAGGGGTGTACTACCGGTCCAATTCAATCTGGGGCAGTCTGAACCAACTTTATCCGGCTTGTTCCCAACCGGTTCATATATGGACCTAGTACATTTCAGGGTACAAAAACTCTGGGAACCGAACTCGACCGTTTCAATTCGCAGTTTTACACCGTGAACTGGTTTTGAACTGATTTTTAGCTTTCTATACTTTTTGAAGAAAAAAAGTAGGCACACTGGACATATGTTTGGAACCGGGCAGCCTAAGAAATCTATCAATGCCCTCATTCAATATACCACAGACTGTACACTATGATATGTTTTCTTAAAATAGAAGTTAGACTCACTTAAACTTTAAGTCCAGTTCCTGAGTCGACCCTAAAATTGGCCCCGAACCGCCCGGTTCCGTCCTCGAAACCAAAAATCAGGAACCAACTCTGACAGGGTAGATTGCTAGTGAAGAACCTAGAACTTTATCCACCCCGAGATCCGGTCACTCCTAATTATTGACCAACTAACGATAGCATCAATAATCCGATCAAGAAAACGTTGCCGTTTGCAGTTACTTGGCCCCGGAGTATGCAGCGAGCGGCAAACTGACCGACAAGTCCGACGTCTTCTCTTTCGGAGTTATGCTTCTAGAGCTGATCACGGGGCGACGTCCGGTGGACCACACCGGCGAACTGATGGAGGACAGCCTCGTGGATTGGGTTTGTCTCTCTTTCCTTTCATTTTATTTGAGAAAACAAAATGACCATTGATAACCAAAATGACCAATAAACGTCGACATGATTTGTTTTTTCTCCTCCTTTTTTACTTTACTACGAATAAGCCACGCTTGCAATTACTATTCTTTAAAAAAAATTCACATTTTGGATGCTTAAATTCGAATCATCGGTTAAATTAATGTGTTTTCTTGGATGAGCAGGCTAGGCCCCTAATCGGACGTGCCTTGGAAGAGAGCAACTTTAACGAGTTGGCCGACCCGCGGTTAGAAGCCGATTACGATTATCACGAGATGGCGCGCATGGTCGCGTGCGCCGGCGCATGTATACGGCATTCCGCTAGAAGGAGACCCAAAATGAGCCAGGTAACATGTTTTTCCTGCGCATGGTATTAGATGGATGGCTCATAGCCTCATGCTGCTACCTAGTAATGTATAAGACCTGATCAATGTGGGGACCCCGGTGAGTCGGCCCGGATTTCGAGTCCAAAACTCTTGTCGCTCGCAATTTGAGAAACCTTAATTTAAATCGTTACACGATCGGACAGGGCTCATCAAGAAAACCAGTTGCTGGCTCGAGCGGTCTTAGGTTTTGATTTATCAATTAGCTAGATTCATGATCCGGTCTACCGGCATAGACAGAGGATGAGAAAGTCGTGCTTTTCTTTTAGAAGCCATTTCTTTGGTTTTTTTCGTTCCCATGTGATCTTTTTTGTTTGCTCCCATCTTTTATCGTGACCTTAGCTAAATGATTTACACAACAGTTGCTCAGGGCGTTAATGTATATCATGGATCATGCCACATTATGAAACTCAATACTAACTAATGGCAAATTGACCAGATTGTTCGAGCCCTAGAAGGGGATGGTTCTTTCGACGATCTAAACGACTGGCCGAAGTCGACCGGCCAAAGCTTGGCCACCGACGGATCGAGCAGTACCGATTACGAAACCGTCTCTTATAGCGAGAACATGAGGCAATTCAAGAAAGTCGCGGTTCATGGTCACGAGTACGTGAGCAGCGAGTACGGAGGCACGAGCGAGTACGGGCTCAATCCTTCTTCTTCGAGCAGCGACTCGGAGGAGGGGAGCAAAGGCAGGTCCAGGAGACACGATCCGTGAGAAGGAATCATTTTCGATTTGAAAAGTTGAATCGACCCGAATCTGATAATAATCTTATAGCTTTTTTTTTTCATTTTTTCTGTTTTTATTTATTAAAAAAAACTTCCTTTGAACAATTGTTTATATTTGTTCGTGATGGAAGAAAAAAGTAGGAGTATATATGATGTGGTGTTGTGTTGTCTCAATTGCTTTTATTCGTAATTAATTCCATGTTAGGATGTTCAATCGATTCTTTCTTCGTGATGGTCAATCCTCGGCAATTAGATGACATTCAGCCAACAATGTTCAGGCACGTTCGATATAGGTATAGCACAATTAAATTTGCAATGAAGAAGAAAACATAATGCCAAGCCAGAAAATAACATTTATGAATAATTATCTCCTAATTTTTTCATTTAATTTTAAGCATGATTATTAGTAATTGGCTGATGGCGACGTCACGTGTAAGAAATTCGCAAAAAAATATCAAATATTCTTTAAATATAATTTCAATTAAATGACAAATTTTAGAGTCATAACTTTTTCTAAACCCGTGCATCGCACAGGCACGTGCTAGTTAAAAGAGTAAAGAATAAGAGAACAAACCTAAGATTATAGTGGTTCGGCTTTTCACTCGCTCACTCCACTCATCCGGTGCAATCTAACTCGGGGCTATAAACCACTCTAAATCAAAAGATAATAAAATTCCTTCAAAACCGAAAGAAAAATATCGTCTCGGTAGTAATTAGAAGAGAGAAGGACGTAAAAGGGAACCTACAAAAACCTTCGGAATCCACAAGAAACGGACGAGTAGGTTTCAAGACGAGTATTAATGATCAAAAAGTATAAAAAATTAAAAGTATTAAAGTTACAAATCTTACAAAATCTAGATAAAATAATGCTTCATTATTTTAAAATCTCCCTTCTCTTAAACCCTCCAAGAGCTTCCCTCCCGACTAAGTAAGAGAACATTAGAAGTGTCAAAATTTGTGTACGGCGCTCACTTTAGTGCCAAAGCTTTTCGCCGGCTCACTTAAATGCCAAATCGTAGAAAAAATAATCGGTGCCAAACCAAAGAAATTCCGGCCAATTGATTACGTGGCATTTATTATTAAATTTATAATATTACATGGCAAATTTTTTAAAAATCAGTCCACGTGGACTTCTAAACTTAAAAATAAGCTAAAATTTCTCTAAAGATTAAATTACAATTACAAAATAAACTAAAAGACTAAAAAATTGAAAAAAAAATCTTTAAAAAAAAAAGTAAAAAGTGCTTGGCAGCGGCCCTTACCTTTCGTTTTTGTTTTAGTTTTTTGTCTTATTTTTCAGTTTTTTTATTTTATTAATATAATTTTTTTGAGTTTTACCTTTTCTATTGCTTACTGGATCCTCCGATGAGCCACATAAGCTTAAGATATTAGTTAGAAAGTGCCACGTAGGATTTTCAGCCAATCAAATCAGGCTTGGTACGTAGTTAAGTAATCGTTTTTCAAAAACTTTGGTACTTAAGATGGGTGCGTATGGGAATGATGTACAAAAGATGGGTGCGTATGGGAATGATGCGTTACTGTGGGTGGAAGAACTTATCCCGAAAAGCTAATTGTCCAGAAGATGGAACCCAACTCATCTTCCAGGATTTGAGCCGAATAAACGTCTTTGAAGATCATCAACGACGAGGGAAATTGCTATATCCTCTGTTCAAAGTTGAAAATTGACTTTAGACCTAGACATGGTTTTGTCCACCTGTTTGTCTTGCCTTCGAATTGGTAAAAATTACTTCTTCTTTGGCCACTGTGCCATTCAAGTTCCACGTAACTCATGATCATTTTTTCGTCTTACCTTTGTTTTGCGCATGTTTGTCTGTCTCCTTCGAGCCTTATGAACATTTCTCTCAACGTTTCCGTGTTCGTTCCGTGAGACCACTCCCATCGACAGAGATGCCTCTTAAGTTAGTCGTTCGATGAGGTCTAAAACCCTCCAAGAGCTTCACTCTCGATTAGGCAAAAAAAAACATCATAAGTGCCAAATTTTGTGTATGACACTCACTTTAATACCAAAAATTTTCTCCAGCTCACTTAAGTGTCAAATCAAAGAAAAAATGATTAGTGCATAATTGGAGAAATTTTGGCCAAACTGATTACATGGCAAGTTTTTTTTAAAACTAGTCCACATGGACATCTAAACTTAAAAATGAGCTAAAAATTTTCTAAAAGATTAAATTACATTTACAAAATAAACTAAAAAAATAAAAAATTGAAAAAATTCTAAACAAAAAAAGTAAAAAGGGCTTGGCAGTGGCCCTTACCTTTCCTTTTTGTTTTAGTTTTGTTCCTTATTTTTCATTTTTTTATTTTTTTAATATAATTTTTTAAGTTTTAGCTTTTTTATTGCTGAATTAATCCTTTGACGAGCCATGTAGGTTTAAGATATTAGTCAAAAAATGCCATTTAGGATTTTCGCCCAAACAGATCGAAGTTGGCACTTACTCAAGTAATCTTTTTTTAAAAAAGTTGATAATTAAGTGAGCTGAAAAAATTGGCATCAAAGTGAGTTACGTACATAAATTTTGGTACTCCCATCTTTTTCCTCCCAACCGTGTTCAAGGTTCTGAAACCTTTGGAACCAATGAGTATAGGATAGATTATAGGGCATGGAGTTATGCAAATAGCTTGGACAATGTATCTTTGTAGAAAAATAAAGAGTACCATTTAAAATTAAATAGATATTTATTGAAAAAAGGGGATGTGAGGGGGCTAGGAAACATGGAAAGGGGGTTGGGCATGGTCCGGATAGCTTAGAGCGTCCATGGCAACACTTCTACACTAGAAATTAACTTTTAGTTATAAGTTAATTTTTCTACTTCTTAAGAGAATTAATTTTTGTTTTTTACTTTTTCAAGTGGCTCCAAAACTCCTTACGCAGTGTAAAAATGCTCCAAAAATAGAAAAATAAAGTTGTGTAACTAACCAGATTTTTTGCTCCGTAAATTGCATTACCAAATGAATGTTTTCTTCGAGAGGCACTTCCGGAGCAGAAATTCTACTCCATAAGTGATGTCATGCGCGCCCTTGTCTACCTAATTATCCATTGTCTCACCTTGATAAAATAAAGAGTACACCATGATAAAATCGCTACGTTGGCCAATTTTGATAGCTACTCTTGCCGGGCGATTAACGGGAGGACTTAATTAGATAAACAAAGATAGCTTGAGGACTTTGACTGCACCAAAGAAAATAGAGACGGCATGATGCGTTAAGATGGGTGGAAGAACTTATTCCCAAAAGCTAGACAAACAAAGATAGCTTGAGGACTTTGATTACACAAAAGAAAATATAAAGGGTATGATGCGTTATAATGGGTGGAAAAACTTATCTCCAAAAGCTAGTTGTCCAGGAGATGGAACCCAACCCACCTTATAGGATTTAGCCGAACAAACATCTTTGAAGATCATTCTTTACCAAAAAAACATCTTTGAAGATCATCAGCAGCAAAGGGAAATTGCTATAGCCTCTGTTCAATGTCGAAAAATGACTATAGACCAAGACATGGTTTTGTCCACCTCGTTGTCCAGCCTACGAATTTGTAAAAATTACTTCTTCTCTGACCACCATGCCATTCAAGTTCTGCGTAACTGATGACCATTTTTTTCGTCTTACCTTTGTTTTGCGCTTGTTTGTCTGAATTAGTCTCCTTCGAGCCTTATGAGCATTTCTCTCAACGTTTCCGTGTTCGTTCCGTGAGACCCACTCCTACTAGATAGACATGTGTCTTAAATTAGCCGTTGGACATGCATCTTAAACCCTCCAAGAGCTTTACTCCCGACTAGGCAAAACAACAATAGAAGTGTCAAAATTTAGGTACGGCGCTCATTTTAGTGCCAAAGTTTTTCGCCGGCTCACTTAAGTGCCAAATCATAGAAAATTTTATTAGTGCCAAATTGGAGAAATTCTAGCCAAACCGATTACGTGACATTTATTATTAAATTTCTAATATTACGTGGCAATTTTTTTTTAAAATCAGTCCACGTGGACTTCTAAACTTGAAAATAAGCTAAAATTTTTCTAAAAGATTAAATTACATCTACTATATAAACTAAAAAACTAAAAAATTGAAAATATTCTTTAAAAAAAAGGTAATAAGGGTTGGCGGCGGCCCTTACCTTTACTTTTTGTTTGAGTTTTTTATTTTTTTAATATAATTTTTTAAATTTTAGCATTTCATTTCTAATTGGATCCTCCGACGAGCCACACAAGCTTGAGATATTAGGTAAAAAAATGTCACGTAGGATTTTCGACCAAACATATCAAAGTTGGTACGAACTTAAGTAATCATTTTTTTCAAAAAAGTGGTACTTAAGTGAGCTGAAAAAAAAATTGGGATCAAAGCGAGTTATATACATAAATTTTGTCAGTCTTGCCTATTTTCCCTCCCAACTGTGTTTAGGGTTCTAAACCTTTGGAACCAGTGAGTTTAGGATGGATTCTGGGGCATGGAGTTATGCATATAGCTTGCACAATGTATCTTTGTAGATAAATAAAGAGTACCATTTAAAATTGAATAGATATTGTATTGAAAAAAAGGGATGTGAGGGGCGAAGGAAGCATGTAAAGGGGGTTGGGGAAGGTCTGAAAAGCATAGGGCGCCTATGGCAACACTCCTGCACTAAAAATTAACTTTTGGTTATAAGTTAATTTTTCTACTTCTAGAGAAAAATATTTTTTTTTACTTCTTCAAGTGGCTTCAAAGCTACTTCGAAGGAAAAAATGCTCCAAAAATTGCAAAATGAAGTTGTGAAACCAAACGGATTTTTTGCTCCGAAATTGCATTACCAAATAAATTTTTGCACCAGAGAGCACTTCCGGAGTAGAAATTCCACTCCGTAAGTGTTGTCATGCGTGCCCTCATCTACTTACTTATCCATAAGAGTACCATTTAAGTCTCACCGTGGTAAAATCGCCACGTCGGCCAATTTTGATAGCTACTCTCGGGGGGCAATTAGCAAGAGGACTTAATTAGATAAATAAAGATAGCTTGAGGACTTTGATTACACCAAAGAAAATATACAGGGCATGATGCGTTACAATGGGTGGAAGAACTTATTCCCAAAAGCTAGACAAACAAAGATAGCTTGAGGACTTGAATTACACAAACGAAAATATAAAGGACATGATGCGTTACAATGAGTGGAAGAACTTATCCCCCAAAAGCTAGTTGTCTAGGAGATGGAACCCAACCCATCTTTCAGCATTTGAGCCGATTAAACATCTTTGAAGATCATCAACGGCGAAGGAAATTGCTATGTTCTCTATTCAAAGTCGAAAAATGACTTAGGCGAGAAATGGTTTTGTCCACCTCTTTGTCCTTCCTTCCAATTCGTAAAAATCACTTCTTCTTTGAGCACCGTGCTATTCAAGTTCTACATAACTGATGACCATTTTTTCATCTTACTTTTGTTTTACGCATGTTCGTCTGAATTAGTCTCCTTGAACCTTAGAGCATTTTTCTCAACGTTTCCGTGTTCGCCGTGAGACCCACTCCTATGGAAAGAGATGCGTCTTAAATTAATTAGTCATTCGATATGGGCGGATCGCGCTTTGTAATTGCGTGGCACCTTAATTCGCTCAGGCGCGTATCGAGTTCAAACACTTAAGTCGTTAATCTTTATATCCGCGTTGCTGAGAACGTGGGAAGCGGTGTAAGTGAAGATCACGGTACGAAAGGTGACATGGCAAATTTCGCATGGCCAAGTTATTGGATAATGTTTCTTGATCAAAAGAAAATAGTTAGAATGACTACATTGAATCAATCCAAAAGGAGTAGGTAAGGAGTAGGTGGAATAAACTGAAAAAATCTGGAGAATAAGACTCTATTTATTTCAAGAAAATAGAATGATTTAGAAAATATTTTCTTAAAAGCGATCGCATGTATCATTTAAAATAATTAATCAATAAGAAATGTTTTGGTCACCAATAATAATTCATGTCTAAAACACTTTCGTAAACGTTGAATTTTTTTTTTTTCATCGTTCATTTTTTGCAATGGATAAAAGCAATCTTTCTTAAAAATTATTTTTCAAATCATTCATTTTGCACCGGGTAAATGCAAGTTAAAAAATCCACATCATGTCTAGATGTATATCAAAATCCTAACATCCATTATAGTCAACTTTTACTACTTTTGCTCCGTTTGTTTCACGGGAAAATCAACAATTTTGAAAAGATTTTCCTGATTTTGATCATTCATATCTCCTAGGGAAAGCGATAAGGTAAAAAATTCTTACTAAAACCAAAAAAAATACTGTTAATAATGGAGATATTTTTCATTGACTCGTTATTATAAGCAATAATACTTATAAAAGTTAGGAAAATAGTTTTCAAATTTTGTTGATTTTCCGCGAAATTGTCTTCCTTGACGACCAATTCAAATCCCCCTCTTCTTCTTCCCTTCTTTGTAACCAGTGAAGTCGCTGGTTCTGCATTACCGTGGTGGTCAAAAGTTCAAAAATTCCCCGGCCCGTTCAACAGCTTCGATCAACATAAGAAGAGATCGAAGGAACTGCCGGTAGTTCGACAATGGCGCAGTATAAATACCTCAGACGCACTCTCTTCATCGTTCACACCCATAGGCAAGCAAGTTGCAAGTCGCAACGAAGGAAAGCACGAGAGAGTCTGCAGATTCATACAAGCTGGCTGAGGATGAAGAAGAAGATCCTAACTTCTAAAGTAACAGCTGGTGTGATGGTTTTGCTCTTCTTGATGGGAAACATCAATGCGCCCGAGCGAGGCATGCCGGGCTATAATTGAGCTCCGCGAAGGAGAGCGGGCTTGTAACGAGGAGCCGAGTCGAATTGTTCTCTAGACCCCGCAAAAGGGTACGCCCACGTGTCCTACCCGCCGCGCCTACACTCCCGAGAGCAGCAATCGCCGGCACCAAGGCCTTTGCGGGCCGGTTAGCCATGGGCGTGCCTTCGGGTCGTTATGCGATTGAATCCCTCGATTCGAGTCACCGCCGATCATAAGTAGTAGGTGGTCCATGTGAAGGATGAGGAAAAGTGTCAAAAAAGTCTTAAACTTATTGTATTAGTACCAATTCAGTTTTAAATCTTTTTTTGGTGCCAATTCAGTTTTAAACCTTTTGCATTGATGCCAATTCGGTCCTAAACCTTTTATTGGTGTCAATTCAATTCTAAACATTTTGTATTTGTGCCAATTCAATCCTAAATTGTTTGTATTTATGCAAATTGAGTTAATTCGATCGATTTTGATTGGGAATTGCTAATGTGGACGTCGATTGTCCTACATGGCACGGCCGGGCGCTTAACGTTGAGATTTTTTTTAAATATATTTTTATATTTTAAATAATTTTTAAAATATTTTTAAAAATGCTTAAAAAAATATTTAAAATACTATAATGATATTAAAAATATATCCAAGTCGGCCAACTAGCTATGTAGGACAACCGATATACGACAATCGAATTCCCGGCCAAAATCGGCCGAATTAACTCAATTTGCATAAATATAAACAATTTACGAATGAATTGGTACCAATGGAAAAGGTTTAGAACTAAATTAAGACCAATAAAAGGTTGAGGACCGAATTGGCACAAATCAAAAGATTTATGATCAAAAAAAAGATTTAGGACTGATTTGGTACTAATGCAATAGGTTTATAACTTTTTTGACACTTATCCCTAAAGGATGCTATAGAAGGAAATTGAGCAGTTTGTAAGTGGAAAGATCGAAAGGAACCGACGATACCCAATTTTTTTAATAGAGGACAAATGAATTAATCTTTTTATTCTTTTTTTTAAAAGTAAATTGGGATGGTTAATTTCCATCTGCTGTAGAATGCATAACTTGGGGAAACATGTTTAATTTGTTGGATTTAACCTTCCAAGCCCAACAAAGTTGTTACCGATTTTTCATAAGTGCAAAAGGCGGGAAGCTGGCATACCCGATTTCAGTAGCAATTTTGTTTTTCATCGTTTTTTTCAATTTGGGATTGATGGGAAAAAAACCCGAACCGTTAAAATGATACCAAATCGAATGTTGCTTCAAGTGCATTTTACCAAGGGAGCTTCACCGGAGAAAATCGATGGCACAACAACTTTTTTAACGGTTCCTAAATGACTCAACGTTTTTTTTTTCGCATGGCTTACAATTTGTCCTATTTCAGGGACGCATTTGAAATTTATATAATTAATAGATGACTAGATTGCAAATTACTTCCCAATCCCTCCGTCCCGAGAAGAGAAACGCCAGATCCCGAGTCCCCTCCGACGACACTTTCACAGTTTTTCTTGTCCATCTCCTCCGTGCGCTCAAAGAGCTTCCCACCGGCACCAAGTGCGTCGAGTCGAGATTCAGAGGCTGGGCGCGCGCCCGAACCGATCGCTTTCCGCGCCTCGTTTCGCCGTGATCTCCGTGCGTTCGCCCTCGCCGCTGCCGCCCATGGCTCAGCCGTTCGTGAAGAAGGACGATGATGACGAAGAAGGTACGCTTCTGGCGTCTTCTCGCTTTTTTCTTCCATTCGGATTCGTCCATCTCTGCTTGTATATCTGCTTGTGGGATGCTGATGCCATCCATGAGTTTCTAGATCCGTTGTTTTAGTCCGGGTTTAGGTCTATGATTGGAGGAGCTATGGTTTTTTTTTTTCGACTTGATTTGGTTTTCGCATTCGCTCGATCCGAGTGGCTTTCCGTGTTGTTTCGTATTATGGTCGGAGACAATCGAGAATGTAGCTCCAACGAGTAATGGGGATGTTGAATTGCGCGAATCTACTTGGTCTCGATGGACGTGATCTGGGTTTTCTCTGTTCAGTGTCACTGTTTAATGTTCATCGGCTACTGATAATTGCAGACTTGCTGGTTCTTATTGTGGGAAATTTGGTGTGATACACCTCCGTTCGTGTGGGTCTTTTATCTCGTCTGATCTTGTTATTGGCATGTTATACAGCTGAATACTCTCCTTTTCTCGGGATCGAGAAGGGGGCAGTCCTTCAGGAGGCTAGAGTTTTCAACGACCCTCAGCTTGATCCTAGGCGATGCTCTCAGGTCTCACTTCGTATTATTTGATTGGGAAGCTACATTCTGCATGAAGTTCTTTCATTGACTACCGAGTTTTCTGGTGGTGTTCGCGCGATTGCAGGTCATCACAAAGCTTCTCTATCTGCTGAATCAGGGGGAAACATTCACCAAGGTCAAATTCTTTTGCTGATTATAATGCTGTTACTTACTATTTCTTTTAAATGTTCCAAATCGTTACCCCTTATACTTCATTGGCCTTTACGCACAAGATCATGGAGAATTTGACTAAATGTGTCTCCTTTTGAGTTCTATATGTGACTGGATCTCCATTCAATCATGCAGATAGAAGCAACAGAAGTCTTTTTTGCTGTGACCAAACTCTTCCAATCCAGAGATATAGGATTAAGGAGAATGGTTTATTTGATGATAAAGGAGCTCTCTCCTTCTGCAGATGAGGTTGTATGCTGTATTGGAATATTTTAATGCCGACACCCTCTATATGAATTATCCTTGGTTTTATTTAGCAAATTCTGACTTGCGAAATTTTCTTTGCTTTTCTAGGTGATTATTGTGACAAGCTCCCTAATGAAGGATATGAATAGCAAGACTGACATGTATCGTGCCAATGCAATTCGAGTTTTATGTCGGATCACAGATGGAACCCTCCTCACGCAAATTGAACGCTACCTGAAACAAGCTATTGTTGACAAGAATCCAGTGGTTGCTAGTGCAGCCTTAGTTAGCGGGATCCATATACTTCAGGTTCATTTGAATGCTTGCTGCTGATGCTTGCTAGTTCCTTCTTTATGTCAAAATTTGCCTCTTTATATTTGTTGCATGTCCACAGACAAACCCAGAGATTGTAAAAAGGTGGAGCAATGAGGTTCAGGAAGCTGTGCAATCGAGAGCAGCCCTTGTACAGTTTCATGCACTCGCCTTACTCCATCAGGTTGGTTAAAGTGCTGTTGGTCTAGATGATTGGACTTACCTTTAACAATTTAAAAACTGCAGTCTTACATCCTAGTATTATTTCAGCCGCGTGGCTATTTACCTTTCTATCGATGATTTCAGACTTGACCATGTCTTATATGTGTCACATTTATGGATCCCGAGTGGAAGGCTAATGTCATAGCAATAATATGATTACGTGAATAGATCCTTTTGTTGACTTTGTAGAAAATTTGTGCCTTTAGGAGTAAGATGAACTTTTAGCTTCTGGGATTTGCATTCAGGAAGGGAAGCCTTATTTTCCGAAATAGATACTAGCTAGTGGATTTTTAAGTGTTTTTGCTGTTCTTGCTGTGTCCTCTACTTCTTTTACCTTAAGGAATTGCTTGCGTGTCAAATGTTCTTTCCTGTTATCATTTTGGACTAATTTAAGTTCATAAGTAGCCTCATGGGAGGAAACCTATCACTTTTGGTTGTGAAAAGTCTACACAGAGAGGAGGAAGGAAATAAGTGGCTCAAGATTTAGTCTTGCGGTTGAGGTGTCAATGGCTCTAGATGAAAATGCATTGTTGACGTGAGACAGGAAGGATGCAGATATTTTATATTTCCTCTTTTATCATGGTGGGTAAATTTAAATACTTAGTCTTTCATTTTCTTCAATACCTAGAACATATTAAATGTAAAAGTTCAGTCTATTCTGTAAACTGGCTGATTCACGTTGTGTCATGACCCATCGCCTTTCTTTTCTTTTGATGTCCTTTCCTTTTCTAAAAATAAACCTGAATTTGTCTTCTGCATTGACTGGTCATAATCTAGCGCTTTTTTTTTTGTGCTGCTGGACGTACTGTGTCTCGTATTATGCTATTTTTTCCCTTTTCGCTGTGGAAAGAGGCACTCCTTTTTGGCCAAAAAGAAAGAGGAGCCTCTGATTATACTCTTAATGTATACAATGCCACACAATAATGAGACTGTTCTTTTTTCTGTATGCTTAAATTGTACTTGGATTACTTATTACCTTAAAGGTGCTGACATCACATCCAATTCAAAACATGCAGATTCGGCAAAATGATAGACTTGCTGTAAGCAAGCTTGTAACAAGCTTGACTAGGGGGTCTGTTCGATCACCTTTGGCCCAGTGCCTTTTAATACGCTATACTAGTCAGGTACTTGTAACTACTTAGGTGGAAGGAGTCCTTTTCAATATGGCATGACTAATTTGCCATGACATTATCGTTTATTAAACAACATATGCAGGTTATCCATGAATCAGCCAGTAATTCACAAACTGGTGAAAGACCATTTTTTGATTATCTGGAAAGCTGTCTGCGGCACAAGGCTGAAATGGTGATTCTTGAGGCTGCGAGAGCTATCACCGAGCTTAATGGAGTGACAAGCAGGGAATTGACTCCAGCAATAACTGTTCTCCAGCTCTTTTTAAGTTCTTCCAAACCAGTGCTAAGATTTGCAGCCATCCGCACTTTGAATAAGGTTAGTTCTTGCCACCCTACTCCTCCCTAGATTTTCTGTCAATTCTTTTTTAAAACCTTTTTATGTGTAAAATGCTAATCAAAATATCAATCCATCATCTGAAATGGGTGTGCAGTTTCATCATCACTTTCAGTCTGCATTTATGGTTACTTATGTCTTGCTTCATAAGTTGTATGTGTGTATGTGTACGTATGAATATATAGGTGCTCAGGCACCATGTATTTGAAGAACAGAGCGGCTTGTTTTAGTCTTTGTACTGTATTTGGAGCCCCAGGAGGATAAATAAACAAAGCAACTGGTTGTAGATAGTTGTACCTTATTTCTCACCCCAGGAATTGTAAGACGAAAGTTTTCAGATGATGTGTATGTGGACTTTTGTCCAGAATTGAGTTGTGTTCAGGCTCGGTAAGGATGTTCGGAGCAGCTACCGGTTTTGGTACTAGAACTGAACTAGTGGTGGAATGAGGAGCTCTTCTCTTGAAACTATCACGGGAGTCGGAATAAGACCTCTCAAGTCTAGATTTCCGCATGTTTTGCGTCCTGTTTGCAGTGTTGAATATAGTCGAATTCTTTCGTCAGAATTTGACCCAGGCCAAGGATTCCACAAGGCCTCAAAAAAGACTTTGTTTGCGGGACAACCAACCAATATTTTACATTAACATTCCTGCAGTTACGGTTCTATTTCGAGTAATTTTTCAAGAATATTCTATAACAGGTTGCAATGACACATCCAATGGCCGTCACTAATTGCAATATAGATATGGAGAGTCTTATTTCTGACCAGAACAGAAGCGTTGCCACACTTGCCATCACCACTCTCCTGAAGACCGGAAATGAATCAAGTGTTGATCGTCTGATGAAGCAGATTACCAATTTTATGTCAGATATTGCTGATGAGTTTAAAATTGTAGTGGTGGAAGCCATAAGGTCATTATGTTTGAAGTTTCCTCTGAAATACAGATCCCTGTGAGTTGGCCCCCTTCCATTTCCTTTTTAATACAAGAATTATGTAATATAATGTGTTTATTCTCTAAAGTAGCTGCTATTGGATCTGCTTTTTTGGTTTTTGTCAGGATGAACTTCCTTAGCAACATTCTTAGGGAAGAAGGTGGATTCGAGTATAAAAAGGCAATTATAGATTCAATTGTGATCCTCATCAGGGATATACCTGAAGCAAAAGAAAGTGGGTTGCTTCATCTGTGCGAGTTTATTGAAGATTGTGAATTTACTTATTTGTCAATACAGGTGGGTTCTTAAGTTACCATTATGTTTGAAGAGTTCCTGTTTTGTTAAATACCAACTTATACATGTGTGGTTGCATTTTCATTGTTAGATTCTCCATTTTCTGGGGATCGAAGGGCCAAAAACCTCAGATCCTAGTAAGTACATACGGTACATATACAATCGGGTACATCTTGAGAATGCTACTGTTCGGGCCAGCGCTGTAAGCACCATGGCCAAGTTCGGTGCCAAGGTCGAATCATTGAAGGTGCACCGAGAGTTTCTTTTCTCTTCTGCTATTTAGCAAATGTTGTATTCTCCTTTCAACAGTTCTTTCTGATCTGATTAATACTGGATTAATCACTGACGACTTCCTTGCAGCCCCGTATCTTCGTTCTTCTACGGCGCTGTCTCTTTGACAGTGATGACGAGGTTAGTTGTCCGGGCATACATCATGTTATTATATGCTTTTAGCTTTGCAAATTTTGCTTCATGCAATTTAGATACTCAATTTTTGTTTCAATAGAAGCCTTCACGTCTTGTATTGACTTAGTTTATGCCGCTTGCAGGTTCGTGACAGAGCAACTCTTTACCTCAACACACTTGGGGGTCGTGGTTCAGAAGTTGAAACTGATGAAAACATGAATGAGTTTCTCTTCGGGTCACTGGAAGTTCCCCTCGTCAACCTGGAGACAAGTTTGAAAAATTATGTCAGTCTTCTCTGACCCCTCTCTACTTGTCTAATGACCTTTGACTTTGACCTTACATGTCCATTTCCAATATAGGAGCCTTCAGATGAGTCCTTTGACATAAACTCTGTTCCCAAGGAGATCAAGTCTCAGCCACTTGCAGAGAAGAAAGCCCCTGGAAAGAAGCCTGCTACTGGTCTGGCTGCTCCTCCAAGTGGCCCTGCAACAACTGTTGATGCATATGAGAGACTTCTTTCTTCAATTGCTGAGTTTTCCAGCTTTGGGAAGCTTTTTAAGGTTCTGTAGCTATATGTTTGTTTCAGGAATGCTTATTTCATATTTTGTTGGTACTTAAAAGGGTTTTCTTTTCTTGGCAGTCATCTGCACCAGTTGAGTTGACTGAAGCTGGAACAGAATATGCAGTTAATGTCGTGAAACACATTTTTGATAGGCATGTCGTGTTTCAGTACAACTGCACCAATACAATTCCGGAGTTGTTACTGGAAAATGTAATGTTTTCTTCAAAACTGCCATGCCATAGCGTGCTTTGACACATTTCCTGAGACTTTCAGTTATAGCTTCTGAATTTGCTTCTAGGTTGCTGTTATAGTGGATTCCTCAGATGCAGAGGAGTTTTCTGAAGTTGCATCCAAACCTCTACCGTCTCTTCCTTATGATTCACCTGGGCAGACCTTTGTGGCATTTGAAAAGCCTGACGGTGTGACTGCTATTGGAAAATTCTCCAATATTTTGAAGTTCATTGTTAAAGAGGTATAAGTTGGCTTTACTTAAGTCATTTCCTCATTATTGTCCAGCTTATAGTTCAGAGAAGAATGCCTTGCCATCTTCAAGACCATGTTTAATGTGATATGACTAAAGATTGTTTGAAGAATGGCTTGTCTTTTATTAACTGGTTTGTTCTAATATCATCCGTTGTCATTGTCAGATAATGTAGATCCTCTCACTAATTGCCTCAACATGTGAAAACATTTGGTATGGTAGAAGCACACGTGCTACTCTATGGTCACATTCTGCTGTGGGATTGAGTGCCCATTCTCTACCGACAACTTGTAATTTAAAAAAAAAACCCAATCAATCTTAATGCTATTACTCTGATTTTTTTGGGTAAAATCTCATGATTAACTTGCATAAAGAGGAGAGAATGCAACCAACAGACCAATTCTATATTTTTTGAGTTTTGAATTACTTCATTGTTTCATATTTTACCTCCCTACAGGTTGATTCATCCACTGGCGAAGCAGAGGAAGATGGCGTTGAAGATGAGTATCAGCTTGAGGACCTTGAGGTTGTTGCAGCAGATTACATTCTGAAAGTTGGAGTATCCAATTTCAGAAATGCATGGGAAAGCATGGGCGCAGATTATGAGCGGGTTGATGAATATGGCCTTGGCCCTAGGGAGAACTTAACAGAAGCTGTGAATGCAGTCATCAACCTTCTTGGCATGCAGCCCTGTGAGGTATTCTTTTGTTGGAAGTACCTTTTTTGTGACTTGATGTTGGTTTAGAACATACACGCTAGAAATGCTGTGAACCTATCTAATGTATCAATTGGACAACTCCTGTCTGGGACTGTAATACGTGCCTTGGGCTTTCTGACATAGTAATCCTTTCTACTGAATCTCTATTGACCTGTCTAAATGCAAATGAACAAATTCATGACGGCATGCTTTTGCCTATGAATCACCTATAAAGGTTTGAGGCATGATAAAGACAGATATTGCACAAGCTCTTTCTACCTCTTCACTTGCCCTGAAGTCCATGGAACAAGTGAATGAACTTACGCGTTTTTTTAATAGTAATGGAAATTATGCCGACTGTGTTGGACCTATCCTTTCTGTACAATTGGGTGTTCGTTTTTAGACAAACCTTGAACTAAAGGTGTTAAAGTTGGATGAATAAAAGACATTGAGACTGATAAGAAAACGATGACATTGAGAAATGGGAGGATGCAGGGGATTTTCCTTTCTCCAACTCAATGCAGATTGGCAAATACATTTTTTCATTCTGTTAGATGTTTTCACTCATGATTTGATATCGTCGTGTGAAGTGAGTTTGTTTTATGTCTTTAGGGAACAGAAGTGGTTCCAAGTAATTCCAGGTCCCACAGCTGCCTATTATCTGGTGTATATATTGGGAACGTGAAGGTCCTGGTGCGTTTGTCATTTGGAATCGATGGTCAGAGAGATGTTGCGATGAAGTTAGCCGTGCGCTCCGAGGATGAAAGCGTCAGTGATGCCATACACGAGATCGTGGCGAGCGGTTGATTTGCATAATCAATTTTTCTACTCTTTTGTCATTAGAAAGGAGAGTTGAAGTGGAATTTTGCAGAAGGGACCGGAACTTCTCGGCATAGGGGGTGGGCGGACATTGATTCATGCGACTCCGATTCATTCTCTAAGTAGATATGATTCAAAGTGAAAATAGGGAGCAAAAGAAGATTCTTTGATTTTCTTGCCGATTTAGCTTAGTCGAGCCAGCATGCCTCAGTGATCCCGCTCATATACGATGAACATGGCGGCACTTCGCTATATATTGGCATTGTGAACTGTCTAATAATTGTTTCGATCATGCATCTCTTTCTCCCTTTCCTTTTCGATTCGAGCTGGTCAAAGAGCAGCAATGGAATAAAGTAGCAATCAGACGTGACTATTTTGTACCATCACTGTTTCTGTTTGATATGCTGAGACAAACATGATTTCTTGGAAATTTGGTTTGTTTTTTCAGACCTAGCGGCGTGGGAATTCTGTCGTTAATTTTGATGTCGACGGGAAATTTCCTGTCGACGAGGCAACAGGTTTCAAAGGAATGACTAACACAAAGCCATTACCTTAATCGGCAAATGTATGTGCAAAAAAATATAACGGAAAAAAAAAATCGAAAAAGCTTCCGTTGCCGGGAATCGAACCCGGGTCTCCTGGGTGAAAGCCAGATATCCTAACCGCTGGACGACAACGGATTCCGTGGCAGCCTTACGATAAAAATATAGTTTAATTCCTATCTTTAAAGTACTTCTTTCCTTTCTCTGCTTTTATAATTAAGAACTGCTTTTGAAATTTCACCAACATATAGAAGCAAAATAACGTAAGAGTTGCTAAAAACTTATTTACGATATCGGAGGACTTCGTAGAAGATGTGTATCGTGGCTCTTACTTCCCCTATTTTTCGTCAGAATGGATTTTTCTCAACTCGACAACCTGCAAACCCCAACAAAAAAGTGTGCTTCCTTTCATCTAATCCGTGAATTATCATTTTGATGATTTGACAAGAAACGGTCTCGTAAAACGAAATTCTTGCATATTAAAAGGTAAGACTCATTTGTTAAGGGAAATAAGGGATAAAAAACAACAGGGTCGGACATTAAATAACCCGATTGATGATCCTAATCGTATTGAGCCGAATAAGAGCAAATGCCGAACCCGACCCGATCCCCCTGCTCGCATGTTCCCGGTTTTCCCCTATCAGGATAAGAAATCCCGTCGTCCCGTTCATCATCCCCTTTTTCCACTTCCAAAAGCTTAATTTTGTTCTTCGTCCTTCCGGTTCAGAAGCTGGGTCTGTAAAGAACGAAACCTCGTGCCGTCCTTTCCCAAATCCCATCCTCTCGTTCATTCACATGTACATGTATTTACTTCATTAATCATCTCGGCATAACGAAAGAAAAAAAAAACAATTAGAGTATGGTCTCATCCGGTATGGGAAAATATCGCAATTTTAATCAGTAATCAATCGGATCGGAAAAAACAAAGTGATCATTTGGATCGAAATCAATGCCCGAAAATCACGTAGTTAACTGAAGATCTTGGAAAGAAGGTTACATGGCATAATATGAAGACTTATTTCAACCTAAAACCTTAGGGATTATTTCTCCCATACTCTTTTAACTTATGAGAAATGTAAAAATGAAAAATCAAAAGATGGCAAAAAAAAAAAAAAGAGGCTAGATAAATATATAAATTACAACTATAATTATAAGAAGGAAGGCTTTACAACTAACATATAGGGACAAGTTCTTCAACTAAACCACCATCCCTTATTCTGCCTCATATATATAACAATCCAACAACAGTTTCTATCACACTTCAGGTGCTCCCACCAGGGTAAACACAGCCATTGTAACCTGCAGCTCAGAAATACAGTTCAAATTAGCAATAAACCACTACTGAGATAAACTCATTCCTCACCCCTCTTGGGTTAATTCTATCTGTTAGGCTATGGCTTGATTCTTAATAGCTTAACCTTTCGGAGGAAACGATGGGTCCAACGCCGTATTAGTATTTACAGAAGCAATCCTCATAACACCGTATTGGATCGGTGTTCATTTACGTGTTTACGGGAATAAGAATGTCCAGATTAAGTGTGAGTACTCATAATAGAGTTATGCTATGGAAGACTTACTGGGGTTGTTCGTTGTGAGCGCTGCCGTTTGAGAGAAATCGCAGTTCCAAGGGTTCTTGCCAGAGGTTTGGTAGTAGAGGTTCATGGCAAAAGCTGCGTGGGACGCTACGGTGTTCGGGTCAAAGCAAGCACCCCCTGGCTGGATCGGACCGCAATCAATGTTTTGGCTGCAAGCATAGTCGAGACCTGCTTGCAATTGAGCGTCGGAAACACCGGATTTGGGCACACACCAGCCCATTCCAGTTGGTTTCGGGGTCGGAGTCACTGGAGCTTTTGGAGAATCCGGGGTCTGAATGACAGGAGAAGCTTTGAGAATGCTTTAGTGTTATTTTCAGATTTTACATCTTCTAAGAGTGGGAGAATTTAATTTTCCTAAATGCATCAACTTATCAAATATAAATACAAGGCAACCATAAATGCATTACTCTTCTAAGCACCCATTAATTACCAAACTGTCCTTAGAAACAATGTACTGTCTGCATAGAGATCCAAAACTTTTGGATTTGATTTATGAAGCTGTCACAGCAACAAGTACATCCTATGAGCCTTGATGAATAATGTGGCTAGTGCATATGATGTCTAGATGAAGTAGGCGACTCCCAATGTTCCTAGTCATAGGATCTTTACTAGGTGGAACTCAACTCTCCCAAATTCTGAGCCAAAATTCATATTGTGAAAGTAAGAAAAACCTACAAATCCTAGGAATTCTTATTCAAAGTACCTCGCAGCGTCAATTGAGCAAAAATCATGTGTGAGAGACAGTAGCTTTGTGCCAGACTAGAACAGAGTAGGTCCTAGATCATATCTGTTTTAGTTTGATTTCGCTGCCTGTTAATCTCCTGAAAGCCTATTGCACCTTTTCGTCTCTGTAACAACGGTCAAGACTCATACTCCTATTATTTCAGACTTTGATTGCAAAGCAATCTGCACACCACACCATTTTTATGTACAATGTTTAATACAGCACGAATCATATATCGTCTAATAAATCCTGCCAAAATGAAGAACCACAATGGCGTAAAGGCACCACAAATTACCTGGCTACTCTTCGAAAGACCAATGTCATATGCCATGGTCAGATCAGGCTTGAACAGTCCGAACGATCGTTCAGAAGCAGGCCCCGGTTTCAAATCCTCGTCATAGAGCGCGAAAATGTACGTATCCACGGACTTGCCAGGCATCAGTGGAGTGCCGACCATCGATCTAAGGTGGGCAATCAAATTGCCGTTATAGGCCTTAGCATTCTCTACACTAGGCCCGACCTCATTGCTGTCGCCGTTGTATGGCCATCCCGTCTCTGCAACCACAATTTCGATGTCCTTGTACCCCAAAGCGTTTAGGGCAGAGTAAACAGCATCAACCTGCAGATTGTGATTTTGCTCATTTATCAAGTGAAATCACATTGTTCTTTAGATAAAAGCACACGGAACATGTCAGCTATAGCTAGTTAATTAAATCTACTCTAACCCCATGGCTACATTTTCACCCACATTATTGAAGGGGTTGGACATTGAGTGGTCCCTGTCTGTCCTAAGGTCCACTCTTGTACATGGCCAAAAGATGCTTGAAGGCTTTTGTCTGAAATTCTTCCTCTGGACAGCCTGTCAGCCCATTATCAATTACAACAAATCGCATCAAGTAACTTTTGAAGGTTCCCATCACGTCACAGCACAAGATGATCACCTTTCAAAAGAAACGAGCTCAGTACAGTGCTGTTACTATTTTATCGATTTGTAGTAGTGCTGGTGCTGGTGCTGGAACCTCATGGGTATATATACCAACAGAACCAGAATCAGATGCTTTTCAACAGGTAAGATGGAAAAGGTTGACGACAAATATGTCTGAGGGGGAGTCTACAGTGACGCATAACCACCATGGACAACCATTTTCAGAAGTTGGAAGGTTCGAGTCATCAGTTCATCTCAGAGCAAACTTTTTCAGCCAGAACACTCTTAACCTCACCATTAAAACGCCCCAGAAAAGGGAAGAGAAATTTAGAGCATCTCTCTTCCCTCCTTTTGCTGCATCTCCTCATCTCGTCACAAGCGGCATCTAAACTACAAGAGAACTGATCAGACAAACTATTATTTCGCGGTTAATGAGTGAAAGATCAATGAGCACCGTAGTACATATAGAAGCAAAACTTTCAGTTCTATGGGACCACATTGCTAGTAGAGAACCCAACCTAAAGGAAGAAGGGGGTGGTTGTGGGCTCACTTTTTTCTAAATCTAGTTTGAGAGAATTCATTCATGGCTCAGTTGAGGCCCACCATTTCTAAAAGATTGACAAAGACTCCACCTGTAGAAAGGAAGTGTCTTAAACAGGCACCATCTATCAGAGAACAAATGAATTCATCATATGCACCAAGCAGATCAAAAGTTCTTAATTAGCTCGCCCGAGCCCGAAGCACATATTGGACGAGCACGGACAGATAATTTACTTATTCAGGTCGAACTCGCCCGCATAGGCTTGCTTGCTTCCGCCAAGGCCGAATCATATACATCAAAACACCACGAAGTAATAAAAATAAAAATAAAAATAAAAATAAAAATAAAAATACAATTCCGCCGCGAATCGTTCGATAAAATTTCAAATTGAACAAGCTCGAATCTTAAACGAGTCAAACTCGGACTCGGACTGGGTTTCAAGCCGTGTGTATGACCGAGTCGAGCTCGAGTATTAAAAATCGTGTGTAACTAGATTCGGCCACACCAACAGGCCATAGCCAGTGGGGGATAAGAGACAGGAAGGAAGAGAACTAGCGCACGGAAAGAATCAAATGTCAATGCATTTGACTGTAAGACGCATACACACAGCACAATTAAAAAGAGACTCGCTAAGAAAGGAAAAAAAAAAAAGTGGTTTCAGTAGAGATGGGCCGAGAACTCTCTCGTCCAGGCCCAGATCCCAGGAAGTAGAAAACAAAGAAGAAAGATGCAGAGACCAAAATCACCTGAGCGTCAAACATGTTCATGTACTTGATCCCGGTCCCCGAGTCGACCCGCCCGGCGTTGGGCTGGAACAGGCAGAACGCCAGCGTCTCGGGCCGCGGGTCGCTCTGGTACGCGAAGAACGGGTACGGGTTGATGGCGAGGGGCGACCCGTTCTCCCGCTGGAAATCCAGCAGGTCCCTCATCCGGCCCTCGAACGACGGGTGGAACCGGCCAGACGATGGCGGGTCGGACTGGCTCAGCAGCGACATGGCGTGCACCGACGACACCAGCACCTTTCCGCCCAGCCCGGCGGCGGTGATGGCCCTCTGCATGTTCTGCATCGCCGGCAGGAGCTGCGACATCAAGCCTTCGTCGTTGGACATCAACACCTGCAATGTGTTCTTTTTAGTCTTTTTCTTGATATCAGCTCCACCGAAAAGAGAAAAAGGAACAGCCTCATCCATCCCATCATTTCACACCCACCAAGAAGCCAGATGAAAAAGCAAAGACCTTTACGCCGTTTCGCTGCATTATTTGCGTCAATTAGGAGATCGTGTTTGAGTTTGTGACGGAACCGAACTTAAGCTATATGAATTTGGAATCAAGACTTCAACCCATTTCAATTCGATTAGCTCTTCTTGAGCCTGTGAATCTTGGAATTGACGGGTTACGCTTTGATTTCCCCTGTTTCAGAAGAAGAGATTGAACCGCCAACAGAGCTGTGGGATTCACCTCATTGCCCACCGTCACGAGGGTGATGTTGCTGGCGGGATAGAACGGGAGGATGTTGGAGCCGACCCACTGGGCGGCCGCGTTGGGATCGGAGGCCAGCGACGGTATGTCGCCGTTGGCCGCCCCGATCACGATCCCGATGCCGGTGCCCGCCAGCGCCTTGATTAACGCCGGGTCGGCGCCGTACAGCCTGACCTTCCCGATCGTCGTCGACTCCAGGAGCTTCGCAGTGGACTCCGGCGGCGGGAGGTTGTCGGCGACCTGCCCGTAGTTCACTCCGACGAAGGACTGCGAACCTGCAGAGAAGAAACAGGGCAAAAAGGAATGATTTCCGTTAGACACATTCTTTCCGCTCCCGCACCCGACTCAATTCCGTCACGACCAGACAACTTCGAGCAGACAAATCGAACGCCACGAGAGAAAAACGAAAGAACCCGCCTCGAACCCTGGAATCCGGACTCGATTGACGAGAAGCTCTGGAACCCATTACTCCCAAGACTCCACTCACTTGACAAATCAGACAAAATTCAGCTCAAAATTTGCAAGTTTCACAACTCAACTAGTGAATAATCTACCCACAGAGAGAGAGAGAGAGAGAGAGAGAAAGAACACTTACAGGCCAAGTGAGAAGCGTGGAGGAGGAGGAGGAGGAGGAGGAGAGAGAGAGACGACGGCTTGGAGAGAGGAGAAGCCATGGATGCTCTGCGGAGCTGAAGAGACGAGCTGGATACGGAGTGAGCGTGCGTGCGTCAAGTGTTTTTGAAAAGCGGTACGCAGACTTCCAGCACGAGGAGAAAATAATTCGGTGAATGACATGGTTTCTTAACTTTAGACACGTGTGCCATAATGTATAATTTATTCAGTAAAATACTTTAATTTTAACTTAATATGCAATATCACTCAAGAACTGTAATTTATTTAGTATGATCCGAACTTTGATACATGATCGATCGATTTTCTAAATTATATGAGATTATTCAATATAGCCTTTTTTATTAACTCAATTTTAGTCACAATATGGAACATTTCGATATAATGGAGAGATTAAATTGATCATGTATCGAAACCGACGACATTAAACGTATATTACAAGTTTCGAGATCACACCAAAAAATTTAAACATTGAGGGAATGACAGTGTATGCCGGAGTAAACTTCACGATCCTTTGTGTAATTTACTTTAAATAATTTACCATGAAAATTGGAATACAAATAATAATAATAATAATAAGTGAAGTGGAGGAAAGTAACGGTAAAAAAAAGGGAGAACGGGTGAGGTGGGGCAGTTTCGGTGTGAAAGGTTTTAATTATAGGAAAATGATGCTTTCATAGCATGGGGTCAAGAGCAGGAGTCTCTCTCTCTCTCTCCCCCTCCGTTGACTTGACGCGGCGGGCGTTGGCGTGACCGTAGGGGTCGTGTCGTGGGGCAGTGTCGTAATTAGAACGGAATCTAGGGGTCCTTTTGTAGGCTGGGCTGGGTTTTCCCTTTACCACCGGCCCCCACGGAATTCTCGAGCTAGTTTCCTAGAAAAGCACCAACTTCTCCCCCAAAGAATTCCCCAATTTCCAATTGAGGTGAAATCCGACGAAAAGGGAAAGGGAACGAAAAGAGAGCTTAACATTTTGAGAAAACCACGTACTGTACATGTCATTACGTATTTATTATGAAATTTCAAAGGGTCTCGCAAAATTCTTAAGTTTACGTCGAAATTAACCCATGAGTTTTCTACATATTATTTAAACTATATATTAAAAAAAACACCATTCGACCTAGGCAGCACACCGGTCCAAAACAGAACCACGGGCGAAATGATAAGATTTTGTGGAAAAAATTATCAAGAAAATCCTAAATCGTTTTTACTTTTTTCAATTCGCTCTAAATATTTTAAATTTATAAATTCAAGTATAAACCTTTTCACATTTTGCTAATTCAGGTTATATTAACCAAAAATCACATGGACATGGTTGTCCTACGTAAGCATCGCCGGTGATGGCGTGAAAATTTTTTATTAACATTTTAATGTTTTATTGAATATTTTTATTTTCTTATTTCCTATTTTCATTTTTTTATTTTTACCTTTTCTCCTTTCTTTCTTCCCAGCCGGCAAGGGCGGCCCTAGCTTGGGGCCAGAGGGAAAAAAGATAGGAGAAAAGGAAAAAAAAAAAAAATAAATAAATAAAAATATTCAAGAAAAAAACTAAAACATTATTAAAAATTATCCCGTCAATACCGGGCATCCTATAGGGACGGTGGCGTCCCACATCAACGATGTTTAACCAATAAGATCGAATTGACAAAAAAATAAAAAAAAAATTAGAACCGAATCGATAAAATTAAAATGTTTAGGACTAACAAAAGCGTAAAATATTTGGGACATTTTCGATAATTTTCTCAAAGATTTTCATGACGTCGATTCCAATGTTCTGCGCCGCGCGCTTTTCTTAAACCCTTTCGAAAACCATGAATTAAAATCGTCCTTTCTTTATTGCGAAGAAGAGGGCTATTTTCGAATTTCAATCTACAAATCAAATCAAGTCATGTTCTTCCGTCTCGAAACACTTTGTCTCGCGCGGGACTTTGAGTGGCGCGTGTGGTTTGTTATTTGTCTGGGGACCATCTTTTAAATGGTTTTAGCGTTGCTCGAGGGTCACATGATGCTTTGCATACGTTGGGTGTGGATTGCGTATGTCTAGAAGGGTAGATGACGATCGGGGTAGGAGCTTGCGTGAATATATGGTCTGGTTTTTAATATTTAGTTTAGGAGAAAAGGTGCCACAAATTGCGAATTTAGGTTCATTGTGATACATTTATTTTAAATTTCTTTTTTTTCTGGCACCAAAAACCTAGACATCGTACGTGTTTGACGTATTTGCTGCAAATTATGGACACTGGAAAGCAAATTATGTTGACAAGGCGCTCACGTGGCCAAGTGAAATAAAAATACTATTTTGACCGAAAATCAACTGACGAAATCTTGACGAAGAGGAGTAAATGTGTACAAGTTTAAAATTTTCAGTGTCACAAGAAAATGTTTAGAGTAAATGTGTCATGGTGAACATAGTTTTTGAAAGTTTTGATGTAAAAAAAAAGATAAAATTGTCCAAAAAATCCTAAATATTTTTTATTTTTGCTAATTCAGTCTTAAATCTTTTAAATTTGTAATTGTGTCAATTTAATATTTTCTACCAGGTTTTGAATGGAAATCGGCGCGTGAACGTTGGTCATTCTACATTCATACCGATATGAACAATTTTTAATAATACTTTAGTAATTCTTTTGACTTTTTTCTATCAATGTTTTTATTTATTTATTTATTTTCTTTTGTGGAGGGCTTGCCATAGGTTTTAAGAATTTTTTGGATTAGATTGATAGATAAAAAGTTTAAGATTGAATTGACGTAATTATAATAGGCCTATAATTGTTTTGGTAATTTCCTCATAAGTAACATGCATACAATCCATCGACGAATGAGGTAACAATCGTTAATAATATCTTAAAGCTCAAGATCCGACTCTCGATTTGACTTTGCCACGTCAAGGCGGACCACCCCATCTCTAAACTTTCTTTCTTTCTTTCTTTCTTCCTAAAAACCCACCTAACTTGCGATGATCAAGATTTGATGTGTCCACGCTACACGATGCTGACTAATTGAATCTTGAATCTACCGACTCTTAAAGTGTGTCATCTGAGGCAAATACGTTGCTTTCCTCTAGAATTTAGCAGATCGTGCGCAGAATTCGCTGACGTGGCATTACTCCATTACCCCAGAAGTTGCGTGCGCGTACTGGTGGACGGTGGAAAAGGCCACACCCTTTTCATTTCTCTTGTACGCGTCGTGGACCTTTTGGGGACGCCTCAAACCGCCCGAGCTTTTGGATGGAGACAACTTTCTTTTATTAGATTTATATTGATGTATATTATACAAATATACATTATATACCCAAAAAATGAATATATATATATATATATGTTAATATGCTAAATTAAGTGGTATGATATAGAGTTTTGATAAGCGAAAAATGAATGATTTGAAAAATATTTTTCCAAAATTGATCGCCAGATCTCTTACAAAAATGAATGAATGAATGAAAATATTATTATTATTATCTAAAAAATTATTAGACATAAATTATTTTTGATAAAAAAAGCATCATTTATTAATTAATTATTTCAAACGATACAAGCTATTACTAAAAAATGTTCTTAAAATAATTCATTTGTCGTGGATTTGCTTGTTTAGATGGCTTGTGTTATCAATTGTCCCCCTCATACACCGTATGTATACTTGCTTGTATCATGAAAATATTTTTCAAATATTAGTACGTCTCGAGTTGACTAAATAGTAATGCTAGCATTTAAAAATTGGAAAATATATCTTCTTTTATTCATGAAATCATCTAATATATGCAAATTATGTTGAGAAAAACATCTAATTGATTTTGAAATTGACAAAATAATTCATGTTTTCTTATATCTAAATTAATGCAATGAAATACTTATTTTACAGATTATCCAAAGGTACAAGTTACACATGATTGAATCCAATAGAAAAGGCTCAAACAATGCTTTGAGAGGCTCGGACGCTATATGGATGAAGCTTATACATTGAGCGGGAGCTCAAACGTTGGAATGAAACTCAAGCTCTAAGAGAGTATTTTATGTGCAACAACTAGAATATCAAGAGATATCTATGAGATGATTTAATTAATATATTACATCATCACAACGGCTAGTAAATCAAGCTGAATCATTCTTGGATATTCTCAATCTTGAAGATCAATTAAGGACTTGAATTAAGGGAGGCAATGATGACTCATCTAATGAAAAAATCTATCTATGAAAATCCAGGATCAAGATTATCTCAAGATTTGATCCGATAGGGATTCTTTCCTTTGTCGACCTTAACGACTACGAGATCCTTTTAATACGGTCTCGTTCAAATGGGAAAGTTTAGATAGTGATCTTTGGACGCCTTGCCACGGGTAATTGGAGGTGGGGAGTATAAAAGGATATCTCAAGGTCAAGAGTGCATGCTCAAGAGTGTACGCATAAGAGAGTAGAATTCTAAATTCCAAGATCAAAAAGGTTTCAAATTATTTACGTACTTTTGATCTAAACATTGTAATACTTAGAAGAGAGCATTCAAGTGTGTAAGTGTTAGGCGGAAAGTCTTTCGACTTAAGAGCTATCCATGAGTTGTAACCTCTAAACTAACCTCTAAGCTATTCACTAGTGGAATCCAACCGATTAGCTGCTAGCGTGAAGAAGTGGACTTAGGCTTGAATAAAGCCGAATCACTATAAACTCTCTTCGCAAATTCTCTATCCCTTAACCTCTCTATTATTCGGTGATAGTAGAATTGTGCACGTCGCCGCATCTAAAGATACCTCGAATCTTGTTTAGCAATCATCTTCTTAACGAAGCTCTAAGCATATCCGTCTGAATTTCTGCATTGATTTCTAAAATCTTTTGAAATCATCTATTCACCCCATCTAGGTGATAATGCTTGGCAATAACAAATTATACGCATGACTTGATATTATGATGATGAGAGGGGTAATTGTTAAATGTTAATCATTTTCACACGTCAAAAATTTGAAAATTTCGGGAACTCGAGGTGTTACATAATGATGCCAAATTTGTAAAATTTGAGGCGCTACACTCAAAATTATTATTATTATTTTGTAAAACTGAGCAAGCGGGTTTTCTTTATCTGTAATAGTGAAATTAGAAAATGAATTGTGAAATTTGCCTTTTCTTTGTGATACCCTTTTGCAAGATTTGGAGGGTTGAACTTTTAGAAAGATTTAAGCCTACACGATAAGCAAATTGGAAAACTTCAATGGGCCCTTCCACTTGCTTTGCATGAATATAGAGCAATCCCTTTCACTCGTGCGGATTTTGAATTAATTTAGTCTCTTCTTATCCATAAAGTTAATGAGATGTCTCGTAACTTCCAAATTGACTATTTATGCGATTTTCTTTTATTTAGGACAATAGATTGAAAGAAATAAGGACATAAGATACGTGGGCCGTAAAATCATTTTTTTTTCGTGAAAATCATATAAAATCCTTTGTACTAAAAAAAAAAGTAAGCGCAATTCTTCATTGATAATGAAATATGTTGTAATGAGGGAAATTGTTTTTTACTAATTACATCACCTGCAATCACCTGAATCTCGAGACGTTCTTCAAGTCATTTGTTAAATTTTATCGAGATAGGTAAATGAACAGCACTTCTCCTCCGCGTACGAGAATTTCATCTCTCACAAACTCAAACGGAAATTCAAGATATAGTGTCGATTGCAAGGTATCGGATAGGGCGCGTTTTCCTTCGATCCGATCGATTGAGGAAAATTTCGCCCGGCGACTCTTCTGATTGATGGGTCACAATGTGTATCCTCCCTGTTGACGTTTACTTACTTGCGGACAATAATAGATGAAATGTATGGTTTTGAAAAAAAACAAAACATAAACAAATTGGAAAAACGACAAAAAAGGTAAACAAAGGTCAAGTGGGCCAGGGCGAGTACATGGGCCGTGGGCCCCCTTTCTATTCACTTTGTGCTCCGCAAAGGGCAATAATGGCATCCTGTCTGCATAAGGAAACAACAAGAAGCCTCCTCTCCCACACGTTCAAACTTCCTTGTGCAGAACAACACATCACATGGCTGTCCTATCACTAACTCTCTCTCTCTCTTGCGTTGGAATTCTTGGACGGGTTAGTCTTGGGGTAAATAGGAATTTGCCCTAAATTTACTGTACGAATGTAAATTCGGCATTGAATTTTTTAGTTTTAATAATATAGTCCTAAATTTTTGTGTGAAATTATTATGTAGCCCTTTTCGATCAATAGCCGAAGGAAATTGCTTGGCGTGACATCCGACTATCCTCAGCCATGGACAACTTTTTTGTGAATTCAACATTGGTATAACTAGTATGAGTGGCGGCAATTGCCCAGAAAGGGCTACATAGGAATTTCGCTCAAAAGTTTATGGCTGCAATGTTAAAATTGAAAAACTTTACCGAATTGACATCCGCGTAATATATTCGGGACTTGGAATGGATATTTTGCCCCGTTATTTTGAGAACCGATATAGCATTAGCAGCTATCATACATGAATTTGGACAACCTCTCGTATTACTTATCGTGAATTGCAAATTACATTAATCTTTCAAGTTAAGGAATGTTATAAGAACTAGCTACATTAAATCAATCATGACCAAAAGCTTATCATTTCCTATCTATGACTCTTGCAATTTTTTTTATCGATCTATTGTTGATATATCTACCAAATATTATGATGAAGCATCCCATTATCATTAGCATCTTGCATTCCTATTTTCTTAGCCCGAAGAACAACAGGGCTCTCATTCCATTCCATTCCATTCTTGTTATTTGAATCAACAAAGAGACCGGAATTCTCTTATATCAATTCCTTCAACCTTCGATTTCCTCATTTCCTTCCATTCCATTGAAGCGAACACAACATAGGTGTACTTGCTCAAGACGACGGCCCGCCTCTCCTCTCCAGTCCCCTCCTAGCCGACAAATTTTACGGGGCTTTGTCGAACTAAAAAGGGAGAATTTCCAGCATTTACAGGTGAAGTATATTAGAGGCAAGACTAGAGATACAAGGTAGGTGTTATGTACACATCAAATTTAATCCCCAGCGTACGTTTTCTTATATGAACTGACGTGCGGTGCAACACAGTGAAACCGCGAGTCCGAGTCCGGCAATATGCATCATCTCCGTCTCGATCTATCTGGATGAATGTCCCCACTCGATGGAAGCAAATCTTTCTCTTGAGCCAGCAGGTGTTCCCGCAATCGTGTGGAGATAATTCAATCGACGGAGATTTTGAATCCTAATCGAGATCAGCCAAGGTAAGAGCTTATCAGACAGCAAAGTTCTGCTATAATGTACTTGAGTCGCCACTCCTGTGGAAGTGCAGTCCACCTTGGGGGGGAGAGTCACCTTTATTAGGAAAGGCACACTTTACCCAACGGAATCAGATTCACCGTCAACTTCCTCATACTATTCTCCCATAAAGTGTTTCTCCTTGAGTTGTTACTGGTTAAGATGCCGCAGAAAGTTTAAATCCCAAACAGACATCAGGAGACAAGATGCAAGATTCTGAGGCTTTCACAAGCCAATATTGCACCTGAGGAACATGTGCATTATGTATTCAATGTAGGAAATTGGTGACGGGCAATCGAAACTAGGTAAAATGACTCGGTAACGGAACAGTATGGTCGGCAGTAAGCGATAAGAACTTACGGCTGTTGACGCCTAAATTTTGACTAATATATTTTTTTGCATAAAAATTAGAACTAATTTTAGTTCTAAACAAAAATCATCTCACATATTCATTTAGCATTGGCATATAATTTGAGCTTAATTTAACAAGGTCCTGGACTAGGCATGGGATGGAAAAATGCACCAAGAAGATTTGGGCTTGAAAGAAATATTTTCTCGGGGACGATTGCAAATACTCAAAACTTGGGAGATATTGCAAATACTTAAAACTTCAGGGACAGATTGCAAATACCAAAAGAAGATGGAGAAAGGAAGATGGTGAAGAGAAGATAATGAAAGGAAGATGAAGAAGAGAAGATGAAAATAGAAGATGAAGAAAGGAAGATGGTGAAGAGAAGATAATGAAAGGAAGATGAAGAAGAGAAGATGAAAATAGAAGATGAAGAAAGGAAGATGAAGATGAAGAAGAGAAGATGAAAATGGAAGATGGAGAAATGAAGGTGAAGAAGAGAAGATGAAGATAGAAAAGAAGATGAAAATGGAAGGTGGAGAATTGAAGATGAAGATGAAGAAAAGAGGATGAAAATGGAAGGTGAGGAAATGAAGATGAAGAATGAAGGATGAAGAACTTTGCCTATAAAAGAAGAAGAGTTCTTGAAGAGAGGGGGTGTGGAAGAGAATTGAGGAGTTTTTTTTGGAGTGAAAGAGAATTGAAAGAAGTTTTTTTTAGGGGAGAGAGTAGAAGAGAATTGAGAGAGAGTTTTGGGGAGTGGAAGAGAATTGAATGAGTTTTTGGAGGAGGAGAATAGAGAGCTCTTGAGAAAAAATTTGAAAAGAGTTTTGAGAGGGTATGAGGAGTTATGAAGCCCGATACTACTATTGCCAATTTTTGCACCGATCAACACAAGCTCTTGGTCCATCCCGATCGTTCAAGCTCGCCGCAACAAAAGAAAGTTAAGTGATTCCCTAACTTTCTTTAATTTCGAATACAAATTAGCCTAGATTTTCTACACTGATTTTTCTCTATGTTTTTATGTTAAATAACAATGCATATCAACGATGAGACATCAATAGTATGAGAATAGAAGGAGAGCAAAAGGAAAAAATATCAACGCCCGTAATTGCGATCTCATGAAATTCTAGTGATATGATAAAGAAGCGTGAAGGAGAGATAGGACCAAGAGATTTCTCGGTCTAACGAGTCACCAAATCGGTCCAATGGTCAAGATAAGCCCGAAGCACGAGTTTGGTGCACGAGTTCAAATTGGGGAGTAACCTTGAACCTATTTCATCCCAATTTCATGTAATTTCTTTATTTCAAAAAATGTCAATGGGAAGAAAAATCCAAAAAAATTGATTCTTTGATCTTCAAGTAGAATTCATCAAATTTGTCAAATCCATTATTTGTTTCATGAATTTTAAAGGTACCGAAAGGGCATTAGTTGTAATTAATGTAACCAAGTCCCCGGACTCTTAATCTCCGGTTCGCAAAAATAAGATAGTTTTCTCCCGCTATTTTATTTAGGTTTCTAATCGACCTACCGAAAATGATTAGTGGCGACTCCAAATTCAAATCACATTGCATGTTAATCATTCGAACCTTAAGTTGCAATTTGGTATGGACCTGGGAGAGTCCGAGTTAGGTTAGTTAATTAATTAACTCTGATAATCCATTAGCCAAAAAGATGACTTGTTTATTTTTTTTTTAGGTCGCGACAGACTTTGGGGAGTAACCTTGAACCTATTTCATCCCAATTTCATGTAATTTCTTTATTTCAAAAAATGTCATGGGAAGAAAAATCCAAAAAAATTGATTATTTGATCTTCAAGTAGAATTCATCAAATTTGTCAAATCCATTATTTGTTTCATGAATTTTAAGGTACCGAAAGGGCATTAGTTGTAATTAATGTAACCAAGTCCCCGGACTCTTAATCTCCGGTTCGCGAGAAATAAGATAGTTTTCTCCCGCTATTTTATTTAGGTTTCTAATCGACCTACCGAAAATGATTAGTGGCGACTCCAAATTCAAATCACATTGCATGTTAATCATTCGAACCTTAAGTTGCGATTTGGTATGGACTTGGGAGAGTCCGAGTTAGGTTAGTTAATTAATTAACACTGATAATCCATTAGCCGAAAAAAGATGACTTGTTTATTTTTTTTTAGGTCGCGACAACTTAGCGACTCACTGGGACCCAAAGAGGACTTAAGCGAGATAAGTTCATGAAAAGGAAAATTACTTGATTTGGCAATCTTGGTTGAATTTTAATCTCTATGTGTTAAATGGTTTTGCGGGAAAGGGAGTTATAAGGGGAGGAGTACATGGCTAACCTCTCGTTTTGCGAGCTTGGTGATGAGAATTTTAATTTTTGAACCGTCGGAGTTGATTGCCTTTAAAATGTCGTGTATGCCCCTAATATAATTGCACTACACCACCTTGACTTGTGACCGAACCCGGGTCACCCGATAGTTTCAGGATGGTATTTATGTGGTTCTTTAACCTTGGCGGTAAGGCTTCGCTAAAGGTTATCTCACTTGGATCCCGAGTTCTTCAAAAAATGGCTCAAGGGTTGTTCGCATGCACGTGAGGCTATGATGCATGAGAGTTGCCCTTGTCGACCGAACCAAGTCGAGATGATTGGACCCGACTAGTCATGACTATGTATGCGGCGGCAACTAGTCATGATGAACGTGCGCGAGGCTGCGACATGTCGTTACATGCTTTCATTTCATTTTTTGCTAAAAGAACTAAAATACGAATCCACGATTCATGCGCATGTCTTTGTGATTGACATTTTCTCCCTATGAGCGGTAATTTCTTGTCTCTTACGCCCTGTTATCTCATTTTTATTTTTGGGCTGGTCCATGGTTTAGGTTGATTGTTTATGAATCTCATTGTCTTGTTTCCAATGTCACACTTTGCTTCCGTAGTTTTTATAATTTTATCGATTTGTCCTCAATTCTGATTTGGTTTGTTCCTGTTGTACGATTTTTACTAAATTCTATGATCGAGTTTTGATTAAGTGCCAAACATGAAAGTTGTAGACCTATGTTTCAACTAATATCCTACAAAATTTCAGAATTAAATTCATAATTTAAGATGGCCTTTCGTTTTTTTAACTACCTGTGGTTATAACAGTTTTCTGAATGCGATTTTTCGGAAAGACACATTAAACGGATTTGATCCGCTCATTTCTAGTCCAATTGGTCAATATAAAAGTTGTTCATCATCTTCTCAACTATAAGCTCGTAAAATTTGGACGTATTTTGACCAACGTACGAATTAATACAGATTGTTTCGTAAGCGGACAAACTGAAAATTACATGTTTCAATCCTTTGGTCATAATCACTTTGTTCGTTTGAGTCTAGAGGATGCCATGGGCCGGCTCGCTATTCTCGCTCCCTATACTCATTTTTGATTTGTTACTGCATACAGGTAATTTATCACGGATCCTCCACATATTACTCGATCGATCGCGAAGAGGATGGCCGACATTAACGCCACCGTCAATGCTGCCCTAGACGAGAAATTTGGCTCATTGACGAGCGCTTTGAAGAGATGATGTCCCGAAAGATGGAGGAAATGATGGCCGCCTTCTCCGCCAAACTTCAATCATCCGCCAAACTTACGCCGCTAGCCATTCCTCGCTCTAATTCCTCCTACGGACAACTCCGGTAAAGCCCCGGAAACTGCTCTCTATCGGACAATGCCGGCTAGAAGATGTGATCTTCACGGGCGTGAGCTCGAGCACGCGGCTTGTAGTCCCAATCTCCCAAACCAACCCGATGACGATAACCAACGACCAACTAGTTTGTCATCATGGGGGATACATGAGGAGGGAAATCTAGTGGATTCGAAGTATACCGACCCAGGATGAGTTCGAGTCTAGATTATGAGGAAGTTCGTCAAGATTTCGAACGACATGAAGAGATCAAGCCCTTGGCCGGTGAACAAGCTATCTCGATCAACCTAGGCGATGCGGAAAACTCTAAAAAAAGTTAAGATCGGGGCAAACCTTTCCAAAGAGATGTCCGAGCGCTTGATTAAGCTCTTAAAGGATTACCGGGACGTTTTCGCCTTAGTCCTATGCGAGATATGCCCGATCTTGACCGTTCCATTGTCGAGCATTGTTTGCCGATCGATCCTTCGGCTAAACCGGTCGTGCAAAAGTCAAGGAGGGCCGGACCAGAATTAGTGCGAAGATCAAAGAGGACGTCATGAAGCTTCTCGATGTAGGATTCATTGAGACTACGAATATTCCGATTGGGTCGCTAACATAGTCCCGTCCGCCATGAAGAAAGACGGCCGCATTCGAGGTTTGAATTGTTTTCGTTCATGGATGGTTTCTCCGATACAATCGAGATCCGATGAATGTCAATGACAAGTTGAAAACCACTTTCACCACACCATGGGGAATGTTCCATTACCGGGTAATGCCGTTCGGTCTCGAAACGCCGGAGCCACTTACCAACGAGCCATGGTTGCCCTTTTCCATGACATGATGCATAATGAGATTGAGGTTTACGTCAATGACATGATAGCAAAAACAAGGCATGGAGAAGATCACGTCGAAAGCTGAAGAAATTGTTCGACGGCTACCGAAAGTACAAGTTACGCCTCAACCCCTCCAAGTGTGTCTTTGGAACCAGCTCAGGCAAGCTACTCGGTTTCGTGGTAAGCGATAAGGGCATTGAAGTCGACCCTTTGAAAGTTAAGGCTATTCGTGAGCTTAGGCCGCCGACTGACGGTTAAAGAAGTTCGAAGCTTGATGGGTAGGCTAAACTATATTGCTCGATTCATCTCTCGCTTATCGAAACCGCTAAACCATTCCTCAAGCTATTAAAGAAGAATGCGCTAGTCCAATAGGATAGCGAATGCGAAGAAGCTTTTGAAAAAAGCAAAGATCTCATGAACCCACCCGTGCTTGTTCCTCCAACGCCGGAGCAACCTCTAATCCTATACCTCACGATCTTTAGTGAATCCTTGGGTGCTATGTTAGCCCAAGAGAAGCGAGGGGATAGGAAAGAACGAGCTATTTATTATCCGAGCAAGAAATTCACAATTTCGGATATGAAATACTCCAAGTAGAGAAAATATGTGCGGCGTTAGTCCAGGTGCGCATAGGCCGGCAATATACCTTGCATTATCAAATACTTCATTGACGAATGCAATCCCATCAAATACTTGCTTAATCAACCCGCCTTGATTGGTAGACTTGCCAAATGGCAAATCCTCATCTCCGAGTTTGACGTTCAATATTTGTCCCAAAAGTCAATCAAGGGACGAGTCATAGCGAATGTCCTAGCTGAAAATCCGGGGCAAGATGATGATGCCTATCGTTCGAGGATTGAATCATGTCGGTAGAGGATTACATCCGGACTATGTATTTTGACGGAGCTGTCAATTTATCGAGGTCGGCACGGGCGCGGTTCGATATCTCCAGGTGGTCGGCATTATCCCGTGGCAGCAAAATTGGTATTCCCTTGCACAAATAACGTAGCGAGAATATGAGGCATGCATCCTCGGTCCTGACAGTGCGATTGAAATGGGGATAGCCCGGACTCAAGGTGTTCGGAGATTCCGCTTTGATTATCCTTCGATCGTTGGAAAATGGAAGACGAGAGATGCTAAATTGCTACCCTACCATGAGTATCTCGATGAATTGGTGGAGGAATTCGAAGATATCTCATTTGAGTATCCGTCCGGGGACTCATAATCGATTCACGATGCATTGGCAACCTTATCTTCAATGTTACAAGTCACCAATGGGCTTGAGGTTGAGCCCCCGAAGATCGAAGTACTAAAAAGGCCGGCATATTGTATGGCCGTGACTAATGAACCCGATGGCAAGCCATGGTTCCATGACATTAAGACATACATTCGAAGGCGGGAGTTTCTTGAGAAGAGTACTCGTCCGATCAAAAATATATAAAGAAGATGGCTTCAAGTTCTTCTTGAATGGAGAGAATTTGTATAAGCGGTCATTCGATTCATCCTACTAAGGTGCGTTGACTCAACCGAAAGCGGTTAATCGATGATGGAAGTACATGAAGGGATCCATGGTCCACACATGAACAAATACATGTTAGCTAAAAAAATCATGAGGTTAGGTTATTACCGGCTCTCGTTGGAAAGCGATTGTATTCAAGATGTTCGAAGCATCACAAATGCCGATTCATGGAGACAAGATCAATGTTCCTCCAAATGAATTGCATCACTTGTCGGAACCATGGCCATTTTCTATGTGGGGCATTGATGTGATTGGTCCGATCAATCCTAAAGCATCCAATGGGCATCGATTCATCTTGGTGGCGATTGACTATTTCTCCAATGGATCGAGGCCGCATCCTATTTAGCGGTTACGGCACGAAATATCGCGAAATTTATCCGCCGGGATATCATTGCTCGATACGGTTCACCGAAGCCATAATCACCGACAATGGCTCGAACTTAAACAACAAACTAATGGACGAATTGTTCAAGGAATTCAAGATCAAGCATCCGAACTCTTCCCCTTATCGTCCTCAAATGAATGGAGCAAGAGAAGCCGCCAATAAGAACATTAAGAAAATTTTAGCGAAGACGGCTGAAAATTATCGCGATTGGCATGAGAGGTTGCCATTTGCACTTATGGTGTATCGGACCTCGATCCGGACATCTACCAGGGCAACCCCGTATTCTCTTGTATATGGAATGGAGGCCGTTCTACCAATTGATGTGGAAATTCCTTCCTTACGTATACTGTCTCAAGCTAAGCGACGGAAGTCGAATGGATCCAACAGAGAGAAAGCCAATTGAATCGATCGACGAAAAAAGACTTAAAGGCAGTATGTCGCCCGCAATGTTATCGGCAGAGAGCAAGCCAATTGAATCGATCGACGAAAAAAAGAACTTAAGGTTGTATGTCATGGCCAGCATGTTATCAAGCAGAGAGTTGCTAAATCATTCAACAAAAAAATTCGGCCTCGATATTTTCATATCAATGACCTGGTCTTGAGAAAATTATTACCAATAGTCCCACTCTCGGAAGGGAAATTCGCTCCAAACTATGGTGGTCCATATATAGTAAAGAAGGTGCTCCCGGTAGTGCTTTGATTCTGGAGATGGATGGTCGTGTCTTTACCAATCCAATCAATTATGACGTTTGTAAAGAAATATTATGCTCGATTCACTCGATGTTTTCATAATCGAGTTATAATATTAATACGGATTCACGAGTTGTTCACATTTGAGCATTCGTTTGTTTCCTCGCTACTAATCTTTGTTGAGAGATTGTTTCGAATGGGGGAGCCTCTCGGCCCAATTGGATTGACCATCGGGAGCGTTGAGATTTACATATTCGCAGAGTAAAAGGGGTTATCTTGCGAAAAGATATGACGACAAAGATGAAATGAGTAAAACCTTGCATCGGAAAGCCTTACAAATAGATCAACGGGGTGGGAATGTAAAGCCAAACCGAGCCCTAATGAGCATCACAAAGGAGTTTAGCCGACTCTCCAATACAATTGATGCTCCGCCTACACCGATCGCTCCGAGAATCGAGATCCGCCGGCTTAAAGAGGAGGAGCTCACATTTCTCTTTGAGCTTGGCTACCTTGTCCTCGTGATGCTCGGCAATAAATTCCGGGTCATGGATCGAGCATTCTCCCGCTGGCTATATCCAGGGTCGGATCGTCCAAGCCTTTCTTCCAGCCATGTGCATTGAAATTTTAAAATAATATTGAGCGGATCGCGCCGAAGATGGTCCGGGACATGGCCAAACACCCCACCAAGTTTCCCCTCTCACGAATCAGCAGGCGACTTGTTCATTACCGTAGTTGAGGGCCTTCTTATAATTGTCGCCTATCAAGACGCCAACACCAAGCTGTCCGACCGATCCCGATAGCGTGCATTCACAAGGTGGGCCAAAGTAACATCTTGATAAGCAACATGGTAAGCCTCCCGGAAGTTACTAAAGAGGGTGGGGAAGATCCCGTATTCCTCCTCTAACTTGGTACCTTCAATGGAAGCGGTGCCCATATCCCTAAACATAAGACGAATCTCGGTTTCGACCTCGGATTGGTTGGCTATATAAGAGTAGCCCGGCCTAGGAGATTATAAAGTTTCTCCCATTTGGGCAAAACTTCATCCGAGAAGGCGTGTGCGGGAGGGGAAGCCATTGTTGTTGAAGCGGCTAAAAAAGAGAGTGGATGCAAAAGAGTGCTTAGAAGGTTGGAGATGAAGACATGAAAGTGATAATTGTCTCGGCGTTAAATCCTAATTTAAAGGGCAAGAAAAGCTATAGCAATAATTATTGTGGATGCCGAGTCAATTATCCGGGTAAAACTACAGACGTTTCATCCGTGAATCACGGATCTACCATCTCGAGCCTCATAAATTCGAAAAAGTTACGAAAAAGATTTGAGGACGCCACTATGTTGAAACGAGTGGGAGACAAGCATACTTTTCGGGAAAAAGACAGAATTCTTGCGAGCCGCGGGTGAAACTACAGGCGTTTCATCCGTGAATTACGGATCTACCATCTCGAGCCTCATAAATCCGAAAAAGTTACGAAAAAGATTTGAGGACGCCACCATGTTGAAAATTGAGTGGGAGACAAGCATACTTTTCGGGAAAAAAGACAGAATTCTTGCAGAGCCGCGGGTGAAACTACAGGCGTTTCGGTCCGTGAGTCACGGATCTACCATCTCAAGCCTCACAAATCCGAAAAAAGTTACGAAAAGATTTGAGGACGCCACCATGTTGAAAACCGAGTGGGAGACAAGCATACTTTTCGGGAGAAAAAACAGCAATTCTTACAGAGCCAGTTAGTTACTCGGGTGAAACTACATGCGTTTCGTTCGTTGGATCCCGAATCTATCGTCAATCCGTGATCTCGAGCCTCACAAATTCGAAAAGTTACGAAAGGAGTTGGAGTCCCACCATGTTGAAACGAGTGGGAGACAAGCATGGTTATCAAGAAAAGAAAATCGGTGCGAATGGATTCGGGGTCCCATCACGTTGAAAAAATAAAACAAAGCGGGAAACACGAAATCTTGGGAAAAACGTCGGCTTAGTGATTTTCATCCGCGTTTAAAGGGAGGCTTTGGAACATACCCGATTACTCGAAAGAATTTGGAGAGAGTAAGCATACATCGAAGAATAGAGTGAACAAAAGGCGGTAAGAGCTATTTCAATCCAACATGTTTAGAGGCCATCAACACTTACTCGGAGGCAACCAACCTAGACATCCCCGAAAGCGAACTGCTGGATTTCGAGACCGATCCAACGCCGAAGCCGTAAAACCTAACTCTCTTGGCAGTGAAATTCAAGATCTCGACAAGAATAACAATGGCGGCGGCGAATAATCGACCCTAAAAGAAAATATCAAATCAAAGTGCTCGAAGTGCCTTCAAGGAGTGCTCTTACGTGAATAAGAGACGCAAAAATGAATTGAGCCGGATGATAGGAATGGAGCCCTTGAAGGTCAAGTTTTGGTTTCAAAACAAGCGGACCGGATTGAAGGTTAAAAATGAAAGTCATGAACTTGCGTTTACGAGGGAAGAAAATGAAATGCTTCGAGCAGAGAACAAAGAGGTATAGGGATGCTATTAACACCGCTGTTGCCATGTCCGTAGCGGCCCCATCTCCTTTGGTGACGTGTTCCTCGATGAGCCACATCCGAGCATTGAAAATGCTCATTCACCAGTTCATCACCTAGAGCAAGCTCTCGTACAATCCGATTTCGTTGGAGATACATCCCGGAAAGTCGGTCTTGCAAGCGAACCGATGCCCTTCGAGGAAGAGACATGCATCACTACAATTGGAGTTTCCTTGATGTCACAACCAGCCAATTCAACGCCGATGGAACTCCGAATGTGTAGCCTACATGAAGCTTTAGTTTATTATTATGGGCTCTCAAAATATCGCTTTCGAGCATTATTAGCCACCACTTACGAATCCTCAAGAGAAGTAGTGACATGTATGAATGAATGTACCGTTTGTTACAAAATCCCCATGGAGACATTCTTCTTTTAACGCCTAGAGTTAATCCAAGGGCAAAGAACGACTATCCACGAACATCATCATGCTTAAATGCGTGAATTCCTCGCATTTGACTAAGCATTGAAAGCCTTCACGTAAGTAAATGCGAAAAAGATTTGAGGAGGCAAATAATGCCTCGTTCGTAGGAGAAAGCGAAAAGATTTGAGGAGGGCAAATAACTACCTCGTTCGTAGGAGGAACCGAAAAGATTTGAGGAGGGAAATAACCGCCTGTTCGTAGAGAAAGTGAAAAGATTTGAGGGCTCCTCCATATCGAAAAAGTAAAAAAGAACGACGGATTGAGCGAGAGGTAAGAGTTATTACAAAATGGATCCAAGGCACTAAGACGAAAAGGAGAGAAAAGCATGCTGCGAGACTTACGGATCCGAAAAAAGTTTATAAAGAACTTGAAGTCTCCATACACCTCCGAACTCATCACGAAAGGCCATCATCGCTTTTGTGATTTTCCGGCAATTTATCTTTGCAAGTCCAAAGAACATCTAAAGCCCAGTCT